>CM068367.1:397156447-397756447 GCA_034769895.1 Magicicada septendecula | reverse complement strand
CAAGGTCATCAACCAACAGCTCTGTCACCAAGGATCGTTGTAAACATCTCGCCAAAGTTCTTTCTACTTCTGCCTCTAGCTCCTACCAGAGGATCAACAGTTACAATGCTGCTTGGATTGTTTGGGTGAAATATGATTGGTTTATGTTAATAAGCTGCTTCTTCACAACAAATGAACATATAAATAACTTCCCAGAGAAATTTCTTTTCTTCTCTGCCTGCAACACCCTTTTAAATATTGGGCACATTCCTGACCCAGGTCTACAGTCTGTCATAGAATTTGTGAAGAAACAAACATTTATTAATTTAAAAAAATATTCTCTGCCAGAATCTTACCTTGCGATCTTTTCTCGCTGACTTACCTTTTGTTAACACCAACAGAAGTTCAGGGCCACCAACATATTTTGAAGTTGAAATATGTAAACTTTTATACTCTTCCTTAATTAAAACACTGGACAATTTTGCAATTTGACTTACCATAATTCAGAAAATTCCCCGGAACATTTAGACGAGTTTTTCAACACAGAACACTAGTAAATGGTAACGATGAAATAACTACGCTAACACATGGTTATATTCTGTTAAAACAAATCTTATTTATTTTATTTTATTAATATTCATTGATTTCTTCTTCTTTCTTTAATAATTAAAAAACATAAAACTACATAAACAAATTGTATACTAATCTTTACCACCAGTACTTATCAGTTTCTTTATATTTATATGTACACACACTCTCTCACTCTTACTTTTCACATTTCTTTACCCCCCTTCTATTTGAGCTCATTAATGATTTATAATGTTTTGGCCAAATGAATTTGCCTTTACACTTGTTACCTATTTGCATAATATCCAAATGTTGCACACGATGTTGTCCGGAACCGTTTTCACTAAACACTCTCCACTCCGACCAAATTTTAACGTCATTTAATCGTCACTTCATTGTTTACCACTTGTTGTACATTTTGTACTCCTTGGTAGGCCTACTTTAATACTTTTTCGGCCTACCAGGGACTCATCCGAGACTATGGTTGAATTAACGATTGTACAGGTTGAAGACTGGTTTCCTAACTGCCCGGCGTCAAGCGAAGCGTGGGTCCGCTCTTCAGCCCGTCTCGCTAGCCACGTGGTCGTAAATTCGAACGCTGATTGGCTCTTTCCATCGCATGTTCGGCTATGGAATTTCTGTAAGTGATTTTCATGTTGGGAAAAGGCGGCACACCTGCGCGCTCGTGCGCACGATTACCCACCCTTCTGACAATTAACATTCCTATGCTTTACAGTACCTGTTACGGAGCTATAGTCGGTGACCAAAAGTACACTCTGGGTGAATAAAAAGATTATCTCAAAGGTTGTCTACAGATAGTTCAAATGAATTTACTGAAATTACAAACCCCCTTTATTTTGCCCCGTTACAAATTACTCTCTTCACAGAGGAAGCACTTTGCTGCAGCCATGCACTCTGTCTTCTTATGACCTGTCCCTCAAAATTAAATGCACAGACCCAAACCTCTCCTGTCTTGTCATTGGTGGGACTTTGCCTGTTGGTGACCATACCCAAAACACTTGAAACACCATGTGATAACCACTCTACACTGGCTCTTGCAGTTTATCCATCCTACTTTGAGGTGAGATGATTGCAGCAGCTCATTAGCTCTGCATTCATTCATATGGACTATAATCATTTTTGATGCACTACTGTCAGCCTTAGTAGTGGTAACGTCAAATTCTTTAGTGAGGTGTTTCACTTGTCTCACTATCGCCTCTTGCACTTCTTTTCCATCGTTAGTTTGTCCACATCCCTATTTTCTATTGACACACTGGATTCCACAATACAAATAGTCACTTTCCATGAACAATTTAGGTCTTCAGGGTCCCAGTGAGTCGCTACTTGTCCTTTGTATTTGCTCCCAGCTCGTGAAGGATATTACCAGATATTGTCTGATGAACGGCTTAATTTCCATGTTGGTGTCCTTAGGCTTGGCTTTTTTCTAATTCCCCTAACACTGTATTATTTCCTCTAATTTATTTATTTCTTATTATCTACGGCACTTTAATATTAATGAATAATGCTTTAATGTTTTGGATTATTTTCCTTGTTGTTATTATGATCAATCTTGGATGTAATAAAAAGTATGTATATGGCTGTACTGACGTTTTATTAAATATCGTGTTCAGATTTTATGTAATTATTAAGTTTTAGTTTGTTCATCTAAGTTCTTCAGTAGGCAATAGTAACGTAAGCAAAATTAAAAACTCCAGTGTTCTATTTGTGTGTGGTAACATCTCTTATTCTTCTTGAACTATGATATTATACGTTATAATAAATGTAACTTTTTGTATAATTTTCTGTTCTACAGTAATTTTAATTATTTAAATTAATTACTAAATACATGATAATTCATGGTGTTTTGTAACTTTCAAGCCTCAGTTATTATTTATGTGTTGTTCACTTGATCATTTCTTATATGTTCAGTTTTTATTTTAGATTTTATTTTATTTTCTATTTTAGGCCACAATAAGCCACAAAAATAAAAAATGGGCCACATTCACATACATAAATAATAAGATGACAACGCTAACAAAACTATTTAAAAACACAAACATTCAAATAGCATACAAAACTAATAAAAATAATTTACAAAAACTAAACAACCCACACAAAAAAGATAATACAACAACCAATGGTATATACAAAATTGAATGCCAAGATTGCAATAAATGTTACATACGACAAAAAAAACAAATGAAAAAAAAATTTGACCATATTAATGCATACAAAAAAAAAACAGAAATATATAAATCTAATTTGGCCACACATGCAATAAACACAGGACATGAATTCCCAGATATAACCAACGTGACACTAATAAAACACATACCACACAAAGGAGGCACCATAATGAACATATGGGAAAATTTACAGATATACTAACACAAAACAAACTAATACCTGAACAAATCAATACAAAACATGACACAATTTTCAAAGCACCCAGCATCGAAAATACTCAAAAAGCTAATATATACACCACAATCACATACAATAATACCAGTTTAAAATACCAAAAACCCACAGGAAACCATAACAACAACCAACTAAAACACAAGTGTTCAACAAGATACAAAATTAAGAAGGCTGAGGATGGGAACAATATGATTCCCAAAACATGTTCCAAATAAGAGAAACCCATCTTGAGGTAAAGAAATTATAAATATTAAATAAATTATATATGCATCAAGAAATAGACTGTAGAAAATAGTGTTTGAAAAAATATATATAATTATATATAATGTTCTTTAGTTATATAAATGTACAGTAACAGTATTTCCAAAATAGTACACTGTGGTTTTGAATCTTACAGTGAAAGGATTCATGTAATTTATGCATTTGTACAAGTGAGTATTGTGTGTGTGTGTGTGTGTGTGTGTGTGTGTGTTCATTTGACGGACTGGTCTGTGTTCTGAATATATGCTGTCTGTTTTTTCCAATATAGATAGTATACACGTACACATAAATTAATTCCATTGTCCACAAAAGAAATTATGGTTATAAAATGTATACGATAAACATACTTCTGTTCACTCATAATCGTTGTTAAAGTAACAGATTAAAAAAATGTGATAACTAACTATGGTATTCTTGTATAGGTGATTTTTATTATTCTCTTAATGAGGACAAGGTCTGTCGTTTTTTAGCTGAAGCTTTACTTAGATCAGCAGGTCGTTTTAACCTACAAGATTTTCTGCAGACTTGGCAGGAGAGTGTACCAGAAGGTAAATAAATACCTATATTATCAGTCAGTAATTATGGCAATATGGGTTCCATATTATCAGTAGTCTTGTGTCCTTTCCAGCATTATTTTAGGTTACCTTGACATGTAATAGCTCCTTCGACAAAGCTTGAATTTTATAAAATTCATATTTGCCTTCATTACACTAATTTTGTTTTCTTATTTCAAGTTCTTTTGTCATTTATTTGCCTTGTATTCTTTACCCAGATTACACAGATATATCAACAGCTTGATAGCTCATAAATTATCTGAATCGTAGCATTGGAATTGTCACCTGATAATTAATTTACTATCAGTAGGTATAAGGGAACTTGCCTCAATATTGGACAGTAACGTTTTACACATATCTGTGGTAGATGTCAGCATATCACAGTAAGGTGTATATTAGAGACATAAAGGAGAAGGGTGTTTTGCACCAGGGTGAAGTCAAGTTTAACTTCCCACTGTAGTGGAAACGTCACATGTGTTTCTGCCATGTTTTACTTTTACATCAGTTGTTTCCCTTCTTTGAATGAGCAAGACATAATTTGTCTTGTTTTAGTAACAATTTTCTGTGTACTGAAAATATTCTGATACCTAAAGCAAATATTTTTCTACAATTTAATAGTGATCTATGCTTAAAAAAGAGAAATCAATTAAAAGTTAACCCAAGAGAATAAAATCCAGTTCTTATTATTTTACATGGTTGTCATAAAAATCTGTAATTTCTTGTGTGCTAAGAAACATCATCTTCATATGCTCAGCTTGCCCTCTCAAATGTCTCTGTCATTTACATAAAATAAAATACTACTGAAAATTTTTATTATGAGATGTGAATAACATCAGTGAAACTAAACAGTATTGTCTGTTAATAGATTTTACTCATGATTAGTAGGCAAACATTATATAATATTTTATTAGTAATTAATACTATAGTTAGAATTTGTTTATAATGTGTAATATATGAATATTGTAGATTTTCTTTATCATTTCATATATTGCGTACTTTATGTAAGGGAATAAAGCAGGGAGATTGTGTATTGGCAGCTTTATGTAATATTGTAATTTAAGGGATGGAAAGAGTGTGCAATATTAAAAAAAACTGTAACAGAAAAATCAGGACAAGTCATAGCGTGTGCAGATGATTTATCTGTAGTAACAAGGAGAAAAAGAAGAAGGCTAGAAGAAACTTTGGAGAAATTGGAAATTGAAGCAAGGACTGGAAGTAAAACACAAGACAGAACACATGAAGATGAATGGAAAGGAAAGAACAAACAATTGTAAATAAGTGGGGACAAGAAATTGTACATTTGTATGAGTATGCAGTTTTAAATATCTGGGGATAATATTAGACGATAAGAATGAGTGGGGATAGCAGAGATAAATCAGAGAGTAAAGAGGCCACAAAGTATTCTCTAGATATAAAGTGTCATGAAATCAAAGGATTAGTAGAATACTAAAATGAAAATATATGGACTAGAAATAAGACCAGTAGTGATGTATCAGGTGACGACAATGTGCTTGACAAGGAAGGATGAAGACAGGCTGTGAATTTTTGAAAGAAAGATTATAAGGATTTAAGGTAAAATAAAAATAAAAGATGAACACTGATGAATGACAAATTGTGAAATACTAGAAACTCACAAACGAGACGGTATAGGAAAACTAATAAGGGTCAAATGTTATGCTGGTTGGACATGTGGTGTGCAGAAGGGAAGCGGGAACAGCTTTAAGGAATATCATCAACTGAAAGCCAAGTGGATTTAGAGGAAAAGGGAGGCAATGAGGCCAAAATGTAGATGAGAGGGACAAGTAACAAGGGATGTCAAAAGATTATGGAAATTGTAAGAACGAAGGAAAAAGTTTGCAACAGTGAAAATTGAAAAATTAAGAAGTAAGGTCATACGCCTACATAAATCTATAGGAAATTAGCCAAAAGAAAAAGCGGAGTGGCAAATCCAACAAGTGGGTTTAAGGGTCTCAAGAAATTGAAAGACCACTATTCCACAAGGAATATATGATATTATTTTCTATATTATTATAAATACTAGTAGTATATTGCTGTGCCTTTTTACTGTTCTTTTTATACATGTACTATATTCATGGGGAATCCTCCCATGCTGTGTATCTTAATAAGTACAATGGTACTTGGTATAGTGACCAAGTATTACATTGTTCTTATATTCTTCAATTATCTGGACCCGGTTGTCATCTGTAGACAATGGTGTGGTCCTGACTCCCATTGTCGGCCTCAGTTTTCCGTGGACGTACCCGCCACAGCTTGGTTGTATCCTCCTCTACCTCTCGTCGCATTTCCTCCTCCTCTGTCGTTACCTCCGCCTCGTTGTTGTTGATTATGGTGATTGGTGGCCACGTTGCTCCGTTGGCAATCTCTCACTTTGTTGCATCTGTAACATACTGTTCGGATAGCATAATTCTCGTATTCGCAATTTAGGCATTTCCACATTCTGCCTCTATAGTTATTATTATTACTTCCACGCGTCCCTCTATAAGAATTTGGTGTTCCCCTGGATTGATGATAATTCCCGTTAGTATGTGCCGCTGGTGGATTCGGACGCCTACCCATTTCGCGGTCCCTAATGTTTTGCAATACATCTAACATGTTTTCAAGTTCGTTTATGTCTACTATCTCTCTCGTCATTAGAGTAATTTGTACTTCTCTGGGCAGGTGTTTACTAACATGTCTAACAAATGACTGAAACGGCAACGGCGGTTCCAAGTACTTTGCCTCATTAAATATTCTCATTACATACATGGTTAGGTGGTTGTTTATTCCCCCGAAATTCCCGGTTCCCATTATTTTACTACGTAAAATTTCCTGATCCTCTTCGGACCAATACTTATTCCGGAATGCTGACTCGAATTTTTCATAACTACTCCACTCTGTATTATGTACTTCTGCCCATATATCGGAATTACCCTTAAAACACTTTAAAATCTTTAGCAATTTTATCTCCCAACTACTGCTATTAAACCGGTTAAATTCCCTTACCCTACTCAAAAATTGCATCGGGTGTACTCTCCGGCTGTCACAATAAATTGTTCAAGTTCTATATCATCTTTTGCTTCGCGAGTATACAATAGTACAACACTATTTAAATTTTGGCTTACGGCCACATGTAATTCATCTTTAATTTCTATTATGTCTTGCTCAATTACTTTTAATTTATTGTCATTTCTGATTTCGTATTGAAGGTTATGTTTAGTCATAGCCCCCATACTCTCTTGCACAGATTGTTTACACACATTTTCTACCTCCATTATTTTAATTTTTATGTCATCATTATGTTCATCAATCTTATTTATACATTTACTTTCTATCTCTACACACTGTTCTGTAACTTGAGTTTTAATTCTGTCTGTCATCTGTTCATTTACGTCATTTATTTTGCTTTCAATATTTTCTCTGATTTCACTAATCTTTTCACTGAACTTACAATCTACTGATTCTAATATCTGCTCTTTAATACCATCACAACGTGTATTAATTTCATTCACTTGTTTACTAAAATTAATATTTTGTTGTTTTATTTCATCTCTGATCTCATTAAATTTATCATTAAAATTACTATTTTGAATGTCAAAACGACTCTTTATTTCTTTATTGTGTTCTTTCAATTCCTTGAATCGATTTAGTAAAATACTCATCATGTCATTATCAAATTTACTATTACATTTTGTTGAGGTTGGAGTTAACTGAACCCCCGAATCCTCTGTCACATTTGTTTGATCTGTTACATTTAATTCAACTATTTTGTCTTGACCCACATTCGAGTTGAATGAACTTCTAGGTTACTCATGACAGCTGATTCATTAAAATTACTTATTTCCTCTATTTCATTTTTATTATTTCCTGCCATTTTTGAATTATGCAATTACCATTTATTTTATTATATTATATTTTAACAATTCTTATCTTACATACATTAAGTATTCCTTAAGTATTACTTACATACGAGGTGCTATCAGAAGGTTCCCGGACTAGGTCTAATAAATTCTTTTTGCTTACCTAGGCCATTAATGGCTCCCATCTCCTTCAAAGTAGTCTCCCTGCAAATTGATACAACGAATCCAGCGTTGTTTCCATGCCTGGAAAGTGTCAAAAAAAGTCTTTTGCTGAAGGCTGTCAAGCGCCTCCTGCGTTTTTTTCTTAATGTCTTCTACAGTGTCAAAACGGTGATCTTTCATGTGAATTTTTATTTTCGGGAACAGAGAAAAATCACAGGGGGCTAAATCTGGTGAATATGGAGGGTGTGGGACGGTGGCCATATTGTTTTTGGTCAAAAAAACTGTTGTTTTCAGTGAAGCTTGAGCAGGTGCATTATCGTGATGCAACAGCCAGTTTTGGTCTTCCCACAATTTGGGCCTTTTTCGTCGCACATTTTGTCTCAGCCGCCTCAAAACGTCACAATAAAAATCTGAGTTCACTGTAACACCAGCTGGCATGAACTCGCGATGGACAATGCCTTTGATGTCGAAAAACACAATGAGCATGGTTTTTGTTGCACTTCTGACCTGCCGTGCTTTTTTTGGTCTCGGTGATTGTGGACTTTTCCACTGTGACGACTGCTGTTTTGTTTCTGGATCATAACCATAAAACCAGCTTTCATCACCGGTTATGACCCTGGAGATGAAGGTAGGGTCATTTTCAGACGTTTCTCTGAGTTCACTGCACACATCAACACGGCGCTGTTTCTGATCCACAGACAAAAGCCGAGGGACGAATTTCGCAGCAACACGACGCATGCCTAAATTTTCAGTTAGAATTTCTTGACAGCTTCCATAGCTTATTCCGGCACTTGTACACAACTCATGGATTGTTTGACGACGGTCTTCGTGAATGAGTTGTCGAATTTTTTCAACATTTTCATCTGTTTTGCTCGTGGAAGGTCGTCCTGAACGGTGATCAAGCATTGCAAAAGTTTCAGTAGGCGATTTACCAAGTTTAAAACAAAACTTAATGCACGCGCGTTGCTCGAATTTATCAGCCATCATAAAATTAGCAAATGAACGTGAACACACGATTACAAAACACAACGCGTAGACCGAACACAACCTCACAATGCAACGAAACTCGGCAGACTGACGCATTACGTATTACGGAATTGGACACTGGGACGCCAGGTTGATAAGGAATGGTTTCAATTTTTTTTGTTTATCTGGTTTAGTAAACTTCCCTGAATACTATCTATTTTCTCATTGGTTTGCTTGTTTTGTTCCCTTGAGTTTTCCTCCTGTTTCCTAAAATTTTCATCTATTTTATCAAATTTTTCCTCCTGTTTCCTAAAATTTTCATTATTTTCTTCTTTCATCTGTCTTATTAAGTTTTCATTGTTTTGTCTGCTTTGTTCAGCCATTAATTTCATAATTTCTTGCCAATTTGGTTCTCCTCTGGCTTCTGCTTTGTCGCCCGCCTGCTGTTCCTTTTCCGTGTCCATAACTACTTCAGTTTCTTCTTTATCGCCTGTCTGTTGTTCCATTTTACTGTCCGTGACTACTTCTATTTCTTGTTCCTGTCCACCTTCTTCCTTCTCCGTGTCTTCTGCCCTCTTCTTTGACCTGCCTCTGGTATGCATTTCTTGGCTTCTTACAGTTACCGACAAAAATGAGGTATTTCGTTATATTAATTACTTGTATATTTCAAAATTCTTTCCTAATTAAAGCCCCATGTTGGGCGCCATTTGTAACGTCTCCGCCTCTTACCGTCGTATTTGTCGTCTAGTGGTGTTACGTCTTTTTGATACTCAGATAGTGTTACTTTTATTTTGGTGTGTATAATTCTTTAGTAATGAAAAATAAACCACGGTATTCTTTATTGTGTATTATATCTTCTTACAGGTATTACTATTCAGTTGTTTGTAAAAAGGTAGGAGAGAGAGAGAAAGAGAGAGCGAGAGAATTCCTCTCTTTGAGTACGATTTGATTGTTTGATTTTTTTGCGCGTTGCATCAGCTGTTTTCAATTTGCTAACCAATTACAGGTTATGTTGTCCGTCGTACTTCATAAGTTATGATGTCGGAACTAATTTTCTTACTCTTCTCTACTATTCACCTGTTTCCTGTAACAAATCTGCTATCTACAAGAAATAATACAAAGTCAATTCCCTAAAAGAAAGGTATTTATTGAATGAATTTGGTTTATTTTCTGGAAATTATTACATCCAGTTAATCGGTTTACAAATCGATTATTTTTTTCGAAATCACAACATTTTTCTATGAAAGTTTTTTTTTATATAACAACAGATGTATTCAATTACAGCCATTAGTAAAATTAATGAATTATGTATCTCAGGGTTATTTGGGGATTCTTTGAACTATAAGAAAGTCAGAAATGCTTAGTTAATAGTATCATACTTTACAATAATTAATATTTTATTCTAAAGTCTGATTCGATAAGTTCGTTTTTTAAACGCTAGAGCGCAGACTACGTATTCACACTGAAGGCATGGAAAGAAAGGTGGCTGCTGTAGATTGCTAATGAACCCACGTTTTTACTGTTTTTGGTTAAATAAAGAAATTTTTAAATGTTCACACTAAGTTTTCTTATAAATTGAATGATGTTGTACTGTTTCTAGTGTTCGTTACTTGTTGGTGATGTGTAATTTTTAGTTTATTAAGGTAGGCGTTCTCACCAATATAGTGATAGTTCAAATTTTTCAGGCCATCAGATGGTTGGATTAATTTTCAATGTTCTTCGATATTCTTGCATCAATTATTGTGGTTCAATGGATGTCTCAGACGTAGTGGCTTGTGCTGAATCATTTCATTAATTTAGAATAGTGTTTTTTCCGAATTGTAGTTACAAATTGTTAAAATTTGCTGGACATTATTTTTGGTCATCTACTCTCTTGAAATCCAATATAACAATTACCCATCTTGTTAATTCGGTTACTCTTAGTAAGCAAGAAATTGATGAGTTTTTATTGGCTAACCTAGGTACAGTTTTAGTAAATAGGCTAGTATTAATTATTATTAGTTCTTCCCTTTTTTAGGAAAAATACTCCTTTATAATGTTTAACTATAATTACATTTAATTTATACAGTGTCTTTCTTCATATGATTACATAAACTTAGATACTTGTATTTTATAATTTAGTGGTTTTTAACTTGGTTTATTTCTGACTTATACTTCTGTAAATGTATTATTGCTCTAGGCACTATTTTATTTTCCACCATCTCTTTACTTTATTTTAATTAGCAATTATTAATTTCTTATATAACCCTGGATCCTTCAAACATAAACAAAATAATCTTTTAAGTACATTGATATTGCCTTTGTGGCCTAACCAAACAAAACTACAACAACTTATTACTAAACTTATAGTTTATTACTTTAGTCCTGTATCTTCACTATTTGTGATTGATGTCTTTTTCAGTTAAAATTTACACATATCATACTATGTTGCACTTTGTACACACCGCACTTTTATGGTAACACTTAGTACGCTGTTTTTTATTTGCTAAAGTGTTTTACGGTACACATGTTTCATAGCATGATACTTAATCACTCATTTCTGACTTTTGGAATGGGGTAACTACTGACTTTTTTATTATCATTATTTTACAATTAATAATACTAGGTATTTCTTTATTTCTTATCAGTATCAAGCACTGATTATGTAGTGTTACATAAAGCTCCCCCACTAGAACATATTTATTTTTATTTCATTCTTAAAATTAATTGTTTGATTCCTAATCATTCACCTTCCTTGATCATTCTTCATAATATATTTTCATCTCTGTTTGGTTACATACACCTTTTATTTTGTTATTTGTAATTCAGTTGATTTCATAGGTATTATTACCCTTCACCTGGGTTACTAGGTGTGGCCCAGTATAAAGTAAGAGTAATTTCCTTGCTATACCCTCTATAGAACTAGGTAGTGTCTACTTTTAATTAGTACTTTATCCCCTACTTTATATTGTATAATTCTTTTCTTCTTTCCTGTTTCTTTTGTATACAAAAGTTCAGCCTTATGAAGCAACCTATTATGCATTTCAATTTTATTATACTCAACTCTCTCTCCTGGAGGAAAATTAACTATTGATATTATTTCTCGTGGTGGTGGTTTTTCGAACATCACTTGATGAGGACTGGTCACAATAGTCGATAAAAACTAGTTCTAACACTCATATTTCTTCCTTGCTCAATTGAGCATCTGTCTGCTATATTCCTTCTATTTTCTTCCTTCATAATTCTGGAATGTGATATAATATCTTCTCTGCTGATTTCTTATCCCTTAAATATTTAATTTCCCTAACATTTTTTCCCTATCCTGTGCGGCGGTTCAGTTCGGGTGGCCACTTTTGGGTCCATTACACCGCTGTCCATCCTTACACCTTCTGAGTACAGAGGGACGTACCGTCTGCTCAGGAAAATGATTGCTGGAACATTTCTACAGTCAATTCATTATATATAAAAAAAAACTTACAAGTAGTCGATTGGCGACTAATAAAAAACACTCTTGGGATTTATTCACGCTGTTGCTGTTTACATTTGATTATATATTTCTTTTTTCTTCATGATTCCTTCTTATTTTCTGTAGCTATTTTTAGATAACGTTGTTGACAGGCATTATTTGTAAATCCTTTTGACTTTCCTTCTTGTGACAGATGTTCTTCGTATCATTTTTTCCTTTATCATTTTCAACTCCAAGAAATTCTAAATTGTAGCTGTATTAATTATTGTCATTCTTTAGTTTCATTAAATTGTAATTATAGTCATTAAATTATTCATTGTCCTTCTTATTTTACCGTCTTGTCTTAGCACATCACCATTAATTGTTTTTTTTCTTCCCGTTGTTCACATTAAAATATTAGTTTTTCTATTATTCCATTCTAAATCATGTTATTTATAAATAAATTATGTAAGCTGCTCTTACGTTCTCTTGGCGTTTTGTCGTTTATCTTAAATCATATCGTTTCTAAATATATTAGGTAAGTTGTCTTTACATTCTTTTGGAATTTTGTTGATTTATTTATTTTTATTTTTTTACTTCAAAATTAATTCCTGTAAATTATTGATATAAGTTGATCTTATTTTGTTTTAGAATTTAGTATATTATCATTTTTCTTTCTTCATTTGATTTGCCTTTGTCTTTATCCAACATTTCCGTCCCTTTTTCCTCGCTGTGTCTATATTCAGTTTATCCGTGGTCCATCACTTCATTGACACTTGTTGTTCGTATTACTACAGTGTCCATAATGATTTCAGTTCTTGAGATACCGCTCAGTATATTGTACTGCAAGATTTCTGTTATAACATTTTCAATGGTATTAAAGCTTAGATCATTCACTTTATCATTTTGTTTATTGCATATTTGTTTCAATGACCTCTCAATTATCGATTACATCACTGATCTGGTAGTATTCATTTCTTGTTCTGTTATATTTAATTCAAATATTAATTTGGTTAATTTTTTCTATAATTTTTTAACTCTGTTCTTTCTCTGTAATTAACGATTGTGAGATTATATACATTAATTAAACCCCTCCTAATCGTGTCTAACTCTTCCTGTGTATTTCCGAGTTTCTTAGGACATATTATTCTCCTTTCTTTCGTTTTCTTAATTATTTGTTTCTTTACTCCCTTAATGTTAATTTCTATGTGCCTCATCTTTTCTTTGTCTCTGTTACTTTTATTCTCAGATAGCGATGTATTTATCTCTACTTTATTCTCTATTTCCTTACTACTCTCTTCTATTTTCGGACTTACTTGTTCCCTGTTTTGATCGTTAGTTTCCTGTCGTATTGCCATTATTCGGACTTGATTACTTTGTTCATCTCGATCCATTCTAGCATCTATTTCTGTTCTAATTTGTCTGATGGTTTCTTCGGTTTTATCTAATCTCTGTTTGTCTCTGTTATTTGCTTTTCTGTTTTCTCCTTATATCCATCTACTCTTTGGCTAAGCGTGTTGCTGACCATTTCAATCTTCTCATGAATTTGCTTCAATTTTTTATTATTTTCTTCAAATTTTGTGTTCATATCTTTCCTTTGCCCGTTAATAGTTTCTCTCAATTCATGGTTTTGTTCATTCATGGTTTGTCTTATTTCTCCATGAATGGTTTCAATTTTTTTTGTTTATCTGGTTTAGTAAACTTCCCTGAATACTATCTATTTTCTCATTGGTTTGCTTGTTTTGTTCCCTTGAGTTTTCCTCCTGTTTCCTAAAATTTTCATCTATTTTATCAAATTTTTCCTCCTGTTTCCTAAAATTTTCATTATTTTCTTCTTTCATCTGTCTTATTAAGTTTTCATTGTTTTGTCTGCTTTGTTCAGCCATTAATTTCATAATTTCTTGCCAATTTGGTTCTCCTCTGGCTTCTGCTTTGTCGCCCGCCTGCTGTTCCTTTTCCGTGTCCATAACTACTTCAGTTTCTTCTTTATCGCCTGTCTGTTGTTCCATTTTACTGTCCGTGACTACTTCTATTTCTTGTTCCTGTCCACCTTCTTCCTTCTCCGTGTCTTCTGCCCTCTTCTTTGACCTGCCTCTGGTATGCATTTCTTGGCTTCTTACAGTTACCGACAAAAATTAGGTATTTCGTTATATTAATTACTTGTATATTTCAAAATTCTTTCCTAATTAAAGCCCCATGTTGGGCGCCATTTGTAACGTCTCCGCCTCTTACCGTCGTATTTGTCGTCTAGTGGTGTTACGTCTTTTTGATACTCAGATAGTGTTACTTTTATTTTGGTGTGTATAATTCTTTAGTAATGAAAAATAAACCACGGTATTCTTTATTGTGTATTATATCTTCTTACAGGTATTACTATTCAGTTGTTTGTAAAAAGGTAGGAGAGAGAGAGAGAAAGAGAGAGCGAGAGAATTCCTCTCTTTGAGTACGATTTGATTGTTTGATTTTTTCGCGCGTTGCATCAGCTGTTTTCAATTTGCTAACCAATTACAGGTTATGTTGTCCGTCGTACTTCATAAGTTATGATGTCGGAACTAATTTTCTTACTCTTCTCTACTATTCACCTGTTTCCTGTAACAAATCTGCTATCTACAAGAAATAATACAAAGTCAATTCCCTAAAAGAAAGGTATTTATTGAATGAATTTGGTTTATTTTCTGGAAATTATTACATCCAGTTAATCGGTTTACAAATCGATTATTTTTTTCGAAATCACAACATTTTTCTATGAAAGTTTTTTTTTATACAACAACAGATGTATTCAATTACAGCCATTAGTAAAATTAATGAATTATGTATCTCAGGGTTATTTGGGGATTCTTTGAACTATAAGAAAGTCAGAAATGCTTAGTTAATAGTATCATACTTTACAATAATTAATATTTTATTCTAAAGTCTGATTCGATAAGTTCGTTTTTTAAACGCTAGAGCGCAGACTACGTATTCACACTGAAGGCATGGAAAGAAAGGTGGCTGCTGTAGATTGCTAATGAACCCACGTTTTTACTGTTTTTGGTTAAATAAAGAAATTTTTAAATGTTCACACTAAGTTTTCTTATAAATTGAATGATGTTGTACTGTTTCTAGTGTTCGTTACTTGTTGGTGATGTGTAATTTTTAGTTTATTAAGGTAGGCGTTCTCACCAATATAGTGATAGTTCAAATTTTTCAGGCCATCAGATGGTTGGATTAATTTTCAATGTTCTTCGATATTCTTGCATCAATTATTGTGGTTCAATGGATGTCTCAGACGTAGTGGCTTGTGCTGAATCATTTCATTAATTTAGAATAGTGTTTTTTCCGAATTGTAGTTACAAATTGTTAAAATTTGCTGGACATTATTTTTGGTCATCTACTCTCTTGAAATCCAATTTAACAATTAC
This sequence comes from Magicicada septendecula, assembly GCA_034769895.1. Taxonomy (NCBI): domain Eukaryota; kingdom Metazoa; phylum Arthropoda; class Insecta; order Hemiptera; family Cicadidae; genus Magicicada; species Magicicada septendecula. The sequence goes on along the minus strand of CM068367.1, from coordinate 397,740,855 downwards.
CCATCTTGTTAATTCGGTTACTCTTAGTAAGCAAGAAATTGATGAGTTTTTATTGGCTAACCAAGGTACAGTTTTAGTAAATAGGCTAGTATTAATTATTATTAGTTCTTCCCTTTTTTAGGAAAAATACTCCTTTATAATGTTTAACTATAATTACATTTAATTTATACAGTGTCTTTCTTCATATGATTACATAAACTTAGATACTTGTATTTTATAATTTAGTGGTTTTTAACTTGGTTTATTTCTGACTTATACTTCTGTAAATGTATTATTGCTCTAGGCACTATTTTATTTTCCACCATCTCTTTACTTTATTTTAATTAGCAATTATTAATTTCTTATATAACCCTGGATCCTTCAAACATAAACAAAATAATCTTTTAAGTACATTGATATTGCCTTTGTGGCCTAACCAAACAAAACTACAACAACTTATTACTAAACTTATAGTTTATTACTTTAGTCCTGTATCTTCACTATTTGTGATTGATGTCTTTTTCAGTTAAAATTTACACATATCATACTATGTTGCACTTTGTACACACCGCACTTTTATGGTAACACTTAGTACGCTGTTTTTTATTTGCTAAAGTGTTTTATGGTACAAATGTTTCATAGCATGATACTTAATCACTCATTTCTGACTTTTGGAATGGGGTAACTACTGACTTTTTTATTATCATTATTTTACAATTAATAATACTAGGTATTTCTTTATTTCTTATCAGTATCAAGCACTGATTATGTAGTGTTACATAAAGCTCCCCCACTAGAACATATTTATTTTTATTTCATTCTTAAAATTAATTGTTTGATTCCTAATCATTCACCTTCCTTGATCATTCTTCATAATATATTTTCATCTCTGTTTGGTTACATACACCTTTTATTTTGTTATTTGTAATTCAGTTGATTTCATAGGTATTATTACCCTTCACCTGGGTTACTAGGTGTGGCCCAGTATAAAGTAAGAGTAATTTCCTTGCTATACCCTCTATAGAACTAGGTAGTGTCTACTTTTAATTAGTACTTTATCCCCTACTTTATATTGTATAATTCTTTTCTTCTTTCCTGTTTCTTTTGTATACAAAAGTTCAGCCTTATGAAGCAACCTATTATGCATTTCAATTTTATTATACTCAACTCTCTCTCCTGGAGGAAAATTAACTATTGATATTATTTCTCGTGGTGGTGGTTTTTCGAACATCACTTGATGAGGACTGGTCACAATAGTCGATAAAAACTAGTTCTAACACTCATATTTCTTCCTTGCTCAATTGAGCATCTGTCTGCTATATTCCTTCTATTTTCTTCGTTCATAATTCTGGAATGTGATATAATATCTTCTCTGCTGATTTCTTATCCCTTAAATATTTAATTTCCCTAACATTTTTTCCCTATCCTGTGCGGCGGTTCAGTTCGGGTGGCCACTTTTGGGTCCATTACACCGCTGTCCATCCTTACACCTTCTGAGTACAGAGGGACGTACCGTCTGCTCAGGAAAATGATTGCTGGAACATTTCTACAGTCAATTCATTATATATAAAAAAAAACTTACAAGTAGTCGATTGGCGACTAATAAAAAACACTCTTGGGATTTATTCACGCTGTTGCTGTTTACATTTGATTATATATTTCTTTTTTCTTCATGATTCCTTCTTATTTTCTGTAGCTATTTTTAGATAACGTTGTTGACAGGCATTATTTGTAAATCCTTTTGACTTTCCTTCTTGTGACAGATGTTCTTCGTATCATTTTTTCCTTTATCATTTTCAACTCCAAGAAATTCTAAATTGTAGCTGTATTAATTATTGTCATTCTTTAGTTTCATTAAATTGTAATTATAGTCATTAAATTATTCATTGTCCTTCTTATTTTACCGTCTTGTCTTAGCACATCACCATTAATTGTTTTTTTTCTTCTCGTTGTTCACATTAAAATATTAGTTTTTCTATTATTCCATTCTAAAACATGTTATTTATAAATAAATTATGTAAGCTGCTCTTACGTTCTCTTGGCGTTTTGTCGTTTATCTTAAATCATATCGTTTCTAAATATATTAGGTAAGTTGTCCTTACATTCTTTTGGAATTTTGTTGATTTATTTATTATTATTTTTTTACTTCAAAATTAATTCCTGTAAATTATTGATATAAGTTGATCTTATTTTGTTTTAGAATTTAGTATATTATCATTTTTCTTTCTTCATTTGATTTGCCTTTGTCTTTATCCAACATTTCCGTCCCTTTTTTCCTCGCTGTGTCTATATTCAGTTCCTCGCGTGGTCCATCACTTCATTGACACTTGTTGTTCGTAATACTACAGTGTCCATAATGATTTCGGTTCTTGAGATACCGCTCAGTATATTGTACTGCAAGATTTCTGTTATAACATTTTCAATGGTATTAAAGCTTAGATCATTCACTTTATCATTTTGTTTATTGCACATTTGTTTCAGTGACCTCTCAATTATCGATTACATCACTGATCTGGTAGTATTCATTTCTTGTTCTGTTATATTTAATTCAAATATTAATTTGGTTAATTTTTTTCTATAGTTTTTTAACTCTGTTCTTTCTCTGTAATTAACGATTGTGAGATTATATACATTAATTAAACCCCTCCTAATCATGTCTAACTCTTCCTGTGTATTTCCGAGTTTCTTAGGACATATTATTCTCCTTTCTTTCGTTTTCTTAATTATTTGTTTCTTTACTCCCTTAATGTTAATTTCTATGTGCCTCATCTTTTCTTTGTCTCTGTTACTTTTATTCTCAGATAGCGATGTATTTATCTCTACTTTATTCTCTATTTCCTTACTACTCTCTTCTATTTTCGGACTTACTTGTTCCCTGTTTTGATCGTTAGTTTCCTGTCGTATTGCCATTATTCGGACTTGATTACTTTGTTCATCTCGATCCATTCTAGCATCTATTTCTGTTCTAATTTGTCTGATGGTTTCTTCGGTTTTATCTAATCTCTGTTTGTCTCTGTTATTTGCTTTTCTGTTTTCTCCTTATATCCATCTACTCTTTGGCTAAGCGTGTTGCTGACCATTTCAATCTTCTCATGAATTTGCTTCAATTTTTTATTATTTTCTTCAAATTTTGTGTTCATATCTTTCCTTTGCCCGTTAATAGTTTCTCTCAATTCATGGTTTTGTTCATTCATGGTTTGTCTTATTTCTCCATGAATGGTTTCAATTTTTTTTGTTTATCTGGTTTAGTAAACTTCCCTGAATACTATCTATTTTCTCATTGGTTTGCTTGTTTTGTTCCCTTGAGTTTTCCTCCTGTTTCCTAAAATTTTCATCTATTTTATCAAATTTTTCCTCCTGTTTCCTAAAATTTTCATTATTTTCTTCTTTCATCTGTCTTATTAAGTTTTCATTGTTTTGTCTGCTTTGTTCAGCCATTAATTTCATAATTTCTTGCCAATTTGGTTCTCCTCTGGCTTCTGCTTTGTCGCCCGCCTGCTGTTCCTTTTCCGTGTCCATAACTACTTCAGTTTCTTCTTTATCGCCTGTCTGTTGTTCCATTTTACTGTCCGTGACTACTTCTATTTCTTGTTCCTGTCCACCTTCTTCCTTCTCCGTGTCTTCTGCCCTCTTCTTTGACCTGCCTCTGGTATGCATTTCTTGGCTTCTTACAGTTACCGACAAAAATTAGGTATTTCGTTATATTAATTACTTGTATATTTCAAAATTCTTTCCTAATTAAAGCCCCATGTTGGGCGCCATTTGTAACGTCTCCGCCTCTTACCGTCGTATTTGTCGTCTAGTGGTGTTACGTCTTTTTGATACTCAGATAGTGTTACTTTTATTTTGGTGTGTATAATTCTTTAGTAATGAAAAATAAACCACGGTATTCTTTATTGTGTATTATATCTTCTTACAGGTATTACTATTCAGTTGTTTGTAAAAAGGTAGGAGAGAGAGAGAGAAAGAGAGAGCGAGAGAATTCCTCTCTTTGAGTACGATTTGATTGTTTGATTTTTTCGCGCGTTGCATCAGCTGTTTTCAATTTGCTAACCAATTACAGGTTATGTTGTCCGTCGTACTTCATAAGTTATGATGTCGGAACTAATTTTCTTACTCTTCTCTACTATTCACCTGTTTCCTGTAACAAATCTGCTATCTACAAGAAATAATACAAAGTCAATTCCCTAAAAGAAAGGTATTTATTGAATGAATTTGGTTTATTTTCTGGAAATTATTACATCCAGTTAATCGGTTTACAAATCGATTATTTTTTTCGAAATCACAACATTTTTCTATGAAAGTTTTTTTTTATACAACAACAGATGTATTCAATTACAGCCATTAGTAAAATTAATGAATTATGTATCTCAGGGTTATTTGGGGATTCTTTGAACTATAAGAAAGTCAGAAATGCTTAGTTAATAGTATCATACTTTACAATAATTAATATTTTATTCTAAAGTCTGATTCGATAAGTTCGTTTTTTAAACGCTAGAGCGCAGACTACGTATTCACACTGAAGGCATGGAAAGAAAGGTGGCTGCTGTAGATTGCTAATGAACCCACGTTTTTACTGTTTTTGGTTAAATAAAGAAATTTTTAAATGTTCACACTAAGTTTTCTTATAAATTGAATGATGTTGTACTGTTTCTAGTGTTCGTTACTTGTTGGTGATGTGTAATTTTTAGTTTATTAAGGTAGGCGTTCTCACCAATATAGTGATAGTTCAAATTTTTCAGGCCATCAGATGGTTGGATTAATTTTCAATGTTCTTCGATATTCTTGCATCAATTATTGTGGTTCAATGGATGTCTCAGACGTAGTGGCTTGTGCTGAATCATTTCATTAATTTAGAATAGTGTTTTTTCCGAATTGTAGTTACAAATTGTTAAAATTTGCTGGACATTATTTTTGGTCATCTACTCTCTTGAAATCCAATTTAACAATTACCCATCTTGTTAATTCGGTTACTCTTAGTAAGCAAGAAATTGATGAGTTTTTATTGGCTAACCAAGGTACAGTTTTAGTACATAGGCTAGTATTAATTATTATTAGTTCTTCCCTTTTTTAGGAAAAATACTCCTTTATAATGTTTAACTATAATTACATTTAATTTATACAGTGTCTTTCTTCATATGATTACATAAACTTAGATACTTGTATTTTATAATTTAGTGGTTTTTAACTTGGTTTATTTCTGACTTATACTTCTGTAAATGTATTATTGCTCTAGGCACTATTTTATTTTCCACCATCTCTTTACTTTATTTTAATTAGCAATTATTAATTTCTTATATAACCCTGGATCCTTCAAACATAAACAAAATAATCTTTTAAGTACATTGATATTGCCTTTGTGGCCTAACCAAACAAAACTACAACAACTTATTACTAAACTTATAGTTTATTACTTTAGTCCTGTATCTTCACTATTTGTGATTGATGTCTTTTTCAGTTAAAATTTACACATATCATACTATGTTGCACTTTGTACACACCGCACTTTTATGGTAACACTTAGTACGCTGTTTTTTATTTGCTAAAGTGTTTTATGGTACAAATGTTTCATAGCATGATACTTAATCACTCATTTCTGACTTTTGGAATGGGGTAACTACTGACTTTTTTATTATCATTATTTTACAATTAATAATACTAGGTATTTCTTTATTTCTTATCAGTATCAAGCACTGATTATGTAGTGTTACATAAAGCTCCCCCACTAGAACATATTTATTTTTATTTCATTCTTAAAATTAATTGTTTGATTCCTAATCATTCACCTTCCTTGATCATTCTTCATAATATATTTTCATCTCTGTTTGGTTACATACACCTTTTATTTTGTTATTTGTAATTCAGTTGATTTCATAGGTATTATTACCCTTCACCTGGGTTACTAGGTGTGGCCCAGTATAAAGTAAGAGTAATTTCCTTGCTATACCCTCTATAGAACTAGGTAGTTGTCTACTTTTAATTAGTACTTTATCCCCTACTTTATATTGTATAATTCTTTTCTTCTTTCCTGTTTCTTTTGTATACAAAAGTTCAGCCTTATGAAGCAACCTATTATGCATTTCAATTTTATTATACTCAACTCTCTCTCCTGGAGGAAAATTAACTATTGATATTATTTCTCGTGGTGGTGGTTTTTCGAACATCACTTGATGAGGACTGGTCACAATAGTCGATAAAAACTAGTTCTAACACTCATATTTCTTCCTTGCTCAATTGAGCATCTGTCTGCTATATTCCTTCTATTTTCTTCGTTCATAATTCTGGAATGTGATATAATATCTTCTCTGCTGATTTCTTATCCCTTAAATATTTAATTTCCCTAACATTTTTTCCCTATCCTGTGCGGCGGTTCAGTTCGGGTGGCCACTTTTGGGTCCATTACACCGCTGTCCATCCTTACACCTTCTGAGTACAGAGGGACGTACCGTCTGCTCAGGAAAATGATTGCTGGAACATTTCTACAGTCAATTCATTATATATAAAAAAAAACTTACAAGTAGTCGATTGGCGACTAATAAAAAACACTCTTGGGATTTATTCACGCTGTTGCTGTTTACATTTGATTATATATTTCTTTTTTCTTCATGATTCCTTCTTATTTTCTGTAGCTATTTTTAGATAACGTTGTTGACAGGCATTATTTGTAAATCCTTTTGACTTTCCTTCTTGTGACAGATGTTCTTCGTATCATTTTTTCCTTTATCATTTTCAACTCCAAGAAATTCTAAATTGTAGCTGTATTAATTATTGTCATTCTTTAGTTTCATTAAATTGTAATTATAGTCATTAAATTATTCATTGTCCTTCTTATTTTACCGTCTTGTCTTAGCACATCACCATTAATTGTTTTTTTTCTTCTCGTTGTTCACATTAAAATATTAGTTTTTCTATTATTCCATTCTAAATCATGTTATTTATAAATAAATTATGTAAGCTGCTCTTACGTTCTCTTGGCGTTTTGTCGTTTATCTTAAATCATATCGTTTCTAAATATATTAGGTAAGTTGTCCTTACATTCTTTTGGAATTTTGTTGATTTATTTATTATTATTTTTTTACTTCAAAATTAATTCCTGTAAATTATTGATATAAGTTGATCTTATTTTGTTTTAGAATTTAGTATATTATCATTTTTCTTTCTTCATTTGATTTGCCTTTGTCTTTATCCAACATTTCCGTCCCTTTTTTCCTCGCTGTGTCTATATTCAGTTTATCCGTGGTCCATCACTTCATTGACACTTGTTGTTCGTAATACTACAGTGTCCATAATGATTTCGGTTCTTGAGATACCGCTCAGTATATTGTACTGCAAGATTTCTGTTATAACATTTTCAATGGTATTAAAGCTTAGATCATTCACTTTATCATTTTGTTTATTGCACATTTGTTTCAGTGACCTCTCAATTATCGATTACATCACTGATCTGGTAGTATTCATTTCTTGTTCTGTTGTATTTAATTCAAATATTAATTTGGTTAATTTTTTTCTATAGTTTTTTAACTCTGTTCTTTCTCTGTAATTAACGATTGTGAGATTATATACATTAATTAAACCCCTCCTAATCATGGCTAACTCTTCCTGTGTATTTCCGAGTTTCTTAGGACATATTATTCTCCTTTCTTTCGTTTTCTTAATTATTTGTTTCTTTACTCCCTTAATGTTAATTTCTATGTGCCTCATCTTTTCTTTGTCTCTGTTACTTTTATTCTCAGATAGCGATGTATTTATCTCTACTTTATTCTCTATTTCCTTACTACTCTCTTCTATTTTCGGACTTACTTGTTCCCTGTTTTGATCGTTAGTTTCCTGTCGTATTGCCATTATTCGGACTTGATTACTTTGTTCATCTCGATCCATTCTAGCATCTATTTCTGTTCTAATTTGTCTGATGGTTTCTTCGGTTTTATCTAATCTCTGTTTGGTCTCTGTTATTTGCTTTTCTGTTTTCTCCTTATATCCATCTACTCTTTGGCTAAGCTTGTTGCTGACCATTTCAATCTTCTCATGAATTTGCTTCAATTTTTTATTATTTTCTTCAAATTTTGTGTTCATATCTTTCCTTTGCCCGTTAATAGTTTCTCTCAATTCATGGTTTTGTTCATTCATGGTTTGTCTTATTTCTCCATGAATGGTTTCAATTTTTTTTGTTTATCTGGTTTAGTAAACTTCCCTGAATACTATCTATTTTCTCATTGGTTTGCTTGTTTTGTTCCCTTGAGTTTTCCTCCTGTTTCCTAAAATTTTCATCTATTTTATCAAATTTTTCCTCCTGTTTCCTAAAATTTTCATTATTTTCTTCTTTCATCTGTCTTATTAAGTTTTCATTGTTTTGTCTGCTTTGTTCAGCCATTAATTTCATAATTTCTTGCCAATTTGGTTCTCCTCTGGCTTCTGCTTTGTCGCCCGCCTGCTGTTCCTTTTCCGTGTCCATAACTACTTCAGTTTCTTCTTTATCGCCTGTCTGTTGTTCCATTTTACTGTCCGTGACTACTTCTATTTCTTGTTCCTGTCCACCTTCTTCCTTCTCCGTGTCTTCTGCCCTCTTGTTTGACCTGCCTCTGGTATGCATTTCTTGGCTTCTTACAGTTACCGACAAAAATTAGGTATTTCATTATATTAATTACTTGTATATTTCAAAATTCTTTCCTAATTAAAGCCCCATGTTGGGCGCCATTTGTAACGTCTCCGCCTCTTACCGTCGTATTTGTCGTCTAGTGGTGTTACGTCTTTTTGATACTCAGATAGTGTTACTTTTATTTTGGTGTGTATAATTCTTTAGTAATGAAAAATAAACCACGGTATTCTTTATTGTGTATTATATCTTCTTACAGGTATTACTATTCAGTTGTTTGTAAAAAGGTAGGAGAGAGAGAGAGAGAAAGAGAGAGCGAGAGAATTCCTCTCTTTGAGTACGATTTGATTGTTTGATTTTTTCGCGCGTTGCATCAGCTGTTTTCAATTTGCTAACCAATTACAGGTTATGTTGTCCGTCGTACTTCATAAGTTATGATGTCGGAACTAATTTTCTTACTCTTCTCTACTATTCACCTGTTTCCTGTAACAAATCTGCTATCTACAAGAAATAATACAAAGTCAATTCCCTAAAAGAAAGGTATTTATTGAATGAATTTGGTTTATTTTCTGGAAATTATTACATCCAGTTAATCGGTTTACAAATCGATTATTTTTTTCGAAATCACAACATTTTTCTATGAAAGTTTTTTTTTATACAACAACAGATGTATTCAATTACAGCCATTAGTAAAATTAATGAATTATGTATCTCAGGGTTATTTGGGGATTCTTTGAACTATAAGAAAGTCAGAAATGCTTAGTTAATAGTATCATACTTTACAATAATTAATATTTTATTCTAAAGTCTGATTCGATAAGTTCGTTTTTTAAACGCTAGAGCGCAGACTACGTATTCACACTGAAGGCATGGAAAGAAAGGTGGCTGCTGTAGATTGCTAATGAACCCACGTTTTTACTGTTTTTGGTTAAATAAAGAAATTTTTAAATGTTCACACTAAGTTTTCTTATAAATTGAATGATGTTGTACTGTTTCTAGTGTTCGTTACTTGTTGGTGATGTGTAATTTTTAGTTTATTAAGGTAGGCGTTCTCACCAATATAGTGATAGTTCAAATTTTTCAGGCCATCAGATGGTTGGATTAATTTTCAATGTTCTTCGATATTCTTGCATCAATTATTGTGGTTCAATGGATGTCTCAGACGTAGTGGCTTGTGCTGAATCATTTCATTAATTTAGAATAGTGTTTTTTCCGAATTGTAGTTACAAATTGTTAAAATTTGCTGGACATTATTTTTGGTCATCTACTCTCTTGAAATCCAATTTAACAATTACCCATCTTGTTAATTCGGTTACTCTTAGTAAGCAAGAAATTGATGAGTTTTTATTGGCTAACCAAGGTACAGTTTTAGTACATAGGCTAGTATTAATTATTATTAGTTCTTCCCTTTTTTAGGAAAAATACTCCTTTATAATGTTTAACTATAATTACATTTAATTTATACAGTGTCTTTCTTCATATGATTACATAAACTTAGATACTTGTATTTTATAATTTAGTGGTTTTTAACTTGGTTTATTTCTGACTTATACTTCTGTAAATGTATTATTGCTCTAGGCACTATTTTATTTTCCACCATCTCTTTACTTTATTTTAATTAGCAATTATTAATTTCTTATATAACCCTGGATCCTTCAAACATAAACAAAATAATCTTTTAAGTACATTGATATTGCCTTTGTGGCCTAACCAAACAAAACTACAACAACTTATTACTAAACTTATAGTTTATTACTTTAGTCCTGTATCTTCACTATTTGTGATTGATGTCTTTTTCAGTTAAAATTTACACATATCATACTATGTTGCACTTTGTACACACCGCACTTTTATGGTAACACTTAGTACGCTGTTTTTTATTTGCTAAAGTGTTTTATGGTACAAATGTTTCATAGCATGATACTTAATCACTCATTTCTGACTTTTGGAATGGGGTAACTACTGACTTTTTTATTATCATTATTTTACAATTAATAATACTAGGTATTTCTTTATTTCTTATCAGTATCAAGCACTGATTATGTAGTGTTACATAAAGCTCCCCCACTAGAACATATTTATTTTTATTTCATTCTTAAAATTAATTGTTTGATTCCTAATCATTCACCTTCCTTGATCATTCTTCATAATATATTTTCATCTCTGTTTGGTTACATACACCTTTTATTTTGTTATTTGTAATTCAGTTGATTTCATAGGTATTATTACCCTTCACCTGGGTTACTAGGTGTGGCCCAGTATAAAGTAAGAGTAATTTCCTTGCTATACCCTCTATAGAACTAGGTAGTTGTCTACTTTTAATTAGTACTTTATCCCCTACTTTATATTGTATAATTCTTTTCTTCTTTCCTGTTTCTTTTGTATACAAAAGTTCAGCCTTATGAAGCAACCTATTATGCATTTCAATTTTATTATACTCAACTCTCTCTCCTGGAGGAAAATTAACTATTGATATTATTTCTCGTGGTGGTGGTTTTTCGAACATCACTTGATGAGGACTGGTCACAATAGTCGATAAAAACTAGTTCTAACACTCATATTTCTTCCTTGCTCAATTGAGCATCTGTCTGCTATATTCCTTCTATTTTCTTCGTTCATAATTCTGGAATGTGATATAATATCTTCTCTGCTGATTTCTTATCCCTTAAATATTTAATTTCCCTAACATTTTTTCCCTATCCTGTGCGGCGGTTCAGTTCGGGTGGCCACTTTTGGGTCCATTACACCGCTGTCCATCCTTACACCTTCTGAGTACAGAGGGACGTACCGTCTGCTCAGGAAAATGATTGCTGGAACATTTCTACAGTCAATTCATTATATATAAAAAAAAACTTACAAGTAGTCGATTGGCGACTAATAAAAAACACTCTTGGGATTTATTCACGCTGTTGCTGTTTACATTTGATTATATATTTCTTTTTTCTTCATGATTCCTTCTTATTTTCTGTAGCTATTTTTAGATAACGTTGTTGACAGGCATTATTTGTAAATCCTTTTGACTTTCCTTCTTGTGACAGATGTTCTTCGTATCATTTTTTCCTTTATCATTTTCAACTCCAAGAAATTCTAAATTGTAGCTGTATTAATTATTGTCATTCTTTAGTTTCATTAAATTGTAATTATAGTCATTAAATTATTCATTGTCCTTCTTATTTTACCGTCTTGTCTTAGCACATCACCATTAATTGTTTTTTTTCTTCTCGTTGTTCACATTAAAATATTAGTTTTTCTATTATTCCATTCTAAATCATGTTATTTATAAATAAATTATGTAAGCTGCTCTTACGTTCTCTTGGCGTTTTGTCGTTTATCTTAAATCATATCGTTTCTAAATATATTAGGTAAGTTGTCCTTACATTCTTTTGGAATTTTGTTGATTTATTTATTATTATTTTTTTACTTCAAAATTAATTCCTGTAAATTATTGATATAAGTTGATCTTATTTTGTTTTAGAATTTAGTATATTATCATTTTTCTTTCTTCATTTGATTTGCCTTTGTCTTTATCCAACATTTCCGTCCCTTTTTTCCTCGCTGTGTCTATATTCAGTTTATCCGTGGTCCATCACTTCATTGACACTTGTTGTTCGTAATACTACAGTGTCCATAATGATTTCGGTTCTTGAGATACCGCTCAGTATATTGTACTGCAAGATTTCTGTTATAACATTTTCAATGGTATTAAAGCTTAGATCATTCACTTTATCATTTTGTTTATTGCACATTTGTTTCAGTGACCTCTCAATTATCGATTACATCACTGATCTGGTAGTATTCATTTCTTGTTCTGTTGTATTTAATTCAAATATTAATTTGGTTAATTTTTTTCTATAGTTTTTTAACTCTGTTCTTTCTCTGTAATTAACGATTGTGAGATTATATACATTAATTAAACCCCTCCTAATCATGGCTAACTCTTCCTGTGTATTTCTGAGTTTCTTAGGACATATTATTCTCCTTTCTTTCGTTTTCTTAATTATTTGTTTCTTTACTCCCTTAATGTTAATTTCTATGTGCCTCATCTTTTCTTTGTCTCTGTTACTTTTATTCTCAGATAGCGATGTATTTATCTCTACTTTATTCTCTATTTCCTTACTACTCTCTTCTATTTTCGGACTTACTTGTTCCCTGTTTTGATCGTTAGTTTCCTGTCGTATTGCCATTATTCGGACTTGATTACTTTGTTCATCTCGATCCATTCTAGCATCTATTTCTGTTCTAATTTGTCTGATGGTTTCTTCGGTTTTATCTAATCTCTGTTTGGTCTCTGTTATTTGCTTTTCTGTTTTCTCCTTATATCCATCTACTCTTTGGCTAAGCGTGTTGCTGACCATTTCAATCTTCTCATGAATTTGCTTCAATTTTTTATTATTTTCTTCAAATTTTGTGTTCATATCTTTCCTTTGCCCGTTAATAGTTTCTCTCAATTCATGGTTTTGTTCATTCATGGTTTGTCTTATTTCTCCATGAATGGTTTCAATTTTTTTTGTTTATCTGGTTTAGTAAACTTCCCTGAATACTATCTATTTTCTCATTGGTTTGCTTGTTTTGTTCCCTTGAGTTTTCCTCCTGTTTCCTAAAATTTTCATCTATTTTATCAAATTTTTCCTCCTGTTTCCTAAAATTTTCATTATTTTCTTCTTTCATCTGTCTTATTAAGTTTTCATTGTTTTGTCTGCTTTGTTCAGCCATTAATTTCATAATTTCTTGCCAATTTGGTTCTCCTCTGGCTTCTGCTTTGTCGCCCGCCTGCTGTTCCTTTTCCGTGTCCATAACTACTTCAGTTTCTTCTTTATCGCCTGTCTGTTGTTCCATTTTACTGTCCGTGACTACTTCTATTTCTTGTTCCTGTCCACCTTCTTCCTTCTCCGTGTCTTCTGCCCTCTTCTTTGACCTGCCTCTGGTATGCATTTCTTGGCTTCTTACAGTTACCGACAAAAATTAGGTATTTCATTATATTAATTACTTGTATATTTCAAAATTCTTTCCTAATTAAAGCCCCATGTTGGGCGCCATTTGTAACGTCTCCGCCTCTTACCGTCGTATTTGTCGTCTAGTGGTGTTACGTCTTTTTGATACTCAGATAGTGTTACTTTTATTTTGGTGTGTATAATTCTTTAGTAATGAAAAATAAACCACGGTATTCTTTATTGTGTATTATATCTTCTTACAGGTATTACTATTCAGTTGTTTGTAAAAAGGTAGGAGAGAGAGAGAGAGAAAGAGAGAGCGAGAGAATTCCTCTCTTTGAGTACGATTTGATTGTTTGATTTTTTCGCGCGTTGCATCAGCTGTTTTCAATTTGCTAACCAATTACAGGTTATGTTGTCCGTCGTACTTCATAAGTTATGATGTCGGAACTAATTTTCTTACTCTTCTCTACTATTCACCTGTTTCCTGTAACAAATCTGCTATCTACAAGAAATAATACAAAGTCAATTCCCTAAAAGAAAGGTATTTATTGAATGAATTTGGTTTATTTTCTGGAAATTATTACATCCAGTTAATCGGTTTACAAATCGATTATTTTTTTCGAAATCACAACATTTTTCTATGAAAGTTTTTTTTTATACAACAACAGATGTATTCAATTACAGCCATTAGTAAAATTAATGAATTATGTATCTCAGGGTTATTTGGGGATTCTTTGAACTATAAGAAAGTCAGAAATGCTTAGTTAATAGTATCATACTTTACAATAATTAATATTTTATTCTAAAGTCTGATTCGATAAGTTCGTTTTTTAAACGCTAGAGCGCAGACTACGTATTCACACTGAAGGCATGGAAAGAAAGGTGGCTGCTGTAGATTGCTAATGAACCCACGTTTTTACTGTTTTTGGTTAAATAAAGAAATTTTTAAATGTTCACACTAAGTTTTCTTATAAATTGAATGATGTTGTACTGTTTCTAGTGTTCGTTACTTGTTGGTGATGTGTAATTTTTAGTTTATTAAGGTAGGCGTTCTCACCAATATAGTGATAGTTCAAATTTTTCAGGCCATCAGATGGTTGGATTAATTTTCAATGTTCTTCGATATTCTTGCATCAATTATTGTGGTTCAATGGATGTCTCAGACGTAGTGGCTTGTGCTGAATCATTTCATTAATTTAGAATAGTGTTTTTTCCGAATTGTAGTTACAAATTGTTAAAATTTGCTGGACATTATTTTTGGTCATCTACTCTCTTGAAATCCAATTTAACAATTACCCATCTTGTTAATTCGGTTACTCTTAGTAAGCAAGAAATTGATGAGTTTTTATTGGCTAACCAAGGTACAGTTTTAGTACATAGGCTAGTATTAATTATTATTAGTTCTTCCCTTTTTTAGGAAAAATACTCCTTTATAATGTTTAACTATAATTACATTTAATTTATACAGTGTCTTTCTTCATATGATTACATAAACTTAGATACTTGTATTTTATAATTTAGTGGTTTTTAACTTGGTTTATTTCTGACTTATACTTCTGTAAATGTATTATTGCTCTAGGCACTATTTTATTTTCCACCATCTCTTTACTTTATTTTAATTAGCAATTATTAATTTCTTATATAACCCTGGATCCTTCAAACATAAACAAAATAATCTTTTAAGTACATTGATATTGCCTTTGTGGCCTAACCAAACAAAACTACAACAACTTATTACTAAACTTATAGTTTATTACTTTAGTCCTGTATCTTCACTATTTGTGATTGATGTCTTTTTCAGTTAAAATTTACACATATCATACTATGTTGCACTTTGTACACACCGCACTTTTATGGTAACACTTAGTACGCTGTTTTTTATTTGCTAAAGTGTTTTATGGTACAAATGTTTCATAGCATGATACTTAATCACTCATTTCTGACTTTTGGAATGGGGTAACTACTGACTTTTTTATTATCATTATTTTACAATTAATAATACTAGGTATTTCTTTATTTCTTATCAGTATCAAGCACTGATTATGTAGTGTTACATAAAGCTCCCCCACTAGAACATATTTATTTTTATTTCATTCTTAAAATTAATTGTTTGATTCCTAATCATTCACCTTCCTTGATCATTCTTCATAATATATTTTCATCTCTGTTTGGTTACATACACCTTTTATTTTGTTATTTGTAATTCAGTTGATTTCATAGGTATTATTACCCTTCACCTGGGTTACTAGGTGTGGCCCAGTATAAAGTAAGAGTAATTTCCTTGCTATACCCTCTATAGAACTAGGTAGTTGTCTACTTTTAATTAGTACTTTATCCCCTACTTTATATTGTATAATTCTTTTCTTCTTTCCTGTTTCTTTTGTATACAAAAGTTCAGCCTTATGAAGCAACCTATTATGCATTTCAATTTTATTATACTCAACTCTCTCTCCTGGAGGAAAATTAACTATTGATATTATTTCTCGTGGTGGTGGTTTTTCGAACATCACTTGATGAGGACTGGTCACAATAGTCGATAAAAACTAGTTCTAACACTCATATTTCTTCCTTGCTCAATTGAGCATCTGTCTGCTATATTCCTTCTATTTTCTTCGTTCATAATTCTGGAATGTGATATAATATCTTCTCTGCTGATTTCTTATCCCTTAAATATTTAATTTCCCTAACATTTTTTCCCTATCCTGTGCGGCGGTTCAGTTCGGGTGGCCACTTTTGGGTCCATTACACCGCTGTCCATCCTTACACCTTCTGAGTACAGAGGGACGTACCGTCTGCTCAGGAAAATGATTGCTGGAACATTTCTACAGTCAATTCATTATATATAAAAAAAAACTTACAAGTAGTCGATTGGCGACTAATAAAAAACACTCTTGGGATTTATTCACGCTGTTGCTGTTTACATTTGATTATATATTTCTTTTTTCTTCATGATTCCTTCTTATTTTCTGTAGCTATTTTTAGATAACGTTGTTGACAGGCATTATTTGTAAATCCTTTTGACTTTCCTTCTTGTGACAGATGTTCTTCGTATCATTTTTTCCTTTATCATTTTCAACTCCAAGAAATTCTAAATTGTAGCTGTATTAATTATTGTCATTCTTTAGTTTCATTAAATTGTAATTATAGTCATTAAATTATTCATTGTCCTTCTTATTTTACCGTCTTGTCTTAGCACATCACCATTAATTGTTTTTTTTCTTCTCGTTGTTCACATTAAAATATTAGTTTTTCTATTATTCCATTCTAAATCATGTTATTTATAAATAAATTATGTAAGCTGCTCTTACGTTCTCTTGGCGTTTTGTCGTTTATCTTAAATCATATCGTTTCTAAATATATTAGGTAAGTTGTCCTTACATTCTTTTGGAATTTTGTTGATTTATTTATTATTATTTTTTTACTTCAAAATTAATTCCTGTAAATTATTGATATAAGTTGATCTTATTTTGTTTTAGAATTTAGTATATTATCATTTTTCTTTCTTCATTTGATTTGCCTTTGTCTTTATCCAACATTTCCGTCCCTTTTTTCCTCGCTGTGTCTATATTCAGTTTATCCGTGGTCCATCACTTCATTGACACTTGTTGTTCGTAATACTACAGTGTCCATAATGATTTCGGTTCTTGAGATACCGCTCAGTATATTGTACTGCAAGATTTCTGTTATAACATTTTCAATGGTATTAAAGCTTAGATCATTCACTTTATCATTTTGTTTATTGCACATTTGTTTCAGTGACCTCTCAATTATCGATTACATCACTGATCTGGTAGTATTCATTTCTTGTTCTGTTGTATTTAATTCAAATATTAATTTGGTTAATTTTTTTCTATAGTTTTTTAACTCTGTTCTTTCTCTGTAATTAACGATTGTGAGATTATATACATTAATTAAACCCCTCCTAATCATGGCTAACTCTTCCTGTGTATTTCCGAGTTTCTTAGGACATATTATTCTCCTTTCTTTCGTTTTCTTAATTATTTGTTTCTTTACTCCCTTAATGTTAATTTCTATGTGCCTCATCTTTTCTTTGTCTCTGTTACTTTTATTCTCAGATAGCGATGTATTTATCTCTACTTTATTCTCTATTTCCTTACTACTCTCTTCTATTTTCGGACTTACTTGTTCCCTGTTTTGATCGTTAGTTTCCTGTCGTATTGCCATTATTCGGACTTGATTACTTTGTTCATCTCGATCCATTCTAGCATCTATTTCTGTTCTAATTTGTCTGATGGTTTCTTCGGTTTTATCTAATCTCTGTTTGGTCTCTGTTATTTGCTTTTCTGTTTTCTCCTTATATCCATCTACTCTTTGGCTAAGCGTGTTGCTGACCATTTCAATCTTCTCATGAATTTGCTTCAATTTTTTATTATTTTCTTCAAATTTTGTGTTCATATCTTTCCTTTGCCCGTTAATAGTTTCTCTCAATTCATGGTTTTGTTCATTCATGGTTTGTCTTATTTCTCCATGAATGGTTTCAATTTTTTTTGTTTATCTGGTTTAGTAAACTTCCCTGAATACTATCTATTTTCTCATTGGTTTGCTTGTTTTGTTCCCTTGAGTTTTCCTCCTGTTTCCTAAAATTTTCATCTATTTTATCAAATTTTTCCTCCTGTTTCCTAAAATTTTCATTATTTTCTTCTTTCATCTGTCTTATTAAGTTTTCATTGTTTTGTCTGCTTTGTTCAGCCATTAATTTCATAATTTCTTGCCAATTTGGTTCTCCTCTGGCTTCTGCTTTGTCGCCCGCCTGCTGTTCCTTTTCCGTGTCCATAACTACTTCAGTTTCTTCTTTATCGCCTGTCTGTTGTTCCATTTTACTGTCCGTGACTACTTCTATTTCTTGTTCCTGTCCACCTTCTTCCTTCTCCGTGTCTTCTGCCCTCTTCTTTGACCTGCCTCTGGTATGCATTTCTTGGCTTCTTACAGTTACCGACAAAAATTAGGTATTTCATTATATTAATTACTTGTATATTTCAAAATTCTTTCCTAATTAAAGCCCCATGTTGGGCGCCATTTGTAACGTCTCCGCCTCTTACCGTCGTATTTGTCGTCTAGTGGTGTTACGTCTTTTTGATACTCAGATAGTGTTACTTTTATTTTGGTGTGTATAATTCTTTAGTAATGAAAAATAAACCACGGTATTCTTTATTGTGTATTATATCTTCTTACAGGTATTACTATTCAGTTGTTTGTAAAAAGGTAGGAGAGAGAGAGAGAGAAAGAGAGAGCGAGAGAATTCCTCTCTTTGAGTACGATTTGATTGTTTGATTTTTTCGCGCGTTGCATCAGCTGTTTTCAATTTGCTAACCAATTACAGGTTATGTTGTCCGTCGTACTTCATAAGTTATGATGTCGGAACTAATTTTCTTACTCTTCTCTACTATTCACCTGTTTCCTGTAACAAATCTGCTATCTACAAGAAATAATACAAAGTCAATTCCCTAAAAGAAAGGTATTTATTGAATGAATTTGGTTTATTTTCTGGAAATTATTACATCCAGTTAATCGGTTTACAAATCGATTATTTTTTTCGAAATCACAACATTTTTCTATGAAAGTTTTTTTTTATACAACAACAGATGTATTCAATTACAGCCATTAGTAAAATTAATGAATTATGTATCTCAGGGTTATTTGGGGATTCTTTGAACTATAAGAAAGTCAGAAATGCTTAGTTAATAGTATCATACTTTACAATAATTAATATTTTATTCTTAAAGTCTGATTCGATAAGTTCGTTTTTTAAACGCTAGAGCGCAGACTACGTATTCACACTGAAGGCATGGAAAGAAAGGTGGCTGCTGTAGATTGCTAATGAACCAACGTTTTTACTGTTTTTGGTTAAATAAAGAAATTTTTAAATGTTCACACTAAGTTTTCTT
This sequence comes from Magicicada septendecula, assembly GCA_034769895.1. NCBI lineage: Eukaryota > Metazoa > Arthropoda > Insecta > Hemiptera > Cicadidae > Magicicada > Magicicada septendecula. Next base: position 397,721,443 of record CM068367.1, on the reverse strand, counting down.
ATAAATTGAATGATGTTGTACTGTTTCTAGTGTTCGTTACTTGTTGGTGATGTGTAATTTTTAGTTTATTAAGGTAGGCGTTCTCACCAATATAGTGATAGTTCAAATTTTTCAGGCCATCAGATGGTTGGATTAATTTTCAATGTTCTTCGATATTCTTGCATCAATTATTGTGGTTCAATGGATGTCTCAGACGTAGTGGCTTGTGCTGAATCATTTCATTAATTTAGAATAGTGTTTTTTCCAAATTGTAGTTACAAATTTATAAAATTTGCTGGACATTATTTTTGGTCATCTACACTCTTGAAATCCAATTTAACAATTACCCATTTTGTTAATTCGGTTACTCTTAGTAAGCAAGAAATTGATGAGTTTTTATTGGCTAACCTAGGTACAGTTTTAGTAAATAGGCTAGTATTAATTATTATTAGTTCTTCCCTTTTTTAGGAAAAATACTCCTTTATAATGTTTAACTATAATTACATTTAATTTATACAGTGTATTTCTTCTTATGATTACATAAACTTAGATACTTGTATTTTATAATTTAGTGGTTTTTAACTTGGTTTATTTCTGACTTATACTGCTGTAAATGTATTATTGCTCTAGGCACTATTTTATTTTCCACCATCTCTTTACTTTATTTTAATTAGCAATTATTAATTTCTTATGTAACCCTGGATCCTTCAAACATAAACAAAATAATCTTTTAATTACATTGATATTGCCTTTGTGGCCTAACCAAACAAAACTACAACAACTTATTACTAAACTTATAGTTCATTACTTTAGTCCTGTATCTTCACTATTTGTGATTGATGTCTTTTTCAGTTAAAATTTACACATATCATACTATGTTGCACTTTGTACACACCGCACTTTTATGGTAACACTTAGTACGCTGTTTTTTATTTGCTAAAGTGTTTTATGGTACAAATGTTTCATAGCATGATACTTAATCACTCATTTCTGACTTTTGGAATGGGGTTACTACTGACTTTTTTATTATCATTATTTTACAATTAATAATACTAGGTATTTCTTTATTTCTTATCAGTATCAAGCACTGATTATGTAGTGTTACATAAAGCTCCCCCACTAGAACATATTTATTTTTATTTCATTCTTAAAATTAATTGTTTGATTCCTAATCTTTCACCTTCCTTGATCATTCTTCATAATATATTTTCATCTCTGTTTGGTTACATACACCTTTTATTTTGTTATTTGTAATTCAGTTGATTTCATAGGTATTATTACCCTTCACCTGGGTTACTAGGTGTGGCCCAGTATAAAGTAAGAGTAATTTCCTTGCTATACCCTCTATAGAACTAGGTAGTGTCTACTTTTAATTAGTACTTTATCCCCTACTTTATATTGTATAATTCTTTTCTTCTTTCCTGTTTCTTTTGTATACAAAAGTTCAGCCTTATGAAGCAACCTATTATGCATTTCAATTTTATTATACTCAACTCTCTCTCCTGGAGGAAAATTAACTATTGATATTATTTCTCGTGGTGGTGGTTTTTCGAACATCACTTGATGAGGACTGGTCACAATAGTCGATAAAAACTAGTTCTAACACTCATATTTCTTCCTTGCTCAATTGAGCATCTGTCTGCTATATTCCTTCTATTTTCTTCGTTCATAATTCTGGAATGTGATATAATATCTTCTCTGCTGATTTCTTATCCCTTAAATATTTAATTTCCCTAACATTTTTTCCCTATCCTGTGCGGCGGTTCAGTTCGGGTGGCCACTTTTGGGTCCATTACACCGCTGTCCATCCTTACACCTTCTGAGTACAGAGGGACGTACCGTCTGCTCAGGAAAATGATTGCTGGAACATTTCTACAGTCAATTCATTATATATAAAAAAAAACTTACAAGTAGTCGATTGGCGACTAATAAAAAACACTCTTGGGATTTATTCACGCTGTTGCTGTTTACATTTGATTATATATTTCTTTTTTCTTCATGATTCCTTCTTATTTTCTGTAGCTATTTTTAGATAACGTTGTTGACAGGCATTATTTGTAAATCCTTTTGACTTTCCTTCTTGTGACAGATGTTCTTCGTATCATTTTTTCCTTTATCATTTTCAACTCCAAGAAATTCTAAATTGTAGCTGTATTAATTATTGTCATTCTTTAGTTTCATTAAATTGTAATTATAGTCATTAAATTATTCATTGTCCTTCTTATTTTACCGTCTTGTCTTAGCACATCACCATTAATTGTTTTTTTTCTTCTCGTTGTTCACATTAAAATATTAGTTTTTCTATTATTCCATTCTAAATCATGTTATTTATAAATAAATTATGTAAGCTGCTCTTACGTTCTCTTGGCGTTTTGTCGTTTATCTTAAATCATATCGTTTCTAAATATATTAGGTAAGTTGTCCTTACATTCTTTTGGAATTTTGTTGATTTATTTATTTTTATTTTTTTACTTCAAAATTAATTCCTGTAAATTATTGATATAAGTTGATCTTATTTTGTTTTAGAATTTAGTATATTATCATTTTTCTTTCTTCATTTGATTTGCCTTTGTCTTTATCCAACATTTCCGTCCCTTTTTTCCTCGCTGTGTCTATATTCAGTTTATCCGTGGTCCATCACTTCATTGACACTTGTTGTTCGTATTACTACAGTGTCCATAATGATTTCGGTTCTTGAGATACCGCTCAGTATATTGTACTGCAAGATTTCTGTTATAACATTTTCAATGGTATTAAAGCTTAGATCATTCACTTTATCATTTTGTTTATTGCACATTTGTTTCAGTGACCTCTCAATTATCGATTACATCACTGATCTGGTAGTATTCATTTCTTGTTCTGTTATATTTAATTCAAATATTAATTTGGTTAATTTTTTTCTATAATTTTTTAACTCTGTTCTTTCTCTGTAATTAACGATTGTGAGATTATATACATTAATTAAACCCCTCCTAATCATGTCTAACTCTTCCTGTGTATTTCCGAGTTTCTTAGGACATATTATTCTCCTTTCTTTCGTTTTCTTAATTATTTGTTTCTTTACTCGCTTAGTGTTAATTTCTATGTGCCTCATCTTTTCTTTGTCTCTGTTACTTTTATTCTCAGATAGCGATGTATTTATCTCTACTTTATTCTCTATTTCCTTACTACTCTCTTCTATTTTCGGACTTACTTGTTCCCTGTTTTGATCGTTAGTTTCCTGTCGCATTGCCATTATTCGGACTTGATTACTTTGTTCATCTCGATCCATTCTAGCATCTATTTCTGTTCTAATTTGTCTGATGGTTTCTTCGGTTTTATCTAATCTCTGTTTGGTCTCTGTTATTTGCTTTTCTGTTTTCTCCTTATATCCATCTACTCTTTGGCTAAGTGTGTTACTGACCATTTCAATCTTCTCATGAATTTGCTTCAATTTTTTATTATTTTCTTCAAATTTTGTGTTCATATCTTTCCTTTCCCCGTTAATAGTTTCTCTCAATTCATGGTTTTGTTCATTCATGGTTTGTCTTATTTCTCCATGAATGGTTTCAATTTTTTTTGTTTATCTGGTTTAGTAAACTTCCCTGAATACTATCTATTTTCTCATTGGTTTGCTTGTTTTGTTCCCTTGAGTTTTCCTCCTGTTTCCTAAAATTTTCATCTATTTTATCAAATTTTTCCTCCTGTTTCCTAAAATTTTCATTATTTTCTTCTTTCATCTGTCTTATTAAGTTTTCATTGTTTTGTCTGCTTTGTTCAGCCATTAATTTCATTATTTCTTGCCAATTTGGTTCTCCTCTGGCTTCTGCTTTGTCGCCCGCCTGCTGTTCCTTTTCCGTGTCCATAACTACTTCAGTTTCTTCTTTATCGCCTGTCTGTTGTTCCATTTTACTGTCCGTGACTACTTCTATTTCTTGTTCCTGTCCACCTTCTTCCTTCTCCGTGTCTTCTGCCCTCTTCTTTGACCTGCCTCTGGTATGCATTTCTTGGCTTCTTACAGTTACCGACAAAAATTAGGTATTTCGTTATATTAATTACTTGTATATTTCAAAATTCTTTCCTAATTAAAGCCCCATGTTGGGCGCCATTTGTAACGTCTCCGCCTCTTACCATCGTATTTGTCGTCTAGTGGTGTTACGTCTTTTTGATACTCAGATAGTGTTACTTTTATTTTGGTGTGTATAATTCTTTAGTAATGAAAAATAAACCACGGTATTCTTTATTGTGTATTATATCTTCTTACAGGTATTACTATTCAGTTGTTTGTAAAAAGGTAGGAGAGAGAGAGAAAGAGAGAGCGAGAGAATTCCTCTCTTTGAGTACGATTTGATTGTTTGATTTTTTTGCGCGTTGCATCAGCTGTTTTCAATTTGCTAACCAATTACAGGTTATGTTGTCCGTCGTACTTCATAAGTTATGATGTCGGAACTAATTTTCTTACTCTTCTCTACTATTCACCTGTTTCCTGTAACAAATCTGCTATCCACAAGAAATAATACAAAGTCAATTCCCTAAAAGAAAGGTATTTATTGAATGAATTTGGTTTATTTTCTGGAAATTATTACGTCCAGTTAATCGGTTTACAAATCGATTATTTTTTTCGAAATCACAACATTTTTCTATGAAAGTTTTTTTTTTATATAACACAACAGATGTATTCAATTACAGCCATTAGTAAAATTAATGAATTATGTATCTCAGGGTTATTTGGGGATTCTTTGAACTATAAGAAAGTCAGAAATGCTTAGTTAATAGTATCATACTTTACAATAATTAATATTTTATTCTTAAAGTCTGATTCGATAAGTTCGTTTTTTAAACGCTAGAGCGCAGACTACGTATTCACACTGAAGGCATGGAAAGAAAGGTGGCTGCTGTAGATTGCTAATGAACCAACGTTTTTACTGTTTTTGGTTAAATAAAGAAATTTTTAAATGTTCACACTAAGTTTTCTTATAAATTGAATGATGTTGTACTGTTTCTAGTGTTCGTTACTTGTTGGTGATGTGTAATTTTTAGTTTATTAAGGTAGGCGTTCTCACCAATATAGTGATAGTTCAAATTTTTCAGGCCATCAGATGGTTGGATTAATTTTCAATGTTCTTCGATATTCTTGCATCAATTATTGTGGTTCAATGGATGTCTCAGACGTAGTGGCTTGTGCTGAATCATTTCATTAATTTAGAATAGTGTTTTTTCCAAATTGTAGTTACAAATTTATAAAATTTGCTGGACATTATTTTTGGTCATCTACACTCTTGAAATCCAATTTAACAATTACCCATTTTGTTAATTCGGTTACTCTTAGTAAGCAAGAAATTGATGAGTTTTTATTGGCTAACCTAGGTACAGTTTTAGTAAATAGGCTAGTATTAATTATTATTAGTTCTTCCCTTTTTTAGGAAAAATACTCCTTTATAATGTTTAACTATAATTACATTTAATTTATACAGTGTATTTCTTCTTATGATTACATAAACTTAGATACTTGTATTTTATAATTTAGTGGTTTTTAACTTGGTTTATTTCTGACTTATACTGCTGTAAATGTATTATTGCTCTAGGCACTATTTTATTTTCCACCATCTCTTTACTTTATTTTAATTAGCAATTATTAATTTCTTATGTAACCCTGGATCCTTCAAACATAAACAAAATAATCTTTTAATTACATTGATATTGCCTTTGTGGCCTAACCAAACAAAACTACAACAACTTATTACTAAACTTATAGTTCATTACTTTAGTCCTGTATCTTCACTATTTGTGATTGATGTCTTTTTCAGTTAAAATTTACACATATCATACTATGTTGCACTTTGTACACACCGCACTTTTATGGTAACACTTAGTACGCTGTTTTTTATTTGCTAAAGTGTTTTATGGTACAAATGTTTCATAGCATGATACTTAATCACTCATTTCTGACTTTTGGAATGGGGTTACTACTGACTTTTTTATTATCATTATTTTACAATTAATAATACAAGGTATTTCTTTATTTCTTATCAGTATCAAGCACTGATTATGTAGTGTTACATAAAGCTCCCCCACTAGAACATATTTATTTTTATTTCATTCTTAAAATTAATTGTTTGATTCCTAATCTTTCACCTTCCTTGATCATTCTTCATAATATATTTTCATCTCTGTTTGGTTACATACACCTTTTATTTTGTTATTTGTAATTCAGTTGATTTCATAGGTATTATTACCCTTCACCTGGGTTACTAGGTGTGGCCCAGTATAAAGTAAGAGTAATTTCCTTGCTATACCCTCTATAGAACTAGGTAGTGTCTACTTTTAATTAGTACTTTATCCCCTACTTTATATTGTATAATTCTTTTCTTCTTTCCTGTTTCTTTTGTATACAAAAGTTCAGCCTTATGAAGCAACCTATTATGCATTTCAATTTTATTATACTCAACTCTCTCTCCTGGAGGAAAATTAACTATTGATATTATTTCTCGTGGTGGTGGTTTTTCGAACATCACTTGATGAGGACTGGTCACAATAGTCGATAAAAACTAGTTCTAACACTCATATTTCTTCCTTGCTCAATTGAGCATCTGTCTGCTATATTCCTTCTATTTTCTTCGTTCATAATTCTGGAATGTGATATAATATCTTCTCTGCTGATTTCTTATCCCTTAAATATTTAATGTCCCTAACATTTTTTCCCTATCCTGTGCGGCGGTTCAGTTCGGGTGGCCACTTTTGGGTCCATTACACCGCTGTCCATCCTTACACCTTCTGAGTACAGAGGGACGTACCGTCTGCTCAGGAAAATGATTGCTGGAACATTTCTACAGTCAATTCATTATATATAAAAAAAAACTTACAAGTAGTCGATTGGCGACTAATAAAAAACACTCTTGGGATTTATTCACGCTGTTGCTGTTTACATTTGATTATATATTTCTTTTTTCTTCATGATTCCTTCTTATTTTCTGTAGCTATTTTTAGATAACGTTGTTGACAGGCATTATTTGTAAATCCTTTTGACTTTCCTTCTTGTGACAGATGTTCTTCGTATCATTTTTTCCTTTATCATTTTCAACTCCAAGAAATTCTAAATTGTAGCTGTATTAATTATTGTCATTCTTTAGTTTCATTAAATTGTAATTATAGTCATTAAATTATTCATTGTCCTTCTTATTTTACCGTCTTGTCTTAGCACATCACCATTAATTGTTTTTTTTCTTCTCGTTGTTCACATTAAAATATTAGTTTTTCTATTATTCCATTCTAAATCATGTTATTTATAAATAAATTATGTAAGCTGCTCTTACGTTCTCTTGGCGTTTTGTCGTTTATCTTAAATCATATCGTTTCTAAATATATTAGGTAAGTTGTCCTTACATTCTTTTGGAATTTTGTTGATTTATTTATTTTTATTTTTTTACTTCAAAATTAATTCCTGTAAATTATTGATATAAGTTGATCTTATTTTGTTTTAGAATTTAGTATATTATCATTTTTCTTTCTTCATTTGATTTGCCTTTGTCTTTATCCAACATTTCCGTCCCTTTTTTCCTCGCTGTGTCTATATTCAGTTTATCCGTGGTCCATCACTTCATTGACACTTGTTGTTCGTATTACTACAGTGTCCATAATGATTTCGGTTCTTGAGATACCGCTCAGTATATTGTACTGCAAGATTTCTGTTATAACATTTTCAATGGTATTAAAGCTTAGATCATTCACTTTATCATTTTGTTTATTGCACATTTGTTTCAGTGACCTCTCAATTATCGATTACATCACTGATCTGGTAGTATTCATTTCTTGTTCTGTTATATTTAATTCAAATATTAATTTGGTTAATTTTTTTCTATAATTTTTTAACTCTGTTCTTTCTCTGTAATTAACGATTGTGAGATTATATACATTAATTAAACCCCTCCTAATCATGTCTAACTCTTCCTGTGTATTTCCGAGTTTCTTAGGACATATTATTCTCCTTTCTTTCGTTTTCTTAATTATTTGTTTCTTTACTCGCTTAGTGTTAATTTCTATGTGCCTCATCTTTTCTTTGTCTCTGTTACTTTTATTCTCAGATAGCGATGTATTTATCTCTACTTTATTCTCTATTTCCTTACTACTCTCTTCTATTTTCGGACTTACTTGTTCCCTGTTTTGATCGTTAGTTTCCTGTCGTATTGCCATTATTCGGACTTGATTACTTTGTTCATCTCGATCCATTCTAGCATCTATTTCTGTTCTAATTTGTCTGATGGTTTCTTCGGTTTTATCTAATCTCTGTTTGGTCTCTGTTATTTGCTTTTCTGTTTTCTCCTTATATCCATCTACTCTTTGGCTAAGTGTGTTACTGACCATTTCAATCTTCTCATGAATTTGCTTCAATTTTTTATTATTTTCTTCAAATTTTGTGTTCATATCTTTCCTTTCCCCGTTAATAGTTTCTCTCAATTCATGGTTTTGTTCATTCATGGTTTGTCTTATTTCTCCATGAATGGTTTCAATTTTTTTTGTTTATCTGGTTTAGTAAACTTCCCTGAATACTATCTATTTTCTCATTGGTTTGCTTGTTTTGTTCCCTTGAGTTTTCCTCCTGTTTCCTAAAATTTTCATCTATTTTATCAAATTTTTCCTCCTGTTTCCTAAAATTTTCATTATTTTCTTCTTTCATCCGTCTTATTAAGTTTTCATTGTTTTGTCTGCTTTGTTCAGCCATTAATTTCATTATTTCTTGCCAATTTGGTTCTCCTCTGGCTTCTGCTTTGTCGCCCGCCTGCTGTTCCTTTTCCGTGTCCATAACTACTTCAGTTTCTTCTTTATCGCCTGTCTGTTGTTCCATTTTACTGTCCGTGACTACTTCTATTTCTTGTTCCTGTCCACCTTCTTCCTTCTCCGTGTCTTCTGCCCTCTTCTTTGACCTGCCTCTGGTATGCATTTCTTGGCTTCTTACAGTTACCGACAAAAATTAGGTATTTCGTTATATTAATTACTTGTATATTTCAAAATTCTTTCCTAATTAAAGCCCCATATTGGGCGCCATTTGTAACGTCTCCGCCTCTTACCATCGTATTTGTCGTCTAGTGGTGTTACGTCTTTTTGATACTCAGATAGTGTTACTTTTATTTTGGTGTGTATAATTCTTTAGTAATGAAAAATAAACCACGGTATTCTTTATTGTGTATTATATCTTCTTACAGGTATTACTATTCAGTTGTTTGTAAAAAGGTAGGAGAGAGAGAGAAAGAGAGAGCGAGAGAATTCCTCTCTTTGAGTACGATTTGATTGTTTGATTTTTTCGCGCGTTGCATCAGCTGTTTTCAATTTGCTAACCAATTACAGGTTATGTTGTCCGTCGTACTTCATAAGTTATGATGTCGGAACTAATTTTCTTACTCTTCTCTACTATTCACCTGTTTCCTGTAACAAATCTGCTATCCACAAGAAATAATACAAAGTCAATTCCCTAAAAGAAAGGTATTTATTGAATGAATTTGGTTTATTTTCTGGAAATTATTACGTCCAGTTAATCGGTTTACAAATCGATTATTTTTTTCGAAATCACAACATTTTTCTATGAAAGTTTTTTTTTATATAACACAACAGATGTATTCAATTACAGCCATTAGTAAAATTAATGAATTATGTATCTCAGGGTTATTTGGGGATTCTTTGAACTATAAGAAAGTCAGAAATGCTTAGTTAATAGTATCATACTTTACAATAATTAATATTTTATTCTTAAAGTCTGATTCGATAAGTTCGTTTTTTAAACGCTAGAGCGCAGACTACGTATTCACACTGAAGGCATGGAAAGAAAGGTGGCTGCTGTAGATTGCTAATGAACCCACGTTTTTACTGTTTTTGGTTAAATAAAGAAATTTTTAAATGTTCACACTAAGTTTTCTTATAAATTGAATGATGTTGTACTGTTTCTAGTGTTCGTTACTTGTTGGTGATGTGTAATTTTTAGTTTATTAAGGTAGGCGTTCTCACCAATATAGTGATAGTTCAAATTTTTCAGGCCATCAGATGGTTGGATTAATTTTCAATGTTCTTCGATATTCTTGCATCAATTATTGTGGTTCAATGGATGTCTCAGACGTAGTGGCTTGTGCTGAATCATTTCATTAATTTAGAATAGTGTTTTTTCCGAATTGTAGTTACAAATTTATAAAATTTGCTGGACATTATTTTTGGTCATCTACACTCTTGAAATCCAATTTAACAATTACCCATCTTGTTAATTCGGTTACTCTTAGTAAGCAAGAAATTGATGAGTTTTTATTGGCTAACCTAGGTACAGTTTTAGTAAATAGGCTAGTATTAATTATTATTAGTTCTTCCCTTTTTTAGGAAAAATACTCCTTTATAATGTTTAACTATAATTACATTTAATTTATACAGTGTATTTCTTCTTATGATTACATAAACTTAGATACTTGTATTTTATAATTTAGTGGTTTTTAACTTGGTTTATTTCTGACTTATACTGCTGTAAATGTATTATTGCTCTAGGCACTATTTTATTTTCCACCATCTCTTTACTTTATTTTAATTAGCAATTATTAATTTCTTATGTAACCCTGGATCCTTCAAACATAAACAAAATAATCTTTTAATTACATTGATATTGCCTTTGTGGCCTAACCAAACAAAACTACAACAACTTATTACTAAACTTATAGTTTATTACTTTAGTCCTGTATCTTCACTATTTGTGATTGATGTCTTTTTCAGTTAAAATTTACACATATCATACTATGTTGCACTTTGTACACACCGCACTTTTATGGTAACACTTAGTACGCTGTTTTTTATTTGCTAAAGTGTTTTATGGTACAAATGTTTCATAGCATGATACTTAATCACTCATTTCTGACTTTTGGAATGGGGTTACTACTGACTTTTTTATTATCATTATTTTACAATTAATAATACTAGGTATTTCTTTATTTCTTATCAGTATCAAGCACTGATTATGCAGTGTTACATAAAGCTCCCCCACTAGAACATATTTATTTTTATTTCATTCTTAAAATTAATTGTTTGATTCCTAATCTTTCACCTTCCTTGATCATTCTTCATAATATATTTTCATCTCTGTTTGGTTACATACACCTTTTATTTTGTTATTTGTAATTCAGTTGATTTCATAGGTATTATTACCCTTCACCTGGGTTACTAGGTGTGGCCCAGTATAAAGTAAGAGTAATTTCCTTGCTATACCCTCTATAGAACTAGGTAGTGTCTACTTTTAATTAGTACTTTATCCCCTACTTTATATTGTATAATTCTTTTCTTCTTTCCTGTTTCTTTTGTATACAAAAGTTCAGCCTTATGAAGCAACCTATTATGCATTTCAATTTTATTATACTCAACTCTCTCTCCTGGAGGAAAATTAACTATTGATATTATTTCTCGTGGTGGTGGTTTTTCGAACATCACTTGATGAGGACTGGTCACAATAGTCGATAAAAACTAGTTCTAACACTCATATTTCTTCCTTGCTCAATTGAGCATCTGTCTGCTATATTCCTTCTATTTTCTTCGTTCATAATTCTGGAATGTGATATAATATCTTCTCTGCTGATTTCTTATCCCTTAAATATTTAATGTCCCTAACATTTTTTCCCTATCCTGTGCGGCGGTTCAGTTCGGGTGGCCACTTTTGGGTCCATTACACCGCTGTCCATCCTTACACCTTCTGAGTACAGAGGGACGTACCGTCTGCTCAGGAAAATGATTGCTGGAACATTTCTACAGTCAATTCATTATATATAAAAAAAAACTTACAAGTAGTCGATTGGCGACTAATAAAAAACACTCTTGGGATTTATTCACGCTGTTGCTGTTTACATTTGATTATATATTTCTTTTTTCTTCATGATTCCTTCTTATTTTCTGTAGCTATTTTTAGATAACGTTGTTGACAGGCATTATTTGTAAATCCTTTTGACTTTCCTTCTTGTGACAGATGTTCTTCGTATCATTTTTTCCTTTATCATTTTCAACTCCAAGAAATTCTAAATTTTAGCTGTATTAATTATTGTCATTCTTTAGTTTCATTAAATTGTAATTATAGTCATTAAATTATTCATTGTCCTTCTTATTTTACCGTCTTGTCTTAGCACATCACCATTAATTGTTTTTTTTCTTCTCGTTGTTCACATTAAAATATTAGTTTTTCTATTATTCCATTCTAAATCATGTTATTTATAAATAAATTATGTAAGCTGCTCTTACGTTCTCTTGGCGTTTTGTCGTTTATCTTAAATCATATCGTTTCTAAATATATTAGGTAAGTTGTCCTTACATTCTTTTGGAATTTTGTTGATTTATTTATTTTTATTTTTTTACTTCAAAATTAATTCCTGTAAATTATTGATATAAGTTGATCTTATTTTGTTTTAGAATTTAGTATATTATCATTTTTCTTTCTTCATTTGATTTGCCTTTGTCTTTATCCAACATTTCCGTCCCTTTTTTCCTCGCTGTGTCTATATTCAGTTTATCCGTGGTCCATCACTTCATTGACACTTGTTGTTCGTATTACTACAGTGTCCATAATGATTTCGGTTCTTGAGATACCGCTCAGTATATTGTACTGCAAGATTTCTGTTATAACATTTTCAATGGTATTAAAGCTTAGATCATTCACTTTATCATTTTGTTTATTGCACATTTGTTTCAGTGACCTCTCAATTATCGATTACATCACTGATCTGGTAGTATTCATTTCTTGTTCTGTTATATTTAATTCAAATATTAATTTGGTTAATTTTTTTCTATAATTTTTTAACTCTGTTCTTTCTCTGTAATTAACGATTGTGAGATTATATACATTAATTAAACCCCTCCTAATCATGTCTAACTCTTCCTGTGTATTTCCGAGTTTCTTAGGACATATTATTCTCCTTTCTTTCGTTTTCTTAATTATTTGTTTCTTTACTCGCTTAGTGTTAATTTCTATGTGCCTCATCTTTTCTTTGTCTCTGTTACTTTTATTCTCAGATAGCGATGTATTTATCTCTACTTTATTCTCTATTTCCTTACTACTCTCTTCTATTTTCGGACTTACTTGTTCCCTGTTTTGATCGTTAGTTTCCTGTCGTATTGCCATTATTCGGACTTGATTACTTTGTTCATCTCGATCCATTCTAGCATCTATTTCTGTTCTAATTTGTCTGATGGTTTCTTCGGTTTTATCTAATCTCTGTTTGGTCTCTGTTATTTGCTTTTCTGTTTTCTCCTTATATCCATCTACTCTTTGGCTAAGTGTGTTACTGACCATTTCAATCTTCTCATGAATTTGCTTCAATTTTTTATTATTTTCTTCAAATTTTGTGTTCATATCTTTCCTTTCCCCGTTAATAGTTTCTCTCAATTCATGGTTTTGTTCATTCATGGTTTGTCTTATTTCTCCATGAATGGTTTCAATTTTTTTTGTTTATCTGGTTTAGTAAACTTCCCTGAATACTATCTATTTTCTCATTGGTTTGCTTGTTTTGTTCCCTTGAGTTTTCCTCCTGTTTCCTAAAATTTTCATCTATTTTATCAAATTTTTCCTCCTGTTTCCTAAAATTTTCATTATTTTCTTCTTTCATCCGTCTTATTAAGTTTTCATTGTTTTGTCTGCTTTGTTCAGCCATTAATTTCATTATTTCTTGCCAATTTGGTTCTCCTCTGGCTTCTGCTTTGTCGCCCGCCTGCTGTTCCTTTTCCGTGTCCATAACTACTTCAGTTTCTTCTTTATCGCCTGTCTGTTGTTCCATTTTACTGTCCGTGACTACTTCTATTTCTTGTTCCTGTCCACCTTCTTCCTTCTCCGTGTCTTCTGCCCTCTTCTTTGACCTGCCTCTGGTATGCATTTCTTGGCTTCTTACAGTTACCGACAAAAATTAGGTATTTCGTTATATTAATTACTTGTATATTTCAAAATTCTTTCCTAATTAAAGCCCCATATTGGGCGCCATTTGTAACGTCTCCGCCTCTTACCATCGTATTTGTCGTCTAGTGGTGTTACGTCTTTTTGATACTCAGATAGTGTTACTTTTATTTTGGTGTGTATAATTCTTTAGTAATGAAAAATAAACCACGGTATTCTTTATTGTGTATTATATCTTCTTACAGGTATTACTATTCAGTTGTTTGTAAAAAGGTAGGAGAGAGAGAGAAAGAGAGAGCGAGAGAATTCCTCTCTTTGAGTACGATTTGATTGTTTGATTTTTTCGCGCGTTGCATCAGCTGTTTTCAATTTGCTAACCAATTACAGGTTATGTTGTCCGTCGTACTTCATAAGTTATGATGTCGGAACTAATTTTCTTACTCTTCTCTACTATTCACCTGTTTCCTGTAACAAATCTGCTATCCACAAGAAATAATACAAAGTCAATTCCCTAAAAGAAAGGTATTTATTGAATGAATTTGGTTTATTTTCTGGAAATTATTACGTCCAGTTAATCGGTTTACAAATCGATTATTTTTTTCGAAATCACAACATTTTTCTATGAAAGTTTTTTTTTATATAACACAACAGATGTATTCAATTACAGCCATTAGTAAAATTAATGAATTATGTATCTCAGGGTTATTTGGGGATTCTTTGAACTATAAGAAAGTCAGAAATGCTTAGTTAATAGTATCATACTTTACAATAATTAATATTTTATTCTTAAAGTCTGATTCGATAAGTTCGTTTTTTAAACGCTAGAGCGCAGACTACGTATTCACACTGAAGGCATGGAAAGAAAGGTGGCTGCTGTAGATTGCTAATGAACCCACGTTTTTACTGTTTTTGGTTAAATAAAGAAATTTTTAAATGTTCACACTAAGTTTTCTTATAAATTGAATGATGTTGTACTGTTTCTAGTGTTCGTTACTTGTTGGTGATGTGTAATTTTTAGTTTATTAAGGTAGGCGTTCTCACCAATATAGTGATAGTTCAAATTTTTCAGGCCATCAGATGGTTGGATTAATTTTCAATGTTCTTCGATATTCTTGCATCAATTATTGTGGTTCAATGGATGTCTCAGACGTAGTGGCTTGTGCTGAATCATTTCATTAATTTAGAATAGTGTTTTTTCCGAATTGTAGTTACAAATTTATAAAATTTGCTGGACATTATTTTTGGTCATCTACACTCTTGAAATCCAATTTAACAATTACCCATCTTGTTAATTCGGTTACTCTTAGTAAGCAAGAAATTGATGAGTTTTTATTGGCTAACCTAGGTACAGTTTTAGTAAATAGGCTAGTATTAATTATTATTAGTTCTTCCCTTTTTTAGGAAAAATACTCCTTTATAATGTTTAACTATAATTACATTTAATTTATACAGTGTATTTCTTCTTATGATTACATAAACTTAGATACTTGTATTTTATAATTTAGTGGTTTTTAACTTGGTTTATTTCTGACTTATACTGCTGTAAATGTATTATTGCTCTAGGCACTATTTTATTTTCCACCATCTCTTTACTTTATTTTAATTAGCAATTATTAATTTCTTATGTAACCCTGGATCCTTCAAACATAAACAAAATAATCTTTTAATTACATTGATATTGCCTTTGTGGCCTAACCAAACAAAACTACAACAACTTATTACTAAACTTATAGTTTATTACTTTAGTCCTGTATCTTCACTATTTGTGATTGATGTCTTTTTCAGTTAAAATTTACACATATCATACTATGTTGCACTTTGTACACACCGCACTTTTATGGTAACACTTAGTACGCTGTTTTTTATTTGCTAAAGTGTTTTATGGTACAAATGTTTCATAGCATGATACTTAATCACTCATTTCTGACTTTTGGAATGGGGTTACTACTGACTTTTTTATTATCATTATTTTACAATTAATAATACTAGGTATTTCTTTATTTCTTATCAGTATCAAGCACTGATTATGCAGTGTTACATAAAGCTCCCCCACTAGAACATATTTATTTTTATTTCATTCTTAAAATTAATTGTTTGATTCCTAATCTTTCACCTTCCTTGATCATTCTTCATAATATATTTTCATCTCTGTTTGGTTACATACACCTTTTATTTTGTTATTTGTAATTCAGTTGATTTCATAGGTATTATTACCCTTCACCTGGGTTACTAGGTGTGGCCCAGTATAAAGTAAGAGTAATTTCCTTGCTATACCCTCTATAGAACTAGGTAGTGTCTACTTTTAATTAGTACTTTATCCCCTACTTTATATTGTATAATTCTTTTCTTCTTTCCTGTTTCTTTTGTATACAAAAGTTCAGCCTTATGAAGCAACCTATTATGCATTTCAATTTTATTATACTCAACTCTCTCTCCTGGAGGAAAATTAACTATTGATATTATTTCTCGTGGTGGTGGTTTTTCGAACATCACTTGATGAGGACTGGTCACAATAGTCGATAAAAACTAGTTCTAACACTCATATTTCTTCCTTGCTCAATTGAGCATCTGTCTGCTATATTCCTTCTATTTTCTTCGTTCATAATTCTGGAATGTGATATAATATCTTCTCTGCTGATTTCTTATCCCTTAAATATTTAATGTCCCTAACATTTTTTCCCTATCCTGTGCGGCGGTTCAGTTCGGGTGGCCACTTTTGGGTCCATTACACCGCTGTCCATCCTTACACCTTCTGAGTACAGAGGGACGTACCGTCTGCTCAGGAAAATGATTGCTGGAACATTTCTACAGTCAATTCATTATATATAAAAAAAAACTTACAAGTAGTCGATTGGCGACTAATAAAAAACACTCTTGGGATTTATTCACGCTGTTGCTGTTTACATTTGATTATATATTTCTTTTTTCTTCATGATTCCTTCTTATTTTCTGTAGCTATTTTTAGATAACGTTGTTGACAGGCATTATTTGTAAATCCTTTTGACTTTCCTTCTTGTGACAGATGTTCTTCGTATCATTTTTTCCTTTATCATTTTCAACTCCAAGAAATTCTAAATTGTAGCTGTATTAATTATTGTCATTCTTTAGTTTCATTAAATTGTAATTATAGTCATTAAATTATTCATTGTCCTTCTTATTTTACCGTCTTGTCTTAGCACATCACCATTAATTGTTTTTTTTCTTCTCGTTGTTCACATTAAAATATTAGTTTTTCTATTATTCCATTCTAAATCATGTTATTTATAAATAAATTATGTAAGCTGCTCTTACGTTCTCTTGGCGTTTTGTCGTTTATCTTAAATCATATCGTTTCTAAATATATTAGGTAAGTTGTCCTTACATTCTTTTGGAATTTTGTTGATTTATTTATTTTTATTTTTTTACTTCAAAATTAATTCCTGTAAATTATTGATATAAGTTGATCTTATTTTGTTTTAGAATTTAGTATATTATCATTTTTCTTTCTTCATTTGATTTGCCTTTGTCTTTATCCAACATTTCCGTCCCTTTTTTCCTCGCTGTGTCTATATTCAGTTTATCCGTGGTCCATCACTTCATTGACACTTGTTGTTCGTATTACTACAGTGTCCATAATGATTTCGGTTCTTGAGATACCGCTCAGTATATTGTACTGCAAGATTTCTGTTATAACATTTTCAATGGTATTAAAGCTTAGATCATTCACTTTATCATTTTGTTTATTGCACATTTGTTTCAGTGACCTCTCAATTATCGATTACATCACTGATCTGGTAGTATTCATTTCTTGTTCTGTTATATTTAATTCAAATATTAATTTGGTTAATTTTTTTCTATAATTTTTTAACTCTGTTCTTTCTCTGTAATTAACGATTGTGAGATTATATACATTAATTAAACCCCTCCTAATCATGTCTAACTCTTCCTGTGTATTTCCGAGTTTCTTAGGACATATTATTCTCCTTTCTTTCGTTTTCTTAATTATTTGTTTCTTTACTCGCTTAGTGTTAATTTCTATGTGCCTCATCTTTTCTTTGTCTCTGTTACTTTTATTCTCAGATAGCGATGTATTTATCTCTACTTTATTCTCTATTTCCTTACTACTCTCTTCTATTTTCGGACTTACTTGTTCCCTGTTTTGATCGTTAGTTTCCTGTCGTATTGCCATTATTCGGACTTGATTACTTTGTTCATCTCGATCCATTCTAGCATCTATTTCTGTTCTAATTTGTCTGATGGTTTCTTCGGTTTTATCTAATCTCTGTTTGGTCTCTGTTATTTGCTTTTCTGTTTTCTCCTTATATCCATCTACTCTTTGGCTAAGTGTGTTAATGACCATTTCAATCTTCTCATGAATTTGCTTCAATTTTTTATTATTTTCTTCAAATTTTGTGTTCATATCTTTCCTTTCCCCGTTAATAGTTTCTCTCAATTCATGATTTTGTTCATTCATGGTTTGTCTTATTTCTCCATGAATGGTTTCAATTTTTTTTGTTTATCTGGTTTAGTAAACTTCCCTGAATACTATCTATTTTCTCATTGGTTTGCTTGTTTTGTTCCCTTGAGTTTTCCTCCTGTTTCCTAAAATTTTCATCTATTTTATCAAATTTTTCCTCCTGTTTCCTAAAATTTTCATTATTTTCTTCTTTCATCTGTCTTATTAAGTTTTCATTGTTTTGTCTGCTTTGTTCAGCCATTAATTTCATTATTTCTTGCCAATTTGGTTCTCCTCTGGCTTCTGCTTTGTCGCCCGCCTGCTGTTCCTTTTCCGTGTCCATAACTACTTCAGTTTCTTCTTTATCGCCTGTCTGTTGTTCCATTTTACTGTCCGTGACTACTTCTATTTCTGGTTCCTGTCCACCTTCTTCCTTCTCCGTGTCTTCTGCCCTCTTCTTTGACCTGCCTCTGGTATGCATTTCTTGGCTTCTTACAGTTACCGACAAAAATTAGGTATTTCGTTATATTAATTACTTGTATATTTCAAAATTCTTTCCTAATTAAAGCCCCATATTGGGCGCCATTTGTAACGTCTCCGCCTCTTACCATCGTATTTGTCGTCTAGTGGTGTTACGTCTTTTTGATACTCAGATAGTGTTACTTTTATTTTGGTGTGTATAATTCTTTAGTAATGAAAAATAAACCACGGTATTCTTTATTGTGTATTATATCTTCTTACAGGTATTACTATTCAGTTGTTTGTAAAAAGGTAGGAGAGAGAGAGAAAGAGAGAGCGAGAGAATTCCTCTCTTTGAGTACGATTTGATTGTTTGATTTTTTCGCGCGTTGCATCAGCTGTTTTCAATTTGCTAACCAATTACAGGTTATGTTGTCCGTCGTACTTCATAAGTTATGATGTCGGAACTAATTTTCTTACTCTTCTCTACTATTCACCTGTTTCCTGTAACAAATCTGCTATCCACAAGAAATAATACAAAGTCAATTCCCTAAAAGAAAGGTATTTATTGAATGAATTTGGTTTATTTTCTGGAAATTATTACGTCCAGTTAATCGGTTTACAAATCGATTATTTTTTTCGAAATCACAACATTTTTCTATGAAAGTTTTTTTTTATATAACACAACAGATGTATTCAATTACAGCCATTAGTAAAATTAATGAATTATGTATCTCAGGGTTATTTGGGGATTCTTTGAACTATAAGAAAGTCAGAAATGCTTAGTTAATAGTATCATACTTTACAATAATTAATATTTTATTCTTAAAGTCTGATTCGATAAGTTCGTTTTTTAAACGCTAGAGCGCAGACTACGTATTCACACTGAAGGCATGGAAAGAAAGGTGGCTGCTGTAGATTGCTAATGAACCCACGTTTTTACTGTTTTTGGTTAAATAAAGAAATTTTTAAATGTTCACACTAAGTTTTCTTATAAATTGAATGATGTTGTACTGTTTCTAGTGTTCGTTACTTGTTGGTGATGTGTAATTTTTAGTTTATTAAGGTAGGCGTTCTCACCAATATAGTGATAGTTCAAATTTTTCAGGCCATCAGATGGTTGGATTAATTTTCAATGTTCTTCGATATTCTTGCATCAATTATTGTGGTTCAATGGATGTCTCAGACGTAGTGGCTTGTGCTGAATCATTTCATTAATTTAGAATAGTGTTTTTTCCGAATTGTAGTTACAAATTTATAAAATTTGCTGGACATTATTTTTGGTCATCTACACTCTTGAAATCCAATTTAACAATTACCCATCTTGTTAATTCGGTTACTCTTAGTAAGCAAGAAATTGATGAGTTTTTATTGGCTAACCTAGGTACAGTTTTAGTAAATAGGCTAGTATTAATTATTATTAGTTCTTCCCTTTTTTAGGAAAAATACTCCTTTATAATGTTTAACTATAATTACATTTAATTTATACAGTGTATTTCTTCTTATGATTACATAAACTTAGATACTTGTATTTTATAATTTAGTGGTTTTTAACTTGGTTTATTTCTGACTTATACTGCTGTAAATGTATTATTGCTCTAGGCACTATTTTATTTTCCACCATCTCTTTACTTTATTTTAATTAGCAATTATTAATTTCTTATGTAACCCTGGATCCTTCAAACATAAACAAAATAATCTTTTAATTACATTGATATTGCCTTTGTGGCCTAACCAAACAAAACTACAACAACTTATTACTAAACTTATAGTTTATTACTTTAGTCCTGTATCTTCACTATTTGTGATTGATGTCTTTTTCAGTTAAAATTTACACATATCATACTATGTTGCACTTTGTACACACCGCACTTTTATGGTAACACTTAGTACGCTGTTTTTTATTTGCTAAAGTGTTTTATGGTACAAATGTTTCATAGCATGATACTTAATCACTCATTTCTGACTTTTGGAATGGGGTTACTACTGACTTTTTTATTATCATTATTTTACAATTAATAATACTAGGTATTTCTTTATTTCTTATCAGTATCAAGCACTGATTATGCAGTGTTACATAAAGCTCCCCCACTAGAACATATTTATTTTTATTTCATTCTTAAAATTAATTGTTTGATTCCTAATCTTTCACCTTCCTTGATCATTCTTCATAATATATTTTCATCTCTGTTTGGTTACATACACCTTTTATTTTGTTATTTGTAATTCAGTTGATTTCATAGGTATTATTACCCTTCACCTGGGTTACTAGGTGTGGCCCAGTATAAAGTAAGAGTAATTTCCTTGCTATACCCTCTATAGAACTAGGTAGTGTCTACTTTTAATTAGTACTTTATCCCCTACTTTATATTGTATAATTCTTTTCTTCTTTCCTGTTTCTTTTGTATACAAAAGTTCAGCCTTATGAAGCAACCTATTATGCATTTCAATTTTATTATACTCAACTCTCTCTCCTGGAGGAAAATTAACTATTGATATTATTTCTCGTGGTGGTGGTTTTTCGAACATCACTTGATGAGGACTGGTCACAATAGTCGATAAAAACTAGTTCTAACACTCATATTTCTTCCTTGCTCAATTGAGCATCTGTCTGCTATATTCCTTCTATTTTCTTCGTTCATAATTCTGGAATGTGATATAATATCTTCTCTGCTGATTTCTTATCCCTTAAATATTTAATGTCCCTAACATTTTTTCCCTATCCTGTGCGGCGGTTCAGTTCGGGTGGCCACTTTTGGGTCCATTACACCGCTGTCCATCCTTACACCTTCTGAGTACAGAGGGACGTACCGTCTGCTCAGGAAAATGATTGCTGGAACATTTCTACAGTCAATTCATTATATATAAAAAAAAACTTACAAGTAGTCGATTGGCGACTAATAAAAAACACTCTTGGGATTTATTCACGCTGTTGCTGTTTACATTTGATTATATATTTCTTTTTTCTTCATGATTCCTTCTTATTTTCTGTAGCTATTTTTAGATAACGTTGTTGACAGGCATTATTTGTAAATCCTTTTGACTTTCCTTCTTGTGACAGATGTTCTTCGTATCATTTTTTCCTTTATCATTTTCAACTCCAAGAAATTCTAAATTTTAGCTGTATTAATTATTGTCATTCTTTAGTTTCATTAAATTGTAATTATAGTCATTAAATTATTCATTGTCCTTCTTATTTTACCGTCTTGTCTTAGCACATCACCATTAATTGTTTTTTTTCTTCTCGTTGTTCACATTAAAATATTAGTTTTTCTATTATTCCATTCTAAATCATGTTATTTATAAATAAATTATGTAAGCTGCTCTTACGTTCTCTTGGCGTTTTGTCGTTTATCTTAAATCATATCGTTTCTAAATATATTAGGTAAGTTGTCCTTACATTCTTTTGGAATTTTGTTGATTTATTTATTTTTATTTTTTTACTTCAAAATTAATTCCTGTAAATTATTGATATAAGTTGATCTTATTTTGTTTTAGAATTTAGTATATTATCATTTTTCTTTCTTCATTTGATTTGCCTTTGTCTTTATCCAACATTTCCGTCCCTTTTTTCCTCGCTGTGTCTATATTCAGTTTATCCGTGGTCCATCACTTCATTGACACTTGTTGTTCGTATTACTACAGTGTCCATAATGATTTCGGTTCTTGAGATACCGCTCAGTATATTGTACTGCAAGATTTCTGTTATAACATTTTCAATGGTATTAAAGCTTAGATCATTCACTTTATCATTTTGTTTATTGCACATTTGTTTCAGTGACCTCTCAATTATCGATTACATCACTGATCTGGTAGTATTCATTTCTTGTTCTGTTATATTTAATTCAAATATTAATTTGGTTAATTTTTTTCTATAATTTTTTAACTCTGTTCTTTCTCTGTAATTAACGATTGTGAGATTATATACATTAATTAAACCCCTCCTAATCATGTCTAACTCTTCCTGTGTATTTCCGAGTTTCTTAGGACATATTATTCTCCTTTCTTTCGTTTTCTTAATTATTTGTTTCTTTACTCGCTTAGTGTTAATTTCTATGTGCCTCATCTTTTCTTTGTCTCTGTTACTTTTATTCTCAGATAGCGATGTATTTATCTCTACTTTATTCTCTATTTCCTTACTACTCTCTTCTATTTTCGGACTTACTTGTTCCCTGTTTTGATCGTTAGTTTCCTGTCGTATTGCCATTATTCGGACTTGATTACTTTGTTCATCTCGATCCATTCTAGCATCTATTTCTGTTCTAATTTGTCTGATGGTTTCTTCGGTTTTATCTAATCTCTGTTTGGTCTCTGTTATTTGCTTTTCTGTTTTCTCCTTATATCCAT
Source organism: Magicicada septendecula (assembly GCA_034769895.1). Classification (NCBI taxonomy): domain Eukaryota; kingdom Metazoa; phylum Arthropoda; class Insecta; order Hemiptera; family Cicadidae; genus Magicicada; species Magicicada septendecula. The sequence goes on along the minus strand of CM068367.1, from coordinate 397,698,356 downwards.
CTACTCTTTGGCTAAGTGTGTTACTGACCATTTCAATCTTCTCATGAATTTGCTTCAATTTTTTATTATTTTCTTCAAATTTTGTGTTCATATCTTTCCTTTCCCCGTTAATAGTTTCTCTCAATTCATGGTTTTGTTCATTCATGGTTTGTCTTATTTCTCCATGAATGGTTTCAATTTTTTTTGTTTATCTGGTTTAGTAAACTTCCCTGAATACTATCTATTTTCTCATTGGTTTGCTTGTTTTGTTCCCTTGAGTTTTCCTCCTGTTTCCTAAAATTTTCATCTATTTTATCAAATTTTTCCTCCTGTTTCCTAAAATTTTCATTATTTTCTTCTTTCATCCGTCTTATTAAGTTTTCATTGTTTTGTCTGCTTTGTTCAGCCATTAATTTCATTATTTCTTGCCAATTTGGTTCTCCTCTGGCTTCTGCTTTGTCGCCCGCCTGCTGTTCCTTTTCCGTGTCCATAACTACTTCAGTTTCTTCTTTATCGCCTGTCTGTTGTTCCATTTTACTGTCCGTGACTACTTCTATTTCTTGTTCCTGTCCACCTTCTTCCTTCTCCGTGTCTTCTGCCCTCTTCTTTGACCTGCCTCTGGTATGCATTTCTTGGCTTCTTACAGTTACCGACAAAAATTAGGTATTTCGTTATATTAATTACTTGTATATTTCAAAATTCTTTCCTAATTAAAGCCCCATATTGGGCGCCATTTGTAACGTCTCCGCCTCTTACCATCGTATTTGTCGTCTAGTGGTGTTACGTCTTTTTGATACTCAGATAGTGTTACTTTTATTTTGGTGTGTATAATTCTTTAGTAATGAAAAATAAACCACGGTATTCTTTATTGTGTATTATATCTTCTTACAGGTATTACTATTCAGTTGTTTGTAAAAAGGTAGGAGAGAGAGAGAAAGAGAGAGCGAGAGAATTCCTCTCTTTGAGTACGATTTGATTGTTTGATTTTTTCGCGCGTTGCATCAGCTGTTTTCAATTTGCTAACCAATTACAGGTTATGTTGTCCGTCGTACTTCATAAGTTATGATGTCGGAACTAATTTTCTTACTCTTCTCTACTATTCACCTGTTTCCTGTAACAAATCTGCTATCCACAAGAAATAATACAAAGTCAATTCCCTAAAAGAAAGGTATTTATTGAATGAATTTGGTTTATTTTCTGGAAATTATTACGTCCAGTTAATCGGTTTACAAATCGATTATTTTTTTCGAAATCACAACATTTTTCTATGAAAGTTTTTTTTTATATAACACAACAGATGTATTCAATTACAGCCATTAGTAAAATTAATGAATTATGTATCTCAGGGTTATTTGGGGATTCTTTGAACTATAAGAAAGTCAGAAATGCTTAGTTAATAGTATCATACTTTACAATAATTAATATTTTATTCTTAAAGTCTGATTCGATAAGTTCGTTTTTTAAACGCTAGAGCGCAGACTACGTATTCACACTGAAGGCATGGAAAGAAAGGTGGCTGCTGTAGATTGCTAATGAACCCACGTTTTTACTGTTTTTGGTTAAATAAAGAAATTTTTAAATGTTCACACTAAGTTTTCTTATAAATTGAATGATGTTGTACTGTTTCTAGTGTTCGTTACTTGTTGGTGATGTGTAATTTTTAGTTTATTAAGGTAGGCGTTCTCACCAATATAGTGATAGTTCAAATTTTTCAGGCCATCAGATGGTTGGATTAATTTTCAATGTTCTTCGATATTCTTGCATCAATTATTGTGGTTCAATGGATGTCTCAGACGTAGTGGCTTGTGCTGAATCATTTCATTAATTTAGAATAGTGTTTTTTCCGAATTGTAGTTACAAATTTATAAAATTTGCTGGACATTATTTTTGGTCATCTACACTCTTGAAATCCAATTTAACAATTACCCATCTTGTTAATTCGGTTACTCTTAGTAAGCAAGAAATTGATGAGTTTTTATTGGCTAACCTAGGTACAGTTTTAGTAAATAGGCTAGTATTAATTATTATTAGTTCTTCCCTTTTTTAGGAAAAATACTCCTTTATAATGTTTAACTATAATTACATTTAATTTATACAGTGTATTTCTTCTTATGATTACATAAACTTAGATACTTGTATTTTATAATTTAGTGGTTTTTAACTTGGTTTATTTCTGACTTATACTGCTGTAAATGTATTATTGCTCTAGGCACTATTTTATTTTCCACCATCTCTTTACTTTATTTTAATTAGCAATTATTAATTTCTTATGTAACCCTGGATCCTTCAAACATAAACAAAATAATCTTTTAATTACATTGATATTGCCTTTGTGGCCTAACCAAACAAAACTACAACAACTTATTACTAAACTTATAGTTTATTACTTTAGTCCTGTATCTTCACTATTTGTGATTGATGTCTTTTTCAGTTAAAATTTACACATATCATACTATGTTGCACTTTGTACACACCGCACTTTTATGGTAACACTTAGTACGCTGTTTTTTATTTGCTAAAGTGTTTTATGGTACAAATGTTTCATAGCATGATACTTAATCACTCATTTCTGACTTTTGGAATGGGGTTACTACTGACTTTTTTATTATCATTATTTTACAATTAATAATACTAGGTATTTCTTTATTTCTTATCAGTATCAAGCACTGATTATGCAGTGTTACATAAAGCTCCCCCACTAGAACATATTTATTTTTATTTCATTCTTAAAATTAATTGTTTGATTCCTAATCTTTCACCTTCCTTGATCATTCTTCATAATATATTTTCATCTCTGTTTGGTTACATACACCTTTTATTTTGTTATTTGTAATTCAGTTGATTTCATAGGTATTATTACCCTTCACCTGGGTTACTAGGTGTGGCCCAGTATAAAGTAAGAGTAATTTCCTTGCTATACCCTCTATAGAACTAGGTAGTGTCTACTTTTAATTAGTACTTTATCCCCTACTTTATATTGTATAATTCTTTTCTTCTTTCCTGTTTCTTTTGTATACAAAAGTTCAGCCTTATGAAGCAACCTATTATGCATTTCAATTTTATTATACTCAACTCTCTCTCCTGGAGGAAAATTAACTATTGATATTATTTCTCGTGGTGGTGGTTTTTCGAACATCACTTGATGAGGACTGGTCACAATAGTCGATAAAAACTAGTTCTAACACTCATATTTCTTCCTTGCTCAATTGAGCATCTGTCTGCTATATTCCTTCTATTTTCTTCGTTCATAATTCTGGAATGTGATATAATATCTTCTCTGCTGATTTCTTATCCCTTAAATATTTAATGTCCCTAACATTTTTTCCCTATCCTGTGCGGCGGTTCAGTTCGGGTGGCCACTTTTGGGTCCATTACACCGCTGTCCATCCTTACACCTTCTGAGTACAGAGGGACGTACCGTCTGCTCAGGAAAATGATTGCTGGAACATTTCTACAGTCAATTCATTATATATAAAAAAAAACTTACAAGTAGTCGATTGGCGACTAATAAAAAACACTCTTGGGATTTATTCACGCTGTTGCTGTTTACATTTGATTATATATTTCTTTTTTCTTCATGATTCCTTCTTATTTTCTGTAGCTATTTTTAGATAACGTTGTTGACAGGCATTATTTGTAAATCCTTTTGACTTTCCTTCTTGTGACAGATGTTCTTCGTATCATTTTTTCCTTTATCATTTTCAACTCCAAGAAATTCTAAATTGTAGCTGTATTAATTATTGTCATTCTTTAGTTTCATTAAATTGTAATTATAGTCATTAAATTATTCATTGTCCTTCTTATTTTACCGTCTTGTCTTAGCACATCACCATTAATTGTTTTTTTCCTTCTCGTTGTTCACATTAAAATATTAGTTTTTCTATTATTCCATTCTAAATCATGTTATTTATAAATAAATTATGTAAGCTGCTCTTACGTTCTCTTGGCGTTTTGTCGTTTATCTTAAATCATATCGTTTCTAAATATATTAGGTAAGTTGTCCTTACATTCTTTTGGAATTTTGTTGATTTATTTATTTTTATTTTTTTACTTCAAAATTAATTCCTGTAAATTATTGATATAAGTTGATCTTATTTTGTTTTAGAATTTAGTATATTATCATTTTTCTTTCTTCATTTGATTTGCCTTTGTCTTTATCCAACATTTCCGTCCCTTTTTTCCTCGCTGTGTCTATATTCAGTTTATCCGTGGTCCATCACTTCATTGACACTTGTTGTTCGTATTACTACAGTGTCCATAATGATTTCGGTTCTTGAGATACCGCTCAGTATATTGTACTGCAAGATTTCTGTTATAACATTTTCAATGGTATTAAAGCTTAGATCATTCACTTTATCATTTTGTTTATTGCACATTTGTTTCAGTGACCTCTCAATTATCGATTACATCACTGATCTGGTAGTATTCATTTCTTGTTCTGTTATATTTAATTCAAATATTAATTTGGTTAATTTTTTTCTATAATTTTTTAACTCTGTTCTTTCTCTGTAATTAACGATTGTGAGATTATATACATTAATTAAACCCCTCCTAATCATGTCTAACTCTTCCTGTGTATTTCCGAGTTTCTTAGGACATATTATTCTCCTTTCTTTCGTTTTCTTAATTATTTGTTTCTTTACTCGCTTAGTGTTAATTTCTATGTGCCTCATCTTTTCTTTGTCTCTGTTACTTTTATTCTCAGATAGCGATGTATTTATCTCTACTTTATTCTCTATTTCCTTACTACTCTCTTCTATTTTCGGACTTACTTGTTCCCTGTTTTGATCGTTAGTTTCCTGTCGTATTGCCATTATTCGGACTTGATTACTTTGTTCATCTCGATCCATTCTAGCATCTATTTCTGTTCTAATTTGTCTGATGGTTTCTTCGGTTTTATCTAATCTCTGTTTGGTCTCTGTTATTTGCTTTTCTGTTTTCTCCTTATATCCATCTACTCTTTGGCTAAGTGTGTTAATGACCATTTCAATCTTCTCATGAATTTGCTTCAATTTTTTATTATTTTCTTCAAATTTTGTGTTCATATCTTTCCTTTCCCCGTTAATAGTTTCTCTCAATTCATGATTTTGTTCATTCATGGTTTGTCTTATTTCTCCATGAATGGTTTCAATTTTTTTTGTTTATCTGGTTTAGTAAACTTCCCTGAATACTATCTATTTTCTCATTGGTTTGCTTGTTTTGTTCCCTTGAGTTTTCCTCCTGTTTCCTAAAATTTTCATCTATTTTATCAAATTTTTCCTCCTGTTTCCTAAAATTTTCATTATTTTCTTCTTTCATCTGTCTTATTAAGTTTTCATTGTTTTGTCTGCTTTGTTCAGCCATTAATTTCATTATTTCTTGCCAATTTGGTTCTCCTCTGGCTTCTGCTTTGTCGCCCGCCTGCTGTTCCTTTTCCGTGTCCATAACTACTTCAGTTTCTTCTTTATCGCCTGTCTGTTGTTCCATTTTACTGTCCGTGACTACTTCTATTTCTGGTTCCTGTCCACCTTCTTCCTTCTCCGTGTCTTCTGCCCTCTTCTTTGACCTGCCTCTGGTATGCATTTCTTGGCTTCTTACAGTTACCGACAAAAATTAGGTATTTCGTTATATTAATTACTTGTATATTTCAAAATTCTTTCCTAATTAAAGCCCCATATTGGGCGCCATTTGTAACGTCTCCGCCTCTTACCATCGTATTTGTCGTCTAGTGGTGTTACGTCTTTTTGATACTCAGATAGTGTTACTTTTATTTTGGTGTGTATAATTCTTTAGTAATGAAAAATAAACCACGGTATTCTTTATTGTGTATTATATCTTCTTACAGGTATTACTATTCAGTTGTTTGTAAAAAGGTAGGAGAGAGAGAGAAAGAGAGAGCGAGAGAATTCCTCTCTTTGAGTACGATTTGATTGTTTGATTTTTTCGCGCGTTGCATCAGCTGTTTTCAATTTGCTAACCAATTACAGGTTATGTTGTCCGTCGTACTTCATAAGTTATGATGTCGGAACTAATTTTCTTACTCTTCTCTACTATTCACCTGTTTCCTGTAACAAATCTGCTATCCACAAGAAATAATACAAAGTCAATTCCCTAAAAGAAAGGTATTTATTGAATGAATTTGGTTTATTTTCTGGAAATTATTACGTCCAGTTAATCGGTTTACAAATCGATTATTTTTTTCGAAATCACAACATTTTTCTATGAAAGTTTTTTTTTATATAACACAACAGATGTATTCAATTACAGCCATTAGTAAAATTAATGAATTATGTATCTCAGGGTTATTTGGGGATTCTTTGAACTATAAGAAAGTCAGAAATGCTTAGTTAATAGTATCATACTTTACAATAATTAATATTTTATTCTTAAAGTCTGATTCGATAAGTTCGTTTTTTAAACGCTAGAGCGCAGACTACGTATTCACACTGAAGGCATGGAAAGAAAGGTGGCTGCTGTAGATTGCTAATGAACCCACGTTTTTACTGTTTTTGGTTAAATAAAGAAATTTTTAAATGTTCACACTAAGTTTTCTTATAAATTGAATGATGTTGTACTGTTTCTAGTGTTCGTTACTTGTTGGTGATGTGTAATTTTTAGTTTATTAAGGTAGGCGTTCTCACCAATATAGTGATAGTTCAAATTTTTCAGGCCATCAGATGGTTGGATTAATTTTCAATGTTCTTCGATATTCTTGCATCAATTATTGTGGTTCAATGGATGTCTCAGACGTAGTGGCTTGTGCTGAATCATTTCATTAATTTAGAATAGTGTTTTTTCCGAATTGTAGTTACAAATTTATAAAATTTGCTGGACATTATTTTTGGTCATCTACACTCTTGAAATCCAATTTAACAATTACCCATCTTGTTAATTCGGTTACTCTTAGTAAGCAAGAAATTGATGAGTTTTTATTGGCTAACCTAGGTACAGTTTTAGTAAATAGGCTAGTATTAATTATTATTAGTTCTTCCCTTTTTTAGGAAAAATACTCCTTTATAATGTTTAACTATAATTACATTTAATTTATACAGTGTATTTCTTCTTATGATTACATAAACTTAGATACTTGTATTTTATAATTTAGTGGTTTTTAACTTGGTTTATTTCTGACTTATACTGCTGTAAATGTATTATTGCTCTAGGCACTATTTTATTTTCCACCATCTCTTTACTTTATTTTAATTAGCAATTATTAATTTCTTATGTAACCCTGGATCCTTCAAACATAAACAAAATAATCTTTTAATTACATTGATATTGCCTTTGTGGCCTAACCAAACAAAACTACAACAACTTATTACTAAACTTATAGTTTATTACTTTAGTCCTGTATCTTCACTATTTGTGATTGATGTCTTTTTCAGTTAAAATTTACACATATCATACTATGTTGCACTTTGTACACACCGCACTTTTATGGTAACACTTAGTACGCTGTTTTTTATTTGCTAAAGTGTTTTATGGTACAAATGTTTCATAGCATGATACTTAATCACTCATTTCTGACTTTTGGAATGGGGTTACTACTGACTTTTTTATTATCATTATTTTACAATTAATAATACTAGGTATTTCTTTATTTCTTATCAGTATCAAGCACTGATTATGCAGTGTTACATAAAGCTCCCCCACTAGAACATATTTATTTTTATTTCATTCTTAAAATTAATTGTTTGATTCCTAATCTTTCACCTTCCTTGATCATTCTTCATAATATATTTTCATCTCTGTTTGGTTACATACACCTTTTATTTTGTTATTTGTAATTCAGTTGATTTCATAGGTATTATTACCCTTCACCTGGGTTACTAGGTGTGGCCCAGTATAAAGTAAGAGTAATTTCCTTGCTATACCCTCTATAGAACTAGGTAGTGTCTACTTTTAATTAGTACTTTATCCCCTACTTTATATTGTATAATTCTTTTCTTCTTTCCTGTTTCTTTTGTATACAAAAGTTCAGCCTTATGAAGCAACCTATTATGCATTTCAATTTTATTATACTCAACTCTCTCTCCTGGAGGAAAATTAACTATTGATATTATTTCTCGTGGTGGTGGTTTTTCGAACATCACTTGATGAGGACTGGTCACAATAGTCGATAAAAACTAGTTCTAACACTCATATTTCTTCCTTGCTCAATTGAGCATCTGTCTGCTATATTCCTTCTATTTTCTTCGTTCATAATTCTGGAATGTGATATAATATCTTCTCTGCTGATTTCTTATCCCTTAAATATTTAATGTCCCTAACATTTTTTCCCTATCCTGTGCGGCGGTTCAGTTCGGGTGGCCACTTTTGGGTCCATTACACCGCTGTCCATCCTTACACCTTCTGAGTACAGAGGGACGTACCGTCTGCTCAGGAAAATGATTGCTGGAACATTTCTACAGTCAATTCATTATATATAAAAAAAAACTTACAAGTAGTCGATTGGCGACTAATAAAAAACACTCTTGGGATTTATTCACGCTGTTGCTGTTTACATTTGATTATATATTTCTTTTTTCTTCATGATTCCTTCTTATTTTCTGTAGCTATTTTTAGATAACGTTGTTGACAGGCATTATTTGTAAATCCTTTTGACTTTCCTTCTTGTGACAGATGTTCTTCGTATCATTTTTTCCTTTATCATTTTCAACTCCAAGAAATTCTAAATTGTAGCTGTATTAATTATTGTCATTCTTTAGTTTCATTAAATTGTAATTATAGTCATTAAATTATTCATTGTCCTTCTTATTTTACCGTCTTGTCTTAGCACATCACCATTAATTGTTTTTTTTCTTCTCGTTGTTCACATTAAAATATTAGTTTTTCTATTATTCCATTCTAAATCATGTTATTTATAAATAAATTATGTAAGCTGCTCTTACGTTCTCTTGGCGTTTTGTCGTTTATCTTAAATCATATCGTTTCTAAATATATTAGGTAAGTTGTCCTTACATTCTTTTGGAATTTTGTTGATTTATTTATTTTTATTTTTTTACTTCAAAATTAATTCCTGTAAATTATTGATATAAGTTGATCTTATTTTGTTTTAGAATTTAGTATATTATCATTTTTCTTTCTTCATTTGATTTGCCTTTGTCTTTATCCAACATTTCCGTCCCTTTTTTCCTCGCTGTGTCTATATTCAGTTTATCCGTGGTCCATCACTTCATTGACACTTGTTGTTCGTATTACTACAGTGTCCATAATGATTTCGGTTCTTGAGATACCGCTCAGTATATTGTACTGCAAGATTTCTGTTATAACATTTTCAATGGTATTAAAGCTTAGATCATTCACTTTATCATTTTGTTTATTGCACATTTGTTTCAGTGACCTCTCAATTATCGATTACATCACTGATCTGGTAGTATTCATTTCTTGTTCTGTTATATTTAATTCAAATATTAATTTGGTTAATTTTTTTCTATAATTTTTTAACTCTGTTCTTTCTCTGTAATTAACGATTGTGAGATTATATACATTAATTAAACCCCTCCTAATCATGTCTAACTCTTCCTGTGTATTTCCGAGTTTCTTAGGACATATTATTCTCCTTTCTTTCGTTTTCTTAATTATTTGTTTCTTTACTCGCTTAGTGTTAATTTCTATGTGCCTCATCTTTTCTTTGTCTCTGTTACTTTTATTCTCAGATAGCGATGTATTTATCTCTACTTTATTCTCTATTTCCTTACTACTCTCTTCTATTTTCGGACTTACTTGTTCCCTGTTTTGATCGTTAGTTTCCTGTCGTATTGCCATTATTCGGACTTGATTACTTTGTTCATCTCGATCCATTCTAGCATCTATTTCTGTTCTAATTTGTCTGATGGTTTCTTCGGTTTTATCTAATCTCTGTTTGGTCTCTGTTATTTGCTTTTCTGTTTTCTCCTTATATCCATCTACTCTTTGGCTAAGTGTGTTAATGACCATTTCAATCTTCTCATGAATTTGCTTCAATTTTTTATTATTTTCTTCAAATTTTGTGTTCATATCTTTCCTTTCCCCGTTAATAGTTTCTCTCAATTCATGATTTTGTTCATTCATGGTTTGTCTTATTTCTCCATGAATGGTTTCAATTTTTTTTGTTTATCTGGTTTAGTAAACTTCCCTGAATACTATCTATTTTCTCATTGGTTTGCTTGTTTTGTTCCCTTGAGTTTTCCTCCTGTTTCCTAAAATTTTCATCTATTTTATCAAATTTTTCCTCCTGTTTCCTAAAATTTTCATTATTTTCTTCTTTCATCTGTCTTATTAAGTTTTCATTGTTTTGTCTGCTTTGTTCAGCCATTAATTTCATTATTTCTTGCCAATTTGGTTCTCCTCTGGCTTCTGCTTTGTCGCCCGCCTGCTGTTCCTTTTCCGTGTCCATAACTACTTCAGTTTCTTCTTTATCGCCTGTCTGTTGTTCCATTTTACTGTCCGTGACTACTTCTATTTCTTGTTCCTGTCCACCTTCTTCCTTCTCCGTGTCTTCTGCCCTCTTCTTTGACCTGCCTCTGGTATGCATTTCTTGGCTTCTTACAGTTACCGACAAAAATTAGGTATTTCGTTATATTAATTACTTGTATATTTCAAAATTCTTTCCTAATTAAAGCCCCATATTGGGCGCCATTTGTAACGTCTCCGCCTCTTACCATCGTATTTGTCGTCTAGTGGTGTTACGTCTTTTTGATACTCAGATAGTGTTACTTTTATTTTGGTGTGTATAATTCTTTAGTAATGAAAAATAAACCACGGTATTCTTTATTGTGTATTATATCTTCTTACAGGTATTACTATTCAGTTGTTTGTAAAAAGGTAGGAGAGAGAGAGAAAGAGAGAGCGAGAGAATTCCTCTCTTTGAGTACGATTTGATTGTTTGATTTTTTCGCGCATTGCATCAGCTGTTTTCAATTTGCTAACCAATTACAGGTTATGTTGTCCGTCGTACTTCATAAGTTATGATGTCGGAACTAATTTTCTTACTCTTCTCTACTATTCACCTGTTTCCTGTAACAAATCTGCTATCCACAAGAAATAATACAAAGTCAATTCCCTAAAAGAAAGGTATTTATTGAATGAATTTGGTTTATTTTCTGGAAATTATTACGTCCAGTTAATCGGTTTACAAATCGATTATTTTTTTCGAAATCACAACATTTTTCTATGAAAGTTTTTTTTTATATAACACAACAGATGTATTCAATTACAGCCATTAGTAAAATTAATGAATTATGTATCTCAGGGTTATTTGGGGATTCTTTGAACTATAAGAAAGTCAGAAATGCTTAGTTAATAGTATCATACTTTACAATAATTAATATTTTATTCTTAAAGTCTGATTCGATAAGTTCGTTTTTTAAACGCTAGAGCGCAGACTACGTATTCACACTGAAGGCATGGAAAGAAAGGTGGCTGCTGTAGATTGCTAATGAACCCACGTTTTTACTGTTTTTGGTTAAATAAAGAAATTTTTAAATGTTCACACTAAGTTTTCTTATAAATTGAATGATGTTGTACTGTTTCTAGTGTTCGTTACTTGTTGGTGATGTGTAATTTTTAGTTTATTAAGGTAGGCGTTCTCACCAATATAGTGATAGTTCAAATTTTTCAGGCCATCAGATGGTTGGATTAATTTTCAATGTTCTTCGATATTCTTGCATCAATTATTGTGGTTCAATGGATGTCTCAGACGTAGTGGCTTGTGCTGAATCATTTCATTAATTTAGAATAGTGTTTTTTCCGAATTGTAGTTACAAATTTATAAAATTTGCTGGACATTATTTTTGGTCATCTACACTCTTGAAATCCAATTTAACAATTACCCATCTTGTTAATTCGGTTACTCTTAGTAAGCAAGAAATTGATGAGTTTTTATTGGCTAACCTAGGTACAGTTTTAGTAAATAGGCTAGTATTAATTATTATTAGTTCTTCCCTTTTTTAGGAAAAATACTCCTTTATAATGTTTAACTATAATTACATTTAATTTATACAGTGTATTTCTTCTTATGATTACATAAACTTAGATACTTGTATTTTATAATTTAGTGGTTTTTAACTTGGTTTATTTCTGACTTATACTGCTGTAAATGTATTATTGCTCTAGGCACTATTTTATTTTCCACCATCTCTTTACTTTATTTTAATTAGCAATTATTAATTTCTTATGTAACCCTGGATCCTTCAAACATAAACAAAATAATCTTTTAATTACATTGATATTGCCTTTGTGGCCTAACCAAACAAAACTACAACAACTTATTACTAAACTTATAGTTTATTACTTTAGTCCTGTATCTTCACTATTTGTGATTGATGTCTTTTTCAGTTAAAATTTACACATATCATACTATGTTGCACTTTGTACACACCGCACTTTTATGGTAACACTTAGTACGCTGTTTTTTATTTGCTAAAGTGTTTTATGGTACAAATGTTTCATAGCATGATACTTAATCACTCATTTCTGACTTTTGGAATGGGGTTACTACTGACTTTTTTATTATCATTATTTTACAATTAATAATACTAGGTATTTCTTTATTTCTTATCAGTATCAAGCACTGATTATGCAGTGTTACATAAAGCTCCCCCACTAGAACATATTTATTTTTATTTCATTCTTAAAATTAATTGTTTGATTCCTAATCTTTCACCTTCCTTGATCATTCTTCATAATATATTTTCATCTCTGTTTGGTTACATACACCTTTTATTTTGTTATTTGTAATTCAGTTGATTTCATAGGTATTATTACCCTTCACCTGGGTTACTAGGTGTGGCCCAGTATAAAGTAAGAGTAATTTCCTTGCTATACCCTCTATAGAACTAGGTAGTGTCTACTTTTAATTAGTACTTTATCCCCTACTTTATATTGTATAATTCTTTTCTTCTTTCCTGTTTCTTTTGTATACAAAAGTTCAGCCTTATGAAGCAACCTATTATGCATTTCAATTTTATTATACTCAACTCTCTCTCCTGGAGGAAAATTAACTATTGATATTATTTCTCGTGGTGGTGGTTTTTCGAACATCACTTGATGAGGACTGGTCACAATAGTCGATAAAAACTAGTTCTAACACTCATATTTCTTCCTTGCTCAATTGAGCATCTGTCTGCTATATTCCTTCTATTTTCTTCGTTCATAATTCTGGAATGTGATATAATATCTTCTCTGCTGATTTCTTATCCCTTAAATATTTAATGTCCCTAACATTTTTTCCCTATCCTGTGCGGCGGTTCAGTTCGGGTGGCCACTTTTGGGTCCATTACACCGCTGTCCATCCTTACACCTTCTGAGTACAGAGGGACGTACCGTCTGCTCAGGAAAATGATTGCTGGAACATTTCTACAGTCAATTCATTATATATAAAAAAAAACTTACAAGTAGTCGATTGGCGACTAATAAAAAACACTCTTGGGATTTATTCACGCTGTTGCTGTTTACATTTGATTATATATTTCTTTTTTCTTCATGATTCCTTCTTATTTTCTGTAGCTATTTTTAGATAACGTTGTTGACAGGCATTATTTGTAAATCCTTTTGACTTTCCTTCTTGTGACAGATGTTCTTCGTATCATTTTTTCCTTTATCATTTTCAACTCCAAGAAATTCTAAATTGTAGCTGTATTAATTATTGTCATTCTTTAGTTTCATTAAATTGTAATTATAGTCATTAAATTATTCATTGTCCTTCTTATTTTACCGTCTTGTCTTAGCACATCACCATTAATTGTTTTTTTTCTTCTCGTTGTTCACATTAAAATATTAGTTTTTCTATTATTCCATTCTAAATCATGTTATTTATAAATAAATTATGTAAGCTGCTCTTACGTTCTCTTGGCGTTTTGTCGTTTATCTTAAATCATATCGTTTCTAAATATATTAGGTAAGTTGTCCTTACATTCTTTTGGAATTTTGTTGATTTATTTATTTTTATTTTTTTACTTCAAAATTAATTCCTGTAAATTATTGATATAAGTTGATCTTATTTTGTTTTAGAATTTAGTATATTATCATTTTTCTTTCTTCATTTGATTTGCCTTTGTCTTTATCCAACATTTCCGTCCCTTTTTTCCTCGCTGTGTCTATATTCAGTTTATCCGTGGTCCATCACTTCATTGACACTTGTTGTTCGTATTACTACAGTGTCCATAATGATTTCGGTTCTTGAGATACCGCTCAGTATATTGTACTGCAAGATTTCTGTTATAACATTTTCAATGGTATTAAAGCTTAGATCATTCACTTTATCATTTTGTTTATTGCACATTTGTTTCAGTGACCTCTCAATTATCGATTACATCACTGATCTGGTAGTATTCATTTCTTGTTCTGTTATATTTAATTCAAATATTAATTTGGTTAATTTTTTCTATAATTTTTTAACTCTGTTCTTTCTCTGTAATTAACGATTGTGAGATTATATACATTAATTAAACCCCTCCTAATCATGTCTAACTCTTCCTGTGTATTTCCGAGTTTCTTAGGACATATTATTCTCCTTTCTTTCGTTTTCTTAATTATTTGTTTCTTTACTCGCTTAGTGTTAATTTCTATGTGCCTCATCTTTTCTTTGTCTCTGTTACTTTTATTCTCAGATAGCGATGTATTTATCTCTACTTTATTCTCTATTTCCTTACTACTCTCTTCTATTTTCGGACTTACTTGTTCCCTGTTTTGATCGTTAGTTTCCTGTCGTATTGCCATTATTCGGACTTGATTACTTTGTTCATCTCGATCCATTCTAGCATCTATTTCTGTTCTAATTTGTCTGATGGTTTCTTCGGTTTTATCTAATCTCTGTTTGGTCTCTGTTATTTGCTTTTCTGTTTTCTCCTTATATCCATCTACTCTTTGGCTAAGTGTGTTACTGACCATTTCAATCTTCTCATGAATTTGCTTCAATTTTTTATTATTTTCTTCAAATTTTGTGTTCATATCTTTCCTTTCCCCGTTAATAGTTTCTCTCAATTCATGATTTTGTTCATTCATGGTTTGTCTTATTTCTCCATGAATGGTTTCAATTTTTTTTGTTTATCTGGTTTAGTAAACTTCCCTGAATACTATCTATTTTCTCATTGGTTTGCTTGTTTTGTTCCCTTGAGTTTTCCTCCTGTTTCCTAAAATTTTCATCTATTTTATCAAATTTTTCCTCCTGTTTCCTAAAATTTTCATTATTTTCTTCTTTCATCTGTCTTATTAAGTTTTCATTGTTTTGTCTGCTTTGTTCAGCCATTAATTTCATTATTTCTTGCCAATTTGGTTCTCCTCTGGCTTCTGCTTTGTCGCCCGCCTGCTGTTCCTTTTCCGTGTCCATAACTACTTCAGTTTCTTCTTTATCACCTGTCTGTTGTTCCATTTTACTGTCCGTGACTACTTCTATTTCTTGTTCCTGTCCACCTTCTTCCTTCTCCGTGTCTTCTGCCCTCTTCTTTGACCTGCCTCTGGTATGCATTTCTTGGCTTCTTACAGTTACCGACAAAAATTAGGTATTTCGTTATATTAATTACTTGTATATTTCAAAATTCTTTCCTAATTAAAGCCCCATGTTGGGCACCATTTGTAACGTCTCCGCCTCTTACCATCGTATTTGTCGTCTAGTGGTGTTACGTCTTTTTGATACTCAGATAGTGTTACTTTTATTTTGGTGTGTATAATTCTTTAGTAATGAAAAATAAACCACGGTATTCTTTATTGTGTATTATATCTTCTTACAGGTATTACTATTCAGTTGTTTGTAAAAAGGTAGGAGAGAGAGAGAAAGAGAGAGCGAGAGAATTCCTCTCTTTGAGTACGATTTGATTGTTTGATTTTTTCGCGCGTTGCATCAGCTGTTTTCAATTTGCTAACCAATTACAGGTTATGTTGTCCGTCGTACTTCATAAGTTATGATGTCGGAACTAATTTTCTTACTCTTCTCTACTATTCACCTGTTTCCTGTAACAAATCTGCTATCCACAAGAAATAATACAAAGTCAATTCCCTAAAAGAAAGGTATTTATTGAATGAATTTGGTTTATTTTCTGGAAATTATTACGTCCAGTTAATCGGTTTACAAATCGATTATTTTTTTCGAAATCACAACATTTTTCTATGAAAGTTTTTTTTTATATAACACAACAGATGTATTCAATTACAGCCATTAGTAAAATTAATGAATTATGTATCTCAGGGTTATTTGGGGATTCTTTGAACTATAAGAAAGTCAGAAATGCTTAGTTAATAGTATCATACTTTACAATAATTAATATTTTATTCTTAAAGTCTGATTCGATAAGTTCGTTTTTTAAACGCTAGAGCGCAGACTACGTATTCACACTGAAGGCATGGAAAGAAAGGTGGCTGCTGTAGATTGCTAATGAACCCACGTTTTTACTGTTTTTGGTTAAATAAAGAAATTTTTAAATGTTCACACTAAGTTTTCTTATAAATTGAATGATGTTGTACTGTTTCTAGTGTTCGTTACTTGTTGGTGATGTGTAATTTTTAGTTTATTAAGGTAGGCGTTCTCACCAATATAGTGATAGTTCAAATTTTTCAGGCCATCAGATGGTTGGATTAATTTTCAATGTTCTTCGATATTCTTGCATCAATTATTGTGGTTCAATGGATGTCTCAGACGTAGTGGCTTGTGCTGAATCATTTCATTAATTTAGAATAGTGTTTTTTCCGAATTGTAGTTACAAATTTATAAAATTTGCTGGACATTATTTTTGGTCATCTACACTCTTGAAATCCAATTTAACAATTACCCATCTTGTTAATTCGGTTACTCTTAGTAAGCAAGAAATTGATGAGTTTTTATTGGCTAACCTAGGTACAGTTTTAGTAAATAGGCTAGTATTAATTATTATTAGTTCTTCCCTTTTTTAGGAAAAATACTCCTTTATAATGTTTAACTATAATTACATTTAATTTATACAGTGTATTTCTTCTTATGATTACATAAACTTAGATACTTGTATTTTATAATTTAGTGGTTTTTAACTTGGTTTATTTCTGACTTATACTGCTGTAAATGTATTATTGCTCTAGGCACTATTTTATTTTCCACCATCTCTTTACTTTATTTTAATTAGCAATTATTAATTTCTTATGTAACCCTGGATCCTTCAAACATAAACAAAATAATCTTTTAATTACATTGATATTGCCTTTGTGGCCTAACCAAACAAAACTACAACAACTTATTACTAAACTTATAGTTCATTACTTTAGTCCTGTATCTTCACTATTTGTGATTGATGTCTTTTTCAGTTAAAATTTACACATATCATACTATGTTGCACTTTGTACACACCGCACTTTTATGGTAACACTTAGTACGCTGTTTTTTATTTGCTAAAGTGTTTTATGGTACAAATGTTTCATAGCATGATACTTAATCACTCATTTCTGACTTTTGGAATGGGGTTACTACTGACTTTTTTATTATCATTATTTTACAATTAATAATACTAGGTATTTCTTTATTTCTTATCAGTATCAAGCACTGATTATGTAGTGTTACATAAAGCTCCCCCACTAGAACATATTTATTTTTATTTCATTCTTAAAATTAATTGTTTGATTCCTAATCTTTCACCTTCCTTGATCATTCTTCATAATATATTTTCATCTCTGTTTGGTTACATACACCTTTTATTTTGTTATTTGTAATTCAGTTGATTTCATAGGTATTATTACCCTTCACCTGGGTTACTAGGTGTGGCCCAGTATAAAGTAAGAGTAATTTCCTTGCTATACCCTCTATAGAACTAGGTAGTGTCTACTTTTAATTAGTACTTTATCCCCTACTTTATATTGTATAATTCTTTTCTTCTTTCCTGTTTCTTTTGTATACAAAAGTTCAGCCTTATGAAGCAACCTATTATGCATTTCAATTTTATTATACTCAACTCTCTCTCCTGGAGGAAAATTAACTATTGATATTATTTCTCGTGGTGGTGGTTTTTCGAACATCACTTGATGAGGACTGGTCACAATAGTCGATAAAAACTAGTTCTAACACTCATATTTCTTCCTTGCTCAATTGAGCATCTGTCTGCTATATTCCTTCTATTTTCTTCGTTCATAATTCTGGAATGTGATATAATATCTTCTCTGCTGATTTCTTATCCCTTAAATATTTAATTTCCCTAACATTTTTTCCCTATCCTGTGCGGCGGTTCAGTTCGGGTGGCCACTTTTGGGTCCATTACACCGCTGTCCATCCTTACACCTTCTGAGTACAGAGGAACGTACCGTCTGCTCAGGAAAATGATTGCTGGAACATTTCTACAGTCAATTCATTATATATAAAAAAAAACTTACAAGTAGTCGATTGGCGACTAATAAAAAACACTCTTGGGATTTATTCACGCTGTTGCTGTTTACATTTGATTATATATTTCTTTTTTCTTCATGATTCCTTCTTATTTTCTGTAGCTATTTTTAGATAACGTTGTTGACAGGCATTATTTGTAAATCCTTTTGACTTTCCTTCTTGTGACAGATGTTCTTCGTATCATTTTTTCCTTTATCATTTTCAACTCCAAGAAATTCTAAATTGTAGCTGTATTAATTATTGTCATTCTTTAGTTTCATTAAATTGTAATTATAGTCATTAAATTATTCATTGTCCTTCTTATTTTACCGTCTTGTCTTAGCACATCACCATTAATTGTTTTTTTTCTTCTCGTTGTTCACATTAAAATATTAGTTTTTCTATTATTCCATTCTAAATCATGTTATTTATAAATAAATTATGTAAGCTGCTCTTACGTTCTCTTGGCGTTTTGTCGTTTATCTTAAATCATATCGTTTCTAAATATATTAGGTAAGTTGTCCTTACATTCTTTTGGAATTTTGTTGATTTATTTATTTTTATTTTTTTACTTCAAAATTAATTCCTGTAAATTATTGATATAAGTTGATCTTATTTTGTTTTAGAATTTAGTATATTATCATTTTTCTTTCTTCATTTGATTTGCCTTTGTCTTTATCCAACATTTCCGTCCCTTTTTTCCTCGCTGTGTCTATATTCAGTTTATCCGTGGTCCATCACTTCATTGACACTTGTTGTTCGTATTACTACAGTGTCCATAATGATTTCGGTTCTTGAGATACCGCTCAGTATATTGTACTGCAAGATTTCTGTTATAACATTTTCAATGGTATTAAAGCTTAGATCATTCACTTTATCATTTTGTTTATTGCACATTTGTTTCAGTGACCTCTCAATTATCGATTACATCACTGATCTGGTAGTATTCATTTCTTGTTCTGTTATATTTAATTCAAATATTAATTTGGTTAATTTTTTTCTATAATTTTTTAACTCTGTTCTTTCTCTGTAATTAACGATTGTGAGATTATATACATTAATTAAACCCCTCCTAATCATGTCTAACTCTTCCTGTGTATTTCCGAGTTTCTTAGGACATATTATTCTCCTTTCTTTCGTTTTCTTAATTATTTGTTTCTTTACTCGCTTAGTGTTAATTTCTATGTGCCTCATCTTTTCTTTGTCTCTGTTACTTTTATTCTCAGATAGCGATGTATTTATCTCTACTTTATTCTCTATTTCCTTACTACTCTCTTCTATTTTCGGACTTACTTGTTCCCTGTTTTGATCGTTAGTTTCCTGTCGTATTGCCATTATTCGGACTTGATTACTTTGTTCATCTCGATCCATTCTAGCATCTATTTCTGTTCTAATTTGTCTGATGGTTTCTTCGGTTTTATCTAATCTCTGTTTGGTCTCTGTTATTTGCTTTTCTGTTTTCTCCTTATATCCATCTACTCTTTGGCTAAGTGTGTTACTGACCATTTCAATCTTCTCATGAATTTGCTTCAATTTTTTATTATTTTCTTCAAATTTTGTGTTCATATCTTTCCTTTCCCCGTTAATAGTTTCTCTCAATTCATGGTTTTGTTCATTCATGATTTGTCTTATTTCTCCATGAATGGTTTCAATTTTTTTTGTTTATCTGGTTTAGTAAACTTCCCTGAATACTATCTATTTTCTCATTGGTTTGCTTGTTTTGTTCCCTTGAGTTTTCCTCCTGTTTCCTAAAATTTTCATCTATTTTATCAAATTTTTCCTCCTGTTTCCTAAAATTTTCATTATTTTCTTCTTTCATCTGTCTTATTAAGTTTTCATTGTTTTGTCTGCTTTGTTCAGCCATTAATTTCATTATTTCTTGCCAATTTGGTTCTCCTCTGGCTTCTGCTTTGTCGCCCGCCTGCTGTTCCTTTTCCGTGTCCATAACTACTTCAGTTTCTTCTTTATCGCCTGTCTGTTGTTCCATTTTACTGTCCGTGACTACTTCTATTTCTTGTTCCTGTCCACCTTCTTCCTTCTCCGTGTCTTCTGCCCTCTTCTTTGACCTGCCTCTGGTATGCATTTCTTGGCTTCTTACAGTTACCGACAAAAATTAGGTATTTCGTTATATTAATTACTTGTATATTTCAAAATTCTTTCCTAATTAAAGCCCCATGTTGGGCGCCATTTGTAACGTCTCCGCCTCTTACCATCGTATTTGTCGTCTAGTGGTGTTACGTCTTTTTGATACTCAGATAGTGTTACTTTTATTTTGGTGTGTATAATTCTTTAGTAATGAAAAATAAACCACGGTATTCTTTATTGTGTATTATATCTTCTTACAGGTATTACTATTCAGTTGTTTGTAAAAAGGTAGGAGAGAGAGAGAAAGAGAGAGCGAGAGAATTCCTCTCTTTGAGTACGATTTGATTGTTTGATTTTTTCGCGCGTTGCATCAGCTGTTTTCATTTTGCTAACCAATTACAGGTTATGTTGTCCGTCGTACTTCATAAGTTATGATGTCGGAACTAATTTTCTTACTCTTCTCTACTATTCACCTGTTTCCTGTAACAAATCTGCTATCCACAAGAAATAATACAAAGTCAATTCCCTAAAAGAAAGGTATTTATTGAATGAATTTGGTTTATTTTCTGGAAATTATTACGTCCAGTTAATCGGTTTACAAATCGATTATTTTTTCGAAATCACAACATTTTTCTATGAAAGTTTTTTTTTATATAACACAACAGATGTATTCAATTACAGCCATTAGTAAAATTAATGAATTATGTATCTCAGGGTTATTTGGGGATTCTTTGAACTATAAGAAAGTCAGAAATGCTTAGTTAATAGTATCATACTTTACAATAATTAATATTTTATTCTTAAAGTCTGATTCGATAAGTTCGTTTTTTAAACACTAGAGCGCAGACTACGTATTCACACTGAAGGCATGGAAAGAAAGGTGGCTGCTGTAGATTGCTAATGAACCCACGTTTTTACTGTTTTTGGTTAAATAAAGAAATTTTTAAATGTTCACACTAAGTTTTCTTATAAATTGAATGATGTTGTACTGTTTCTAGTGTTCGTTACTTGTTGGTGATGTGTAATTTTTAGTTTATTAAGGTAGGCGTTCTCACCAATATAGTGATAGTTCAAATTTTTCAGGCCATCAGATGGTTGGATTAATTTTCAATGTTCTTCGATATTCTTGCATCAATTATTGTGGTTCAATGGATGTCTCAGACGTAGTGGCTTGTGCTGAATCATTTCATTAATTTAGAATAGTGTTTTTTCCGAATTGTAGTTACAAATTTATAAAATTTGCTGGACATTATTTTTGGTCATCTACACTCTTGAAATCCAATTTAACAATTACCCATCTTGTTAATTCGGTTACTCTTAGTAAGCAAGAAATTGATGAGTTTTTATTGGCTAACCTAGGTACAGTTTTAGTAAATAGGCTAGTATTAATTATTATTAGTTCTTCCCTTTTTTAGGAAAAATACTCCTTTATAATGTTTAACTATAATTACATTTAATTTATACAGTGTATTTCTTCTTATGATTACATAAACTTAGATACTTGTATTTTATAATTTAGTGGTTTTTAACTTGGTTTATTTCTGACTTATACTGCTGTAAATGTATTATTGCTCTAGGCACTATTTTATTTTCCACCATCTCTTTACTTTATTTTAATTAGCAATTATTAATTTCTTATGTAACCCTGGATCCTTCAAACATAAACAAAATAATCTTTTAAATTACATTGATATTGCCTTTGTGGCCTAACCAAACAAAACTACAACAACTTATTACTAAACTTATAGTTTATTACTTTAGTCCTGTATCTTCACTATTTGTGATTGATGTCTTTTTCAGTTAAAATTTACACATATCATACTATGTTGCACTTTGTACACACCGCACTTTTATGGTAACACTTAGTACGCTGTTTTTTATTTGCTAAAGTGTTTTATGGTACAAATGTTTCATAGCATGATACTTAATCACTCATTTCTGACTTTTGGAATGGGGTTACTACTGACTTTTTTATTATCATTATTTTACAATTAATAATACAAGGTATTTCTTTATTTCTTATCAGTATCAAGCACTGATTATGTAGTGTTACATAAAGCTCCCCCACTAGAACATATTTATTTTTATTTCATTCTTAAAATTAATTGTTTGATTCCTAATCTTTCACCTTCCTTGATCATTCTTCATAATATATTTTCATCTCTGTTTGGTTACATACACCTTTTATTTTGTTATTTGTAATTCAGTTGATTTCATAGGTATTATTACCCTTCACCTGGGTTACTAGGTGTGGCCCAGTATAAAGTAAGAGTAATTTCCTTGCTATACCCTCTATAGAACTAGGTAGTGTCTACTTTTAATTAGTACTTTATCCCCTACTTTATATTGTATAATTCTTTTCTTCTTTCCTGTTTCTTTTGTATACAAAAGTTCAGCCTTATGAAGCAACCTATTATGCATTTCAATTTTATTATACTCAACTCTCTCTCCTGGAGGAAAATTAACTATTGATATTATTTCTCGTGGTGGTGGTTTTTCGAACATCACTTGATGAGGACTGGTCACAATAGTCGATAAAAACTAGTTCTAACACTCATATTTCTTCCTTGCTCAATTGAGCATCTGTCTGCTATATTCCTTCTATTTTCTTCGTTCATAATTCTGGAATGTGATATAATATCTTCTCTGCTGATTTCTTATCCCTTAAATATTTAATTTCCCTAACATTTTTTCCCTATCCTGTGCGGCGGTTCAGTTCGGGTGGCCACTTTTGGGTCCATTACACCGCTGTCCATCCTTACACCTTCTGAGTACAGAGGAACGTACCGTCTGCTCAGGAAAATGATTGCTGGAACATTTCTACAGTCAATTCATTATATATAAAAAAAAACTTACAAGTAGTCGATTGGCGACTAATAAAAAACACTCTTGGGATTTATTCACGCTGTTGCTGTTTACATTTGATTATATATTTCTTTTTTCTTCATGATTCCTTCTTATTTTCTGTAGCTATTTTTAGATAACGTTGTTGACAGGCATTATTTGTAAATCCTTTTGACTTTCCTTCTTGTGACAGATGTTCTTCGTATCATTTTTTCCTTTATCATTTTCAACTCCAAGAAATTCTAAATTGTAGCTGTATTAATTATTGTCATTCTTTAGTTTCATTAAATTGTAATTATAGTCATTAAATTATTCATTGTCCTTCTTATTTTACCGTCTTGTCTTAGCACATCACCATTAATTGTTTTTTTTCTTCTCGTTGTTCACATTAAAATATTAGTTTTTCTATTATTCCATTCTAAATCATGTTATTTATAAATAAATTATGTAAGCTGCTCTTACGTTCTCTTGGCGTTTTGTCGTTTATCTTAAATCATATCGTTTCTAAATATATTAGGTAAGTTGTCCTTACATTCTTTTGGAATTTTGTTGATTTATTTATTTTTATTTTTTTACTTCAAAATTAATTCCTGTAAATTATTGATATAAGTTGATCTTATTTTGTTTTAGAATTTAGTATATTATCATTTTTCTTTCTTCATTTGATTTGCCTTTGTCTTTATCCAACATTTCCGTCCCTTTTTTCCTCGCTGTGTCTATATTCAGTTTATCCGTGGTCCATCACTTCATTGACACTTGTTGTTCGTATTACTACAGTGTCCATAATGATTTCGGTTCTTGAGATACCGCTCAGTATATTGTACTGCAAGATTTCTGTTATAACATTTTCAATGGTATTAAAGCTTAGATCATTCACTTTATCATTTTGTTTATTGCACATTTGTTTCAGTGACCTCTCAATTATCGATTACATCACTGATCTGGTAGTATTCATTTCTTGTTCTGTTATATTTAATTCAAATATTAATTTGGTTAATTTTTTTCTATAATTTTTTAACTCTGTTCTTTCTCTGTAATTAACGATTGTGAGATTATATACATTAATTAAACCCCTCCTAATCATGTCTAACTCTTCCTGTGTATTTCCGAGTTTCTTAGGACATATTATTCTCCTTTCTTT
The DNA here is from genome assembly GCA_034769895.1 of Magicicada septendecula. Lineage (NCBI taxonomy): Eukaryota > Metazoa > Arthropoda > Insecta > Hemiptera > Cicadidae > Magicicada > Magicicada septendecula. The sequence goes on along the minus strand of CM068367.1, from coordinate 397,674,030 downwards.
CGTTTTCTTAATTATTTGTTTCTTTACTCGCTTAGTGTTAATTTCTATGTGCCTCATCTTTTCTTTGTCTCTGTTACTTTTATTCTCAGATAGCGATGTATTTATCTCTACTTTATTCTCTATTTCCTTACTACTCTCTTCTATTTTCGGACTTACTTGTTCCCTGTTTTGATCGTTAGTTTCCTGTCGCATTGCCATTATTCGGACTTGATTACTTTGTTCATCTCGATCCATTCTAGCATCTATTTCTGTTCTAATTTGTCTGATGGTTTCTTCGGTTTTATCTAATCTCTGTTTGGTCTCTGTTATTTGCTTTTCTGTTTTCTCCTTATATCCATCTACTCTTTGGCTAAGTGTGTTACTGACCATTTCAATCTTCTCATGAATTTGCTTCAATTTTTTATTATTTTCTTCAAATTTTGTGTTCATATCTTTCCTTTCCCCGTTAATAGTTTCTCTCAATTCATGGTTTTGTTCATTCATGGTTTGTCTTATTTCTCCATGAATGGTTTCAATTTTTTTTGTTTATCTGGTTTAGTAAACTTCCCTGAATACTATCTATTTTCTCATTGGTTTGCTTGTTTTGTTCCCTTGAGTTTTCCTCCTGTTTCCTAAAATTTTCATCTATTTTATCAAATTTTTCCTCCTGTTTCCTAAAATTTTCATTATTTTCTTCTTTCATCTGTCTTATTAAGTTTTCATTGTTTTGTCTGCTTTGTTCAGCCATTAATTTCATTATTTCTTGCCAATTTGGTTCTCCTCTGGCTTCTGCTTTGTCGCCCGCCTGCTGTTCCTTTTCCGTGTCCATAACTACTTCAGTTTCTTCTTTATCGCCTGTCTGTTGTTCCATTTTACTGTCCGTGACTACTTCTATTTCTTGTTCCTGTCCACCTTCTTCCTTCTCCGTGTCTTCTGCCCTCTTCTTTGACCTGCCTCTGGTATGCATTTCTTGGCTTCTTACAGTTACCGACAAAAATTAGGTATTTCGTTATATTAATTACTTGTATATTTCAAAATTCTTTCCTAATTAAAGCCCCATGTTGGGCGCCATTTGTAACGTCTCCGCCTCTTACCATCGTATTTGTCGTCTAGTGGTGTTACGTCTTTTTGATACTCAGATAGTGTTACTTTTATTTTGGTGTGTATAATTCTTTAGTAATGAAAAATAAACCACGGTATTCTTTATTGTGTATTATATCTTCTTACAGGTATTACTATTCAGTTGTTTGTAAAAAGGTAGGAGAGAGAGAGAAAGAGAGAGCGAGAGAATTCCTCTCTTTGAGTACGATTTGATTGTTTGATTTTTTCGCGCGTTGCATCAGCTGTTTTCAATTTGCTAACCAATTACAGGTTATGTTGTCCGTCGTACTTCATAAGTTATGATGTCGGAACTAATTTTCTTACTCTTCTCTACTATTCACCTGTTTCCTGTAACAAATCTGCTATCCACAAGAAATAATACAAAGTCAATTCCCTAAAAGAAAGGTATTTATTGAATGAATTTGGTTTATTTTCTGGAAATTATTACGTCCAGTTAATCGGTTTACAAATCGATTATTTTTTTCGAAATCACAACATTTTTCTATGAAAGTTTTTTTTTATATAACACAACAGATGTATTCAATTACAGCCATTAGTAAAATTAATGAATTATGTATCTCAGGGTTATTTGGGGATTCTTTGAACTATAAGAAAGTCAGAAATGCTTAGTTAATAGTATCATACTTTACAATAATTAATATTTTATTCTTAAAGTCTGATTCGATAAGTTCGTTTTTTAAACGCTAGAGCGCAGACTACGTATTCACACTGAAGGCATGGAAAGAAAGGTGGCTGCTGTAGATTGCTAATGAACCCACGTTTTTACTGTTTTTGGTTAAATAAAGAAATTTTTAAATGTTCACACTAAGTTTTCTTATAAATTGAATGATGTTGTACTGTTTCTAGTGTTCGTTACTTGTTGGTGATGTGTAATTTTTAGTTTATTAAGGTAGGCGTTCTCACCAATATAGTGATAGTTCAAATTTTTCAGGCCATCAGATGGTTGGATTAATTTTCAATGTTCTTCGATATTCTTGCATCAATTATTGTGGTTCAATGGATGTCTCAGACGTAGTGGCTTGTGCTGAATCATTTCATTAATTTAGAATAGTGTTTTTTCCGAATTGTAGTTACAAATTTATAAAATTTGCTGGACATTATTTTTGGTCATCTACACTCTTGAAATCCAATTTAACAATTACCCATCTTGTTAATTCGGTTACTCTTAGTAAGCAAGAAATTGATGAGTTTTTATTGGCTAACCTAGGTACAGTTTTAGTAAATAGGCTAGTATTAATTATTATTAGTTCTTCCCTTTTTTAGGAAAAATACTCCTTTATAATGTTTAACTATAATTACATTTAATTTATACAGTGTATTTCTTCTTATGATTACATAAACTTAGATACTTGTATTTTATAATTTAGTGGTTTTTAACTTGGTTTATTTCTGACTTATACTGCTGTAAATGTATTATTGCTCTAGGCACTATTTTATTTTCCACCATCTCTTTACTTTATTTTAATTAGCAATTATTAATTTCTTATGTAACCCTGGATCCTTCAAACATAAACAAAATAATCTTTTAATTACATTGATATTGCCTTTGTGGCCTAACCAAACAAAACTACAACAACTTATTACTAAACTTATAGTTCATTACTTTAGTCCTGTATCTTCACTATTTGTGATTGATGTCTTTTTCAGTTAAAATTTACACATATCATACTATGTTGCACTTTGTACACACCGCACTTTTATGGTAACACTTAGTACGCTGTTTTTTATTTGCTAAAGTGTTTTATGGTACAAATGTTTCATAGCATGATACTTAATCACTCATTTCTGACTTTTGGAATGGGGTTACTACTGACTTTTTTATTATCATTATTTTACAATTAATAATACTAGGTATTTCTTTATTTCTTATCAGTATCAAGCACTGATTATGTAGTGTTACATAAAGCTCCCCCACTAGAACATATTTATTTTTATTTCATTCTTAAAATTAATTGTTTGATTCCTAATCTTTCACCTTCCTTGATCATTCTTCATAATATATTTTCATCTCTGTTTGGTTACATACACCTTTTATTTTGTTATTTGTAATTCAGTTGATTTCATAGGTATTATTACCCTTCACCTGGGTTACTAGGTGTGGCCCAGTATAAAGTAAGAGTAATTTCCTTGCTATACCCTCTATAGAACTAGGTAGTGTCTACTTTTAATTAGTACTTTATCCCCTACTTTATATTGTATAATTCTTTTCTTCTTTCCTGTTTCTTTTGTATACAAAAGTTCAGCCTTATGAAGCAACCTATTATGCATTTCAATTTTATTATACTCAACTCTCTCTCCTGGAGGAAAATTAACTATTGATATTATTTCTCGTGGTGGTGGTTTTTCGAACATCACTTGATGAGGACTGGTCACAATAGTCGATAAAAACTAGTTCTAACACTCATATTTCTTCCTTGCTCAATTGAGCATCTGTCTGCTATATTCCTTCTATTTTCTTCGTTCATAATTCTGGAATGTGATATAATATCTTCTCTGCTGATTTCTTATCCCTTAAATATTTAATTTCCCTAACATTTTTTCCCTATCCTGTGCGGCGGTTCAGTTCGGGTGGCCACTTTTGGGTCCATTACACCGCTGTCCATCCTTACACCTTCTGAGTACAGAGGAACGTACCGTCTGCTCAGGAAAATGATTGCTGGAACATTTCTACAGTCAATTCATTATATATAAAAAAAAACTTACAAGTAGTCGATTGGCGACTAATAAAAAACACTCTTGGGATTTATTCACGCTGTTGCTGTTTACATTTGATTATATATTTCTTTTTTCTTCATGATTCCTTCTTATTTTCTGTAGCTATTTTTAGATAACGTTGTTGACAGGCATTATTTGTAAATCCTTTTGACTTTCCTTCTTGTGACAGATGTTCTTCGTATCATTTTTTCCTTTATCATTTTCAACTCCAAGAAATTCTAAATTGTAGCTGTATTAATTATTGTCATTCTTTAGTTTCATTAAATTGTAATTATAGTCATTAAATTATTCATTGTCCTTCTTATTTTACCGTCTTGTCTTAGCACATCACCATTAATTGTTTTTTTTCTTCTCGTTGTTCACATTAAAATATTAGTTTTTCTATTATTCCATTCTAAATCATGTTATTTATAAATAAATTATGTAAGCTGCTCTTACGTTCTCTTGGCGTTTTGTCGTTTATCTTAAATCATATCGTTTCTAAATATATTAGGTAAGTTGTCCTTACATTCTTTTGGAATTTTGTTGATTTATTTATTTTTATTTTTTTACTTCAAAATTAATTCCTGTAAATTATTGATATAAGTTGATCTTATTTTGTTTTAGAATTTAGTATATTATCATTTTTCTTTCTTCATTTGATTTGCCTTTGTCTTTATCCAACATTTCCGTCCCTTTTTTCCTCGCTGTGTCTATATTCAGTTTATCCGTGGTCCATCACTTCATTGACACTTGTTGTTCGTATTACTACAGTGTCCATAATGATTTCGGTTCTTGAGATACCGCTCAGTATATTGTACTGCAAGATTTCTGTTATAACATTTTCAATGGTATTAAAGCTTAGATCATTCACTTTATCATTTTGTTTATTGCACATTTGTTTCAGTGACCTCTCAATTATCGATTACATCACTGATCTGGTAGTATTCATTTCTTGTTCTGTTATATTTAATTCAAATATTAATTTGGTTAATTTTTTTCTATAATTTTTTAACTCTGTTCTTTCTCTGTAATTAACGATTGTGAGATTATATACATTAATTAAACCCCTCCTAATCATGTCTAACTCTTCCTGTGTATTTCCGAGTTTCTTAGGACATATTATTCTCCTTTCTTTCGTTTTCTTAATTATTTGTTTCTTTACTCGCTTAGTGTTAATTTCTATGTGCCTCATCTTTTCTTTGTCTCTGTTACTTTTATTCTCAGATAGCGATGTATTTATCTCTACTTTATTCTCTATTTCCTTACTACTCTCTTCTATTTTCGGACTTACTTGTTCCCTGTTTTGATCGTTAGTTTCCTGTCGTATTGCCATTATTCGGACTTGATTACTTTGTTCATCTCGATCCATTCTAGCATCTATTTCTGTTCTAATTTGTCTGATGGTTTCTTCGGTTTTATCTAATCTCTGTTTGGTCTCTGTTATTTGCTTTTCTGTTTTCTCCTTATATCCATCTACTCTTTGGCTAAGTGTGTTACTGACCATTTCAATCTTCTCATGAATTTGCTTCAATTTTTTATTATTTTCTTCAAATTTTGTGTTCATATCTTTCCTTTCCCCGTTAATAGTTTCTCTCAATTCATGGTTTTGTTCATTCATGATTTGTCTTATTTCTCCATGAATGGTTTCAATTTTTTTTGTTTATCTGGTTTAGTAAACTTCCCTGAATACTATCTATTTTCTCATTGGTTTGCTTGTTTTGTTCCCTTGAGTTTTCCTCCTGTTTCCTAAAATTTTCATCTATTTTATCAAATTTTTCCTCCTGTTTCCTAAAATTTTCATTATTTTCTTCTTTCATCTGTCTTATTAAGTTTTCATTGTTTTGTCTGCTTTGTTCAGCCATTAATTTCATTATTTCTTGCCAATTTGGTTCTCCTCTGGCTTCTGCTTTGTCGCCCGCCTGCTGTTCCTTTTCCGTGTCCATAACTACTTCAGTTTCTTCTTTATCGCCTGTCTGTTGTTCCATTTTACTGTCCGTGACTACTTCTATTTCTTGTTCCTGTCCACCTTCTTCCTTCTCCGTGTCTTCTGCCCTCTTCTTTGACCTGCCTCTGGTATGCATTTCTTGGCTTCTTACAGTTACCGACAAAAATTAGGTATTTCGTTATATTAATTACTTGTATATTTCAAAATTCTTTCCTAATTAAAGCCCCATGTTGGGCGCCATTTGTAACGTCTCCGCCTCTTACCATCGTATTTGTCGTCTAGTGGTGTTACGTCTTTTTGATACTCAGATAGTGTTACTTTTATTTTGGTGTGTATAATTCTTTAGTAATGAAAAATAAACCACGGTATTCTTTATTGTGTATTATATCTTCTTACAGGTATTACTATTCAGTTGTTTGTAAAAAGGTAGGAGAGAGAGAGAAAGAGAGAGCGAGAGAATTCCTCTCTTTGAGTACGATTTGATTGTTTGATTTTTTCGCGCGTTGCATCAGCTGTTTTCATTTTGCTAACCAATTACAGGTTATGTTGTCCGTCGTACTTCATAAGTTATGATGTCGGAACTAATTTTCTTACTCTTCTCTACTATTCACCTGTTTCCTGTAACAAATCTGCTATCCACAAGAAATAATACAAAGTCAATTCCCTAAAAGAAAGGTATTTATTGAATGAATTTGGTTTATTTTCTGGAAATTATTACGTCCAGTTAATCGGTTTACAAATCGATTATTTTTTCGAAATCACAACATTTTTCTATGAAAGTTTTTTTTTATATAACACAACAGATGTATTCAATTACAGCCATTAGTAAAATTAATGAATTATGTATCTCAGGGTTATTTGGGGATTCTTTGAACTATAAGAAAGTCAGAAATGCTTAGTTAATAGTATCATACTTTACAATAATTAATATTTTATTCTTAAAGTCTGATTCGATAAGTTCGTTTTTTAAACACTAGAGCGCAGACTACGTATTCACACTGAAGGCATGGAAAGAAAGGTGGCTGCTGTAGATTGCTAATGAACCCACGTTTTTACTGTTTTTGGTTAAATAAAGAAATTTTTAAATGTTCACACTAAGTTTTCTTATAAATTGAATGATGTTGTACTGTTTCTAGTGTTCGTTACTTGTTGGTGATGTGTAATTTTTAGTTTATTAAGGTAGGCGTTCTCACCAATATAGTGATAGTTCAAATTTTTCAGGCCATCAGATGGTTGGATTAATTTTCAATGTTCTTCGATATTCTTGCATCAATTATTGTGGTTCAATGGATGTCTCAGACGTAGTGGCTTGTGCTGAATCATTTCATTAATTTAGAATAGTGTTTTTTCCGAATTGTAGTTACAAATTTATAAAATTTGCTGGACATTATTTTTGGTCATCTACACTCTTGAAATCCAATTTAACAATTACCCATCTTGTTAATTCGGTTACTCTTAGTAAGCAAGAAATTGATGAGTTTTTATTGGCTAACCTAGGTACAGTTTTAGTAAATAGGCTAGTATTAATTATTATTAGTTCTTCCCTTTTTTAGGAAAAATACTCCTTTATAATGTTTAACTATAATTACATTTAATTTATACAGTGTATTTCTTCTTATGATTACATAAACTTAGATACTTGTATTTTATAATTTAGTGGTTTTTAACTTGGTTTATTTCTGACTTATACTGCTGTAAATGTATTATTGCTCTAGGCACTATTTTATTTTCCACCATCTCTTTACTTTATTTTAATTAGCAATTATTAATTTCTTATGTAACCCTGGATCCTTCAAACATAAACAAAATAATCTTTTAATTACATTGATATTGCCTTTGTGGCCTAACCAAACAAAACTACAACAACTTATTACTAAACTTATAGTTCATTACTTTAGTCCTGTATCTTCACTATTTGTGATTGATGTCTTTTTCAGTTAAAATTTACACATATCATACTATGTTGCACTTTGTACACACCGCACTTTTATGGTAACACTTAGTACGCTGTTTTTTATTTGCTAAAGTGTTTTATGGTACAAATGTTTCATAGCATGATACTTAATCACTCATTTCTGACTTTTGGAATGGGGTTACTACTGACTTTTTTATTATCATTATTTTACAATTAATAATACTAGGTATTTCTTTATTTCTTATCAGTATCAAGCACTGATTATGTAGTGTTACATAAAGCTCCCCCACTAGAACATATTTATTTTTATTTCATTCTTAAAATTAATTGTTTGATTCCTAATCTTTCACCTTCCTTGATCATTCTTCATAATATATTTTCATCTCTGTTTGGTTACATACACCTTTTATTTTGTTATTTGTAATTCAGTTGATTTCATAGGTATTATTACCCTTCACCTGGGTTACTAGGTGTGGCCCAGTATAAAGTAAGAGTAATTTCCTTGCTATACCCTCTATAGAACTAGGTAGTGTCTACTTTTAATTAGTACTTTATCCCCTACTTTATATTGTATAATTCTTTTCTTCTTTCCTGTTTCTTTTGTATACAAAAGTTCAGCCTTATGAAGCAACCTATTATGCATTTCAATTTTATTATACTCAACTCTCTCTCCTGGAGGAAAATTAACTATTGATATTATTTCTCGTGGTGGTGGTTTTTCGAACATCACTTGATGAGGACTGGTCACAATAGTCGATAAAAACTAGTTCTAACACTCATATTTCTTCCTTGCTCAATTGAGCATCTGTCTGCTATATTCCTTCTATTTTCTTCGTTCATAATTCTGGAATGTGATATAATATCTTCTCTGCTGATTTCTTATCCCTTAAATATTTAATTTCCCTAACATTTTTTCCCTATCCTGTGCGGCGGTTCAGTTCGGGTGGCCACTTTTGGGTCCATTACACCGCTGTCCATCCTTACACCTTCTGAGTACAGAGGAACGTACCGTCTGCTCAGGAAAATGATTGCTGGAACATTTCTACAGTCAATTCATTATATATAAAAAAAAACTTACAAGTAGTCGATTGGCGACTAATAAAAAACACTCTTGGGATTTATTCACGCTGTTGCTGTTTACATTTGATTATATATTTCTTTTTTCTTCATGATTCCTTCTTATTTTCTGTAGCTATTTTTAGATAACGTTGTTGACAGGCATTATTTGTAAATCCTTTTGACTTTCCTTCTTGTGACAGATGTTCTTCGTATCATTTTTTCCTTTATCATTTTCAACTCCAAGAAATTCTAAATTGTAGCTGTATTAATTATTGTCATTCTTTAGTTTCATTAAATTGTAATTATAGTCATTAAATTATTCATTGTCCTTCTTATTTTACCGTCTTGTCTTAGCACATCACCATTAATTGTTTTTTTTCTTCTCGTTGTTCACATTAAAATATTAGTTTTTCTATTATTCCATTCTAAATCATGTTATTTATAAATAAATTATGTAAGCTGCTCTTACGTTCTCTTGGCGTTTTGTCGTTTATCTTAAATCATATCGTTTCTAAATATATTAGGTAAGTTGTCCTTACATTCTTTTGGAATTTTGTTGATTTATTTATTTTTATTTTTTTACTTCAAAATTAATTCCTGTAAATTATTGATATAAGTTGATCTTATTTTGTTTTAGAATTTAGTATATTATCATTTTTCTTTCTTCATTTGATTTGCCTTTGTCTTTATCCAACATTTCCGTCCCTTTTTTCCTCGCTGTGTCTATATTCAGTTTATCCGTGGTCCATCACTTCATTGACACTTGTTGTTCGTATTACTACAGTGTCCATAATGATTTCGGTTCTTGAGATACCGCTCAGTATATTGTACTGCAAGATTTCTGTTATAACATTTTCAATGGTATTAAAGCTTAGATCATTCACTTTATCATTTTGTTTATTGCACATTTGTTTCAGTGACCTCTCAATTATCGATTACATCACTGATCTGGTAGTATTCATTTCTTGTTCTGTTATATTTAATTCAAATATTAATTTGGTTAATTTTTTTCTATAATTTTTTAACTCTGTTCTTTCTCTGTAATTAACGATTGTGAGATTATATACATTAATTAAACCCCTCCTAATCATGTCTAACTCTTCCTGTGTATTTCCGAGTTTCTTAGGACATATTATTCTCCTTTCTTTCGTTTTCTTAATTATTTGTTTCTTTACTCGCTTAGTGTTAATTTCTATGTGCCTCATCTTTTCTTTGTCTCTGTTACTTTTATTCTCAGATAGCGATGTATTTATCTCTACTTTATTCTCTATTTCCTTACTACTCTCTTCTATTTTCGGACTTACTTGTTCCCTGTTTTGATCGTTAGTTTCCTGTCGTATTGCCATTATTCGGACTTGATTACTTTGTTCATCTCGATCCATTCTAGCATCTATTTCTGTTCTAATTTGTCTGATGGTTTCTTCGGTTTTATCTAATCTCTGTTTGGTCTCTGTTATTTGCTTTTCTGTTTTCTCCTTATATCCATCTACTCTTTGGCTAAGTGTGTTACTGACCATTTCAATCTTCTCATGAATTTGCTTCAATTTTTTATTATTTTCTTCAAATTTTGTGTTCATATCTTTCCTTTCCCCGTTAATAGTTTCTCTCAATTCATGGTTTTGTTCATTCATGATTTGTCTTATTTCTCCATGAATGGTTTCAATTTTTTTTGTTTATCTGGTTTAGTAAACTTCCCTGAATACTATCTATTTTCTCATTGGTTTGCTTGTTTTGTTCCCTTGAGTTTTCCTCCTGTTTCCTAAAATTTTCATCTATTTTATCAAATTTTTCCTCCTGTTTCCTAAAATTTTCATTATTTTCTTCTTTCATCTGTCTTATTAAGTTTTCATTGTTTTGTCTGCTTTGTTCAGCCATTAATTTCATTATTTCTTGCCAATTTGGTTCTCCTCTGGCTTCTGCTTTGTCGCCCGCCTGCTGTTCCTTTTCCGTGTCCATAACTACTTCAGTTTCTTCTTTATCGCCTGTCTGTTGTTCCATTTTACTGTCCGTGACTACTTCTATTTCTTGTTCCTGTCCACCTTCTTCCTTCTCCGTGTCTTCTGCCCTCTTCTTTGACCTGCCTCTGGTATGCATTTCTTGGCTTCTTACAGTTACCGACAAAAATTAGGTATTTCGTTATATTAATTACTTGTATATTTCAAAATTCTTTCCTAATTAAAGCCCCATGTTGGGCGCCATTTGTAACGTCTCCGCCTCTTACCATCGTATTTGTCGTCTAGTGGTGTTACGTCTTTTTGATACTCAGATAGTGTTACTTTTATTTTGGTGTGTATAATTCTTTAGTAATGAAAAATAAACCACGGTATTCTTTATTGTGTATTATATCTTCTTACAGGTATTACTATTCAGTTGTTTGTAAAAAGGTAGGAGAGAGAGAGAAAGAGAGAGCGAGAGAATTCCTCTCTTTGAGTACGATTTGATTGTTTGATTTTTTCGCGCGTTGCATCAGCTGTTTTCATTTTGCTAACCAATTACAGGTTATGTTGTCCGTCGTACTTCATAAGTTATGATGTCGGAACTAATTTTCTTACTCTTCTCTACTATTCACCTGTTTCCTGTAACAAATCTGCTATCCACAAGAAATAATACAAAGTCAATTCCCTAAAAGAAAGGTATTTATTGAATGAATTTGGTTTATTTTCTGGAAATTATTACGTCCAGTTAATCGGTTTACAAATCGATTATTTTTTCGAAATCACAACATTTTTCTATGAAAGTTTTTTTTTATATAACACAACAGATGTATTCAATTACAGCCATTAGTAAAATTAATGAATTATGTATCTCAGGGTTATTTGGGGATTCTTTGAACTATAAGAAAGTCAGAAATGCTTAGTTAATAGTATCATACTTTACAATAATTAATATTTTATTCTTAAAGTCTGATTCGATAAGTTCGTTTTTTAAACACTAGAGCGCAGACTACGTATTCACACTGAAGGCATGGAAAGAAAGGTGGCTGCTGTAGATTGCTAATGAACCCACGTTTTTACTGTTTTTGGTTAAATAAAGAAATTTTTAAATGTTCACACTAAGTTTTCTTATAAATTGAATGATGTTGTACTGTTTCTAGTGTTCGTTACTTGTTGGTGATGTGTAATTTTTAGTTTATTAAGGTAGGCGTTCTCACCAATATAGTGATAGTTCAAATTTTTCAGGCCATCAGATGGTTGGATTAATTTTCAATGTTCTTCGATATTCTTGCATCAATTATTGTGGTTCAATGGATGTCTCAGACGTAGTGGCTTGTGCTGAATCATTTCATTAATTTAGAATAGTGTTTTTTCCGAATTGTAGTTACAAATTTATAAAATTTGCTGGACATTATTTTTGGTCATCTACACTCTTGAAATCCAATTTAACAATTACCCATCTTGTTAATTCGGTTACTCTTAGTAAGCAAGAAATTGATGAGTTTTTATTGGCTAACCTAGGTACAGTTTTAGTAAATAGGCTAGTATTAATTATTATTAGTTCTTCCCTTTTTTAGGAAAAATACTCCTTTATAATGTTTAACTATAATTACATTTAATTTATACAGTGTATTTCTTCTTATGATTACATAAACTTAGATACTTGTATTTTATAATTTAGTGGTTTTTAACTTGGTTTATTTCTGACTTATACTGCTGTAAATGTATTATTGCTCTAGGCACTATTTTATTTTCCACCATCTCTTTACTTTATTTTAATTAGCAATTATTAATTTCTTATGTAACCCTGGATCCTTCAAACATAAACAAAATAATCTTTTAATTACATTGATATTGCCTTTGTGGCCTAACCAAACAAAACTACAACAACTTATTACTAAACTTATAGTTTATTACTTTAGTCCTGTATCTTCACTATTTGTGATTGATGTCTTTTTCAGTTAAAATTTACACATATCATACTATGTTGCACTTTGTACACACCGCACTTTTATGGTAACACTTAGTACGCTGTTTTTTATTTGCTAAAGTGTTTTATGGTACAAATGTTTCATAGCATGATACTTAATCACTCATTTCTGACTTTTGGAATGGGGTTACTACTGACTTTTTTATTATCATTATTTTACAATTAATAATACAAGGTATTTCTTTATTTCTTATCAGTATCAAGCACTGATTATGTAGTGTTACATAAAGCTCCCCCACTAGAACATATTTATTTTTATTTCATTCTTAAAATTAATTGTTTGATTCCTAATCTTTCACCTTCCTTGATCATTCTTCATAATATATTTTCATCTCTGTTTGGTTACATACACCTTTTATTTTGTTATTTGTAATTCAGTTGATTTCATAGGTATTATTACCCTTCACCTGGGTTACTAGGTGTGGCCCAGTATAAAGTAAGAGTAATTTCCTTGCTATACCCTCTATAGAACTAGGTAGTGTCTACTTTTAATTAGTACTTTATCCCCTACTTTATATTGTATAATTCTTTTCTTCTTTCCTGTTTCTTTTGTATACAAAAGTTCAGCCTTATGAAGCAACCTATTATGCATTTCAATTTTATTATACTCAACTCTCTCTCCTGGAGGAAAATTAACTATTGATATTATTTCTCGTGGTGGTGGTTTTTCGAACATCACTTGATGAGGACTGGTCACAATAGTCGATAAAAACTAGTTCTAACACTCATATTTCTTCCTTGCTCAATTGAGCATCTGTCTGCTATATTCCTTCTATTTTCTTCGTTCATAATTCTGGAATGTGATATAATATCTTCTCTGCTGATTTCTTATCCCTTAAATATTTAATTTCCCTAACATTTTTTCCCTATCCTGTGCGGCGGTTCAGTTCGGGTGGCCACTTTTGGGTCCATTACACCGCTGTCCATCCTTACACCTTCTGAGTACAGAGGAACGTACCGTCTGCTCAGGAAAATGATTGCTGGAACATTTCTACAGTCAATTCATTATATATAAAAAAAAACTTACAAGTAGTCGATTGGCGACTAATAAAAAACACTCTTGGGATTTATTCACGCTGTTGCTGTTTACATTTGATTATATATTTCTTTTTTCTTCATGATTCCTTCTTATTTTCTGTAGCTATTTTTAGATAACGTTGTTGACAGGCATTATTTGTAAATCCTTTTGACTTTCCTTCTTGTGACAGATGTTCTTCGTATCATTTTTTCCTTTATCATTTTCAACTCCAAGAAATTCTAAATTGTAGCTGTATTAATTATTGTCATTCTTTAGTTTCATTAAATTGTAATTATAGTCATTAAATTATTCATTGTCCTTCTTATTTTACCGTCTTGTCTTAGCACATCACCATTAATTGTTTTTTTTCTTCTCGTTGTTCACATTAAAATATTAGTTTTTCTATTATTCCATTCTAAATCATGTTATTTATAAATAAATTATGTAAGCTGCTCTTACGTTATCTTGGCGTTTTGTCGTTTATCTTAAATCATATCGTTTCTAAATATATTAGGTAAGTTGTCCTTACATTCTTTTGGAATTTTGTTGATTTATTTATTTTTATTTTTTTACTTCAAAATTAATTCCTGTAAATTATTGATATAAGTTGATCTTATTTTGTTTTAGAATTTAGTATATTATCATTTTTCTTTCTTCATTTGATTTGCCTTTGTCTTTATCCAACATTTCCGTCCCTTTTTTCCTCGCTGTGTCTATATTCAGTTTATCCGTGGTCCATCACTTCATTGACACTTGTTGTTCGTATTACTACAGTGTCCATAATGATTTCGGTTCTTGAGATACCGCTCAGTATATTGTACTGCAAGATTTCTGTTATAACATTTTCAATGGTATTAAAGCTTAGATCATTCACTTTATCATTTTGTTTATTGCACATTTGTTTCAGTGACCTCTCAATTATCGATTACATCACTGATCTGGTAGTATTCATTTCTTGTTCTGTTATATTTAATTCAAATATTAATTTGGTTAATTTTTTTCTATAATTTTTTAACTCTGTTCTTTCTCTGTAATTAACGATTGTGAGATTATATACATTAATTAAACCCCTCCTAATCATGTCTAACTCTTCCTGTGTATTTCCGAGTTTCTTAGGACATATTATTCTCCTTTCTTTCGTTTTCTTAATTATTTGTTTCTTTACTCGCTTAGTGTTAATTTCTATGTGCCTCATCTTTTCTTTGTCTCTGTTACTTTTATTCTCAGATAGCGATGTATTTATCTCTACTTTATTCTCTATTTCCTTACTACTCTCTTCTATTTTCGGACTTACTTGTTCCCTGTTTTGATCGTTAGTTTCCTGTCGTATTGCCATTATTCGGACTTGATTACTTTGTTCATCTCGATCCATTCTAGCATCTATTTCTGTTCTAATTTGTCTGATGGTTTCTTCAGTTTTATCTAATCTCTGTTTGGTCTCTGTTATTTGCTTTTCTGTTTTCTCCTTATATCCATCTACTCTTTGGCTAAGTGTGTTACTGACCATTTCAATCTTCTCATGAATTTGCTTCAATTTTTTATTATTTTCTTCAAATTTTGTGTTCATATCTTTCCTTTCCCCGTTAATAGTTTCTCTCAATTCATGGTTTTGTTCATTCATGGTTTGTCTTATTTCTCCATGAATGGTTTCAATTTTTTTTGTTTATCTGGTTTAGTAAACTTCCCTGAATACTATCTATTTTCTCATTGGTTTGCTTGTTTTGTTCCCTTGAGTTTTCCTCCTGTTTCCTAAAATTTTCATCTATTTTATCAAATTTTTCCTCCTGTTTCCTAAAATTTTCATTATTTTCTTCTTTCATCCGTCTTATTAAGTTTTCATTGTTTTGTCTGCTTTGTTCAGCCATTAATTTCATTATTTCTTGCCAATTTGGTTCTCCTCTGGCTTCTGCTTTGTCGCCCGCCTGCTGTTCCTTTTCCGTGTCCATAACTACTTCAGTTTCTTCTTTATCGCCTGTCTGTTGTTCCATTTTACTGTCCGTGACTACTTCTATTTCTTGTTCCTGTCCACCTTCTTCCTTCTCCGTGTCTTCTGCCCTCTTCTTTGACCTGCCTCTGGTATGCATTTCTTGGCTTCTTACAGTTACCGACAAAAATTAGGTATTTCGTTATATTAATTACTTGTATATTTCAAAATTCTTTCCTAATTAAAGCCCCATATTGGGCGCCATTTGTAACGTCTCCGCCTCTTACCATCGTATTTGTCGTCTAGTGGTGTTACGTCTTTTTGATACTCAGATAGTGTTACTTTTATTTTGGTGTGTATAATTCTTTAGTAATGAAAAATAAACCACGGTATTCTTTATTGTGTATTATATCTTCTTACAGGTATTACTATTCAGTTGTTTGTAAAAAGGTAGGAGAGAGAGAGAAAGAGAGAGCGAGAGAATTCCTCTCTTTGAGTACGATTTGATTGTTTGATTTTTTCGCGCGTTGCATCAGCTGTTTTCAATTTGCTAACCAATTACAGGTTATGTTGTCCGTCGTACTTCATAAGTTATGATGTCGGAACTAATTTTCTTACTCTTCTCTACTATTCACCTGTTTCCTGTAACAAATCTGCTATCCACAAGAAATAATACAAAGTCAATTCCCTAAAAGAAAGGTATTTATTGAATGAATTTGGTTTATTTTCTGTAAATTATTACATCCAGTTAATCGGTTTGCAAATCGATTATTTTTTCGAAATGACAACATTTTTCGATATAAGTTTTTTTTTTTATATAACACAACAGATGTATTCAATTACAGCCATTAGTAAAATTAATAAATTATGTATCTCAGGGTTATTTGGGGAATCTTTGAACTGTAAGGAAGTCAGAAATGCTTAGTTAATAGTATCATACGTTACAATAATTAATATTTTATTCTTAAAGTCTGATTCAATAAGTTCGTTTTTTAAACGCCAGAGCGCAGACTACGTATTCACACTGAAGGCATGGAAAGAAAGATGGCTGCTGTAGATTGCTAATGAACCCACGTTTTTACTGTTTTTGGTTAAATAAAGATAGTTTTAAATGTTCACACTAAGTTTTCTTATAAATTGAATGATGTTGTACTGTTTCTAGTGTTCGTTACTTGTTGGTGATGTGTAATTTTTTAGTTTATTAAGGTAGGCGTTCTCACCAATGTAGTGATAGTTCAAATTTTCAGGCCATCAGATGGTTGGATTAATTTTCAATGTTCTTCGATATTCTTGCATCAATTATTGTGGTTCAATGGATGTCTCAGACGTAGTGGCTTGTGCTGAATCGTTTCATTAATTTAGAGTAGTGTTTTTTCCGAATTGTAGTTACAAATTTTTAAAATTTGCTGGACATTATTTTTGGTCATCTACTCTCTTGAAATCCAATTTAACAATTACCCATCTTGTTAATTCGGTTACTCTTAGTAAGCAAGAAATTGATGAGTTTTTATTGGCTAACCTAGGTACAGTTTTAGTAAATAGGCTAGTATTAATTATTATTAGTTCTTCCCTTTTTTAGGAAAAATACTCCTTTATAATGTTTAACTATAATTACATTTAATTTATACAGTGTCTTTCTTCTTATGATTACATAAACTTAGATACTTGTATTTTATAATTTAGTGGTTTTTAACTTGGTTTATTTCTGACTTATACTGCTGTAAATGTATTATTGCTCTAGGCACTATTTTATTTTCCACCATCTCTTTACTTTATTTTAATTAGCAATTATTAATTTCTTATGTAACCCTGGATCCTTCAAACATAAACAAAATAATCTTTTAATTACATTGATATTGCCTTTGTGGCCTAACCAAACAAAACTACAACAACTTATTACTAAACTTATAGTTTATTACTTTAGTCCTGTATCTTCACTATTTGTGATTGATGTCTTTTTCAGTTAAAATTTACACATATCATACTATGTTGCACTTTGTACACACCGCACTTTTATGGTAACACTTAGTACGCTGTTTTTTATTTGCTAAAGTGTTTTATGGTACAAATGTTTCATAGCATGATACTTAATCACTCATTTCTGACTTTTGGAATGGGGTTACTACTGACTTTTTTATTATCATTATTTTACAACTAATAATACTAGGTATTTCTTTATTTCTTATCAGTATCAAGCACTGATTATGTAGTGTTACATAAAGCTCCCCCACTAGAACATATTTATTTTTATTTCATTCTTAAAATTAATTGTTTGATTCCTAATCTTTCACCTTCCTTGATCATTCTTCATAATATATTTTCATCTCTGTTTGGTTACATACACCTTTTATTTTGTTATTTGTAATTCAGTTGATTTCATAGGTATTATTACCCGTCACCTGGGTTACTAGGTGTGGCCCAGTATAAAGTAAGAGTAATTTCCTTGCTATACCCTCTATAGAACTAGGTAGTGTCTACTTTTAATTAGTACTTTATCCCCTACTTTATATTGTATAATTCTTTTCTTCTTTCCTGTTTCTTTTGTATACAAAAGTTCAGCCTTATGAAGCAACCTATTATGCATTTCAATTTTATTATACTCAACTCTCTCTCCTGGAGGAAAATTAACTATTGATATTATTTCTCATGGTGGTGGTTTTTCGAACATCACTTGATGAGGACTGGTCACAATAGTCGATAAAAACTAGTTCTAACACTCATATTTCTTCCTTGCTCAATTGAGCATCTGTCTGCTATATTCCTTCTATTTTCTTCGTTCATAATTCTGGAATGTGATATAATATCTTCTCTGCTGATTTCTTATCCCTTAAATATTTAATTTCCCTAACATTTTTTCCCTATCCTGTGCGGCGGTTCAGTTCGGGTGGCCACTTTTGGGTCCATTACACCGCTGTCCATCCTTACACCTTCTGAGTACAGAGGGACGTACCGTCTGCTCAGGAAAATGATTGCTGGAACATTTCTACAGTCAATTCATTATATATAAAAAAAAACTTACAAGTAGTCGATTGGCGACTAATAAAAAACACTCTTGGGATTTATTCACGCTGTTGCTGTTTACATTTGATTATATATTTCTTTTTTCTTCATGATTCCTTCTTATTTTCTGTAGCTATTTTTAGATAACGTTGTTGACAGGCATTATTTGTAAATCCCTTTGACTTTCCTTCTTGTGACAGATGTTCTTCGTATCATTTTTTCCTTTATCATTTTCAACTCCAAGAAATTCTAAATTGTAGCTGTATTAATTATTGTCATTCTTTAGTTTCATTAAATTGTAATTATAGTCATTAAATTATTCATTGTCCTTCTTATTTTACCGTCTTGTCTTAGCACATCACCATTAATTGTTTTTTTTCTTCTCGTTGTTCACATTAAAATATTAGTTTTTCTATTATTCCATTCTAAATCATGTTATTTATAAATAAATTATGTAAGCTGCTCTTACGTTCTCTTGGCGTTTTGTCGTTTATCTTAAATCATATCGTTTCTAAATATATTAGGTAAGTTGTCCTTACATTCTTTTGGAATTTTGTTGATTTATTTATTTTTATTTTTTTACTTCAAAATTAATTCCTGTAAATTATTGATATAAGTTGATCTTATTTTGTTTTAGAATTTAGTATATTATCATTTTTCTTTCTTCATTTGATTTGCCTTTGTCTTTATCCAACATTTCCGTCCCTTTTTTCCTCGCTGTGTCTATATTCAGTTTATCCGTGGTCCATCACTTCATTGACACTTGTTGTTCGTATTACTACAGTGTCCATAATGATTTCGGTTCTTGAGATACCGCTCAGTATATTGTACTGCAAGATTTCTGTTATAACATTTTCAATGGTATTAAAGCGTAGATCATTCACTTTATCATTTTGTTTATTGCACATTTGTTTCAGTGACCTCTCAATTATCGATTACATCACTGATCTGGTAGTATTCATTTCTTGTTCTGTTATATTTAATTCAAATATTAATTAGGTTAATTTTTTTCTATAGTTTTTTAACTCTGTTCTTTCTCTGTAATTAACGATTGTGAGATTATATACATTAATTAAACCCCTCCTAATCATGTCTAACTCTTCCTGTGTATTTCCAAGTTTCTTAGGACATATTATTCTCCTTTCTTTCGTTTTCTTAATTATTTGTTTCTTTACTCCCTTAATGTTGATTTCTATGTGCCTCATCTTTTCTTTGTCTCTGTTACTTTTATTCTCAGATAGCGATGTATTTATCTCTACTTTATTCTCTATTTCCTTACTACTCTCTTCTATTTTCGGACTTACTTGTTCCCTGTTTTGATCGTTAGTTTCCTGTCGTATTGCCATTATTCGGACTTGATTACTTTGTTCATCTCGATCCTTTCTAGCATCTATTTCTGTTCTAATTTGTCTGATGGTTTCTTCGGTTTTATCTAATCTCTGTTTGGTCTCTGTTATTTGCTTTTCTGTTTTCTCCTTATATCCATCTACTCTTTGGCTAAGTGTGTTACTGACCATTTCAATCTTCTCATGAATTTGCTTCAATTTTTTATTATTTTCTTCAAATTTTGTGTTCATATCTTTCCTTTGCCCGTTAATAGTTTCTCTCAATTCATGGTTTTGTTCATTCATGGTTTGTCTTATTTCTCCATGAATGGTTTCAATTTTTTTTGTTTATCTGGTTTAGTAAACTTCCCTGAATACTATCTATTTTCTCATTGGTTTGCTTGTTTTGTTCCCTTGAGTTTTCCTCCTGTTTCCTAAAATTTTCATCTATTTTATCAAATTTTTCCTCCTGTTTCCTAAAATTTTCATTATTTTCTTCTTTCATCTGTCTTATTAAGTTTTCATTGTTTTGTCTGCTATGTTCAGCCATTAATTTCATTATTTCTTGCCAATTTGGTTCTCCTCTGGCTTCTGCTTTGTCGCCCGCCTGCTGTTCCTTTTCCGTGTCCATAACTACTTCAGTTTCTTCTTTATCGGCTGTCTGTTGTTCCATTTTACTGTCCATGACTACTTCTATTTCTTGTTCCTGTCCACCTTCTTCCTTCTCCGTGTCTTCTGCCCTCTTCTTTGACCTGCCTCTGGTATGCATTTCTTGGCTTCTTACAGTTACCGACAAAAATTAGGTATTTCGTTATATTAATTACTTGTATATTTCAAAATTCTTTCCTAATTAAAGCCCCATGTTGGGCGCCATTTGTAACGTCTCCGCCTCTTACCGTCGTATTTGTCGTCTAGTGGTGTTACGTCTTTTTGATACTCAGATAGTGTTACTTTTATTTTGGTGTGTATAATTCTTTAGTAATGAAAAATAAACCACGGTATTCTTTATTGTGTATTATATCTTCTTACAGGTATTACTATTCAGTTGTTTGTAAAAAGGTAGGAGAGAGAGAGAAAGAGAGAGCGAGAGAATTCCTCTCTTTGAGTACGATTTGATTGTTTGATTTTTTCGCGCGTTGCATCAGCTGTTTTCAATTTGCTAACCAATTACAGGTTATGTTGTCCGTCGTACTTCATAAGTTATGATGTCGGAACTAATTTTCTTACTCTTCTCTACTATTCACCTGTTTCCTGTAACAAATCTGCTATCTACAAGAAATAATACAAAGTCAATTCCCTAAAAGAAAGGTATTTATTGAATGAATTTGGTTTATTTTCTGTAAATTATTACATCCAGTTAATCGGTTTGCAAATCGATTATTTTTTCGAAATGACAACATTTTTCGATATAAGTTTTTTTTTTTATATAACACAACAGATGTATTCAATTACAGCCATTAGTAAAATTAATAAATTATGTATCTCAGGGTTATTTGGGGATTCTTTGAACTGTAAGGAAGTCAGAAATGCTTAGTTAATAGTATCATACGTTACAATAATTAATATTTTATTCTTAAAGTCTGATTCAATAAGTTCGTTTTTTAAACGCCAGAGCGCAGACTACGTATTCACACTGAAGGCATGGAAAGAAAGATGGCTGCTGTAGATTGCTAATGAACCCACGTTTTTACTGTTTTTGGTTAAATAAAGATAGTTTTAAATGTTCACACTAAGTTTTCTTATAAATTGAATGATGTTGTACTGTTTCTAGTGTTCGTTACTTGTTGGTGATGTGTAATTTTTTAGTTTATTAAGGTAGGCGTTCTCACCAATGTAGTGATAGTTCAAATTTTCAGGCCATCAGATGGTTGGATTAATTTTCAATGTTCTTCGATATTCTTGCATCAATTATTGTGGTTCAATGGATGTCTCAGACGTAGTGGCTTGTGCTGAATCGTTTCATTAATTTAGAGTAGTGTTTTTTCCGAATTGTAGTTACAAATTTTTAAAATTTGCTGGACATTATTTTTGGTCATCTACTCTCTTGAAATCCAATTTAACAATTACCCATCTTGTTAATTCGGTTACTCGTAGTAAGCAAGAAATTGATGAGTTTTTATTGGCTAACCTAGGTACAGTTGTAGTAAATAGGCTAGTATTAATTATTATTAGTTCTTCCCTTTTTTAGGAAAAATACTCCTTTATAATGTTTAACTATAATTACATTTAATTTATACAGTGTCTTTCTTCATATGATTACATAAACTTAGATACTTGTATTTTATAATTTAGTGGTTTTTAACTTGGTTTATTTCTGACTTATACTTCTGTAAATGTATTATTGCTCTAGGCACTATTTTATTTTCCACCATCTCTTTACTTTATTTTAATTAGCAATTATTAATTTCTTATATAACCCTGGATCCTTCAAACATAAACAAAATAATCTTTTAATTACATTGATATTGCCTTTGTGGCCTAACCAAACAAAACTACAACAACTTATTACTAAACTTATAGTTTATTACTATAGTCCTGTATCTTCACTATTTGTGATTGATGTCTTTTTCAGTTAAAATTTACACATATCATACTATGTTGCACTTTGTACACACCGCACTTTTATGGTAACACTTAGTACACTGTGTTTTAATTGCTAAAGTGTTTTATGGTACAAATGTTTCATAGCATGATACTTAATCACTCATTTCTGACTTTTGGAATGGGGTAACTACTGACTTTTTAATTATCATTATTTTACAGTTAATAATACTAGGTATTTCTTTATTTCTTATCAGTATCAAGCACTGATTATGTAATGTTACAACATGATTTATTACTAAAGTTGACCAAATGATGATTACATTCCATCATATGGTTCCTTTGAAGTTCATTTATGACAATATCTAGTACAATGATTGTCTGAAATTAATAAAATTACTATTTTTGACCCGTGCTTTCTATGGCCTAGAGCATGGTCAGTTTGATTTACTTTATTTATTGACATATTTTGTCCTGTCCAGTTTTTGACACTGATACAGATATTCTAAGATGTCCATTACAACTTCTGGACAGCTTAGTTTTCATTAGAATACAATTATTTACTTGTTTTTAGTCTCATTTATCGTTCATACTCTTAGTATGCCATTTGTCAATATGATTTAATTCTGAATTAATGATATACCCATTTTTATGTGGTTCTTTTTCGTCTAAATTGTCTTTACAGTTTAAAGATTGTTTTGGAATGGCTGTTCTCTTATAATTACATGTGATATTGATAATAATTCACTAATACTTCGTGCATCTAGTGTGGTCAGACAGTTACCTCAATTTTCCTTAATTCTGGTTAAATTAGCTTTTCATTATAATCATTGTATACTATATTAGTGGTAATACAGATTATATTGCACATCTATGTCATTGTTCTTTGCTGGTTTACAGTATTATAGAAATTCTGAGTGTGTTCAATGTGCACATCTTTCTGTCCAATTTCAGTCTGTGTATTTGCATTAAACACCATACATACCACTTTTAATTAATAAAATTGTATCACTAGGTTCATCTTTATAATGTCTCCTTTCATTATTTTATAACTTAAAACACTAGTTTACAGCATTTTGGTCTTAATTTATGCTAATTACAAGCTGATTTGTAACCAAGTTGAGGTTACCTGGGACCCCCTTTGTCAGACAACAATGGTCTATGTTTTGGCTTTCTGTTTCAATGTTTTACAGGTTATTATTTAACACTTTTACTCTTGTTAATTAATATTTATTATTTCTTTATTATTTATATCTGTCTACAGGTGATTACTAGGTTCTCTTTTAGTTAATTTACTTGGATTTGCCTGTATTAAAAGCATGCATGGTATACTGTTCTTACTAATATAATTAATTCATTCTTATCATTCATTATTTTCTTTCATTGTTTTGATTTGTTTAATTAGTCCTATTCTTTTATTAGAATACAGTTTTTGTCGTGGTTTGTCTTTGGTAATAGTTTGTCTATGTCTGTGTCTCTTGGCTGTTTCTTATTTCTGTAGATTCCTTGTTTTATTAGTTTCATTCTCTATTAATACATATACTAGGCACATTAGATAATATATAGCACAGATGACATATTTGTTAATTCTTCTGTGTTTGTTACTTTGCTTGTGTTGATTTATATTCTCTATAGTCTCTTGTTAATACGGAATGCCATTATACGTTAGTTTTATCCTCTCACTTACCATATCTATTGGGTCATTTGGTTAATCACATTATTATGTTGTCTTCTATATTTTCTTCTTTATCACTATTTATTATCCTTCGTTTGCTGAGTTATTTATATTATTTGTTTTATTTAGTTCTTGAACCTTATATAATATTTTGTACACAGTTATTCATTTACCATGCCTCTCTTAGGTGTTCTGGTGTTAGTTTATGAGTGTTTCATTCTTTATTTTTTGTTGTTAACTTTATGGTGAAGATATGTACTGTTACAACATATAAATAAAAGAAGCCAAAGTATTATCTTAACATTAAAAAAAATGGCAGATTGAAATTTTTAATTTCACAAACATCAGTACTTACAATAAAAAATGTAATGTTACATAAAAAATTAGCCCTTTTATTTGTAATCCAACGGTACTTGTTTATAAAATTAAGATAAAAAAATTACCAAAAGTTTAGAATCATTTCCCGAAGTTTAACACTATCTTTTGGAAAGACCTGTGTGTGTGATTTTATTTCAAGTCTACAATATTTAATATAAAGTTTATATTTTAAAACTGTTACACTACCTCAGTTTTTAAAAGCTTTGATTTTGATCTGTCTTAGGTGTTTTACCAGCGTCTTAGGCTATCTGAGAGCCTTAATAGACAATGAAGTGTATTTTGTCTTAGTTTAAATAAGATGTTACAAAAAGTTGTTACTTACTTTTGTTTTATTTGAAGTATTTGCAA
This sequence comes from Magicicada septendecula, assembly GCA_034769895.1. Taxonomy (NCBI): domain Eukaryota; kingdom Metazoa; phylum Arthropoda; class Insecta; order Hemiptera; family Cicadidae; genus Magicicada; species Magicicada septendecula. Next base: position 397,649,180 of record CM068367.1, on the reverse strand, counting down.
GCAATTTAAAGTAAGAAGAATTGTAAACTGCTTCTATAGTATCTCTCTTTTTTTGCTTAAATATACACTAGTTGGTGGATTAACTTTTCAATAGATTATGGAATAATTGCACAATTTTTTAGTATGAAAAAGCCATAGAAGTCAAGATACTTTCTGTCTAACAAATTGTGTATAGTAGATTCTGAATTATCTTATACCATGCATGGAAAATGTGTAATTTCTTTTAGATGAATTATATGAAAATCAGGTTAGTTTCATAGAAGAAACAGTATAGGCGACTAAAATCTTTAAGCATAGCTAAGATTTTGAGCGAAAGTGGCTTTAGAATTTCTTTTGGGTGGGCATACTTACTACATTGTATATACAAATAGGGAAATATAAAGTAATCCCGTATATTTTTGGGGAGACATCACTACAAATACATTATTATTTAATAACCACAACTTATATAACTTAATCTTTATTTAAAAAAAAAACAAAATTAGTATTTTAGCTTTAAACTCATATAGTGTAACAAAACCAAGCAGTCTTTCTTTTCTTTCAAGTCTATGCAGATAATGACAACAAATACTTATTGGTGTGTGAGGAAACCTGGAATATATGGTCAGCTACTAGGAATTTGCAGATTCACAGTACTGCCATGGATAATATGGAAAACAAGTTTCCCACTACCTCTTGCCTTTCTTAATTTATTTCTTAGAGATTGAAAATGTATATATACACTATGTATGTGTTTTAAAATGTATCATTGTTATTTTACAAAACAGTGACAATTAATTAATCTTGAAAAATAGTAATGTCATTTCTTTATCTGAAAATTGTTAATGTTTTGAGTGGACCTGGGCCCACCTGTTAGGGCCCCCACTGATTTTGAACTGAAGCAGATTGTGAAATTTTATGTTGTTATATATTTTCAGGTTTGCAAACAAATTTGTGCCAGTTAAAGGGTTTAGCATTAGTGGATTTAGACACAAAACCTCAAGTTATATGGTATTATCCAGAAACAGATTTGCCTGAAGACATTAATGAAAGAATTCAAGCACTGTTTAGAACAAGAGAAAAATGGACACTGAATGAAATAGAACCGTACATAGAGTAAGTTGTTTTGTTTCATAAATTTTGAATTTCTGTGTTATAAGAATTGCATAGATCATCATCCTAAAACAGTGTAATAAATTATTGAATCCCAGAGAAATTGGTACAATTTTTATCAACACTTCGGTGAAGTAGTCATGCCTCAATATTTCTTTTTCCTAGTTGGACAAGTCTCCAACACTGTATTATACACAATAATAATAATAATGTAATCTTAAAACTGAGGATACATTATTATTCATTCTCTTTGATTACACAATTTGCATATATAAATTGGCACTGCAAGTCTGTACGTGCCCTATAAAAGTCCCATGATATCTATTTGTTAACCAACACTTGATTTTCTAACCCCTGAATGACTTATTCTGTCAACAAGTTTACTGTTTATGTCATTCAATTTATTACTAAAAGTCTGACTTGTAAAGGTACCAACGTTTTGCAAACATACCCCCACCTTAATAATACTTACTTCCGCGATCTTCTTTATGCACTTACCTTAGACTCCATCAGAATATTACAGGGCCGCCAATATATTTTGAGGTTAACATATATAAATCATCTCACTCTTCCCATTAAAAAACACTTGAATAATTTAGATAATCTTAGTTCCCTTGACTCAGAAGTTCTCACAGGCTCGTTTAGGCGAGATTTTGACGCAGAAAATAGGTTAGGTTTCGGCGCAATAACTACACTGACCACATGGTTATGGTTATGTTGAAATCTGAATTTATTTTCAGTTAGCAATTCAAAGGTTGCTAACCATATTCATCTTTTGGTTAACAAATCACTCAATAGTGAACACTCATAATAATTATTTGAACAAAACTATAATTGATTAATTATACTAAGTGTAGAGTTACTCCTACAGTGACTTATTATTTATTTTTTACCAAGTACATAATCATCGTACTTACCACAATTATGGTATACTGCTCCGGTACTCATGGTTCACTTGCTCTTATTACTTTATTTATTGGATCCAGGTTCGTTATAGGCGAGATTGCGGAAACAGTGGAGTGTGAAATAAAAACTGTTAGCGTTTTTAGACATGAACATTACTTTTACTCAAGCCAATTTTGCATATTTTTAATACAGATTACAATGACGTCATTGCCTACAAAACAAGATGGCGTCTACAAATTACTCTTACATCGATATTTAATATTCAGTGTTTCATTCTTATTTACTTATTCATTTTGGCTTAATATCTTTGTCAGTCGTTATTGCAAATTTACTGATGGTAATAAAAGTACGTTCCACAAACCAATGTCTACCTTCTAGGCCGGCCTTTCACTCTACCATGCCTTCACGCACACACACACATTACATATTATTTCATTTCTATTTCTGAGCTCATATATATTAAAAGGTTGAATAAATTTTGGAATTTTAACTTTCCTGCTTGTAGATTCAAAGTTCTTGTAGTCCGGTTTACTTCTGCTGTTAATAATTTTGGGCCGAGGTCTCACTGTTCAACTGTTCTGTTCTCCTTTTAAGCACCGAATTTAGAATTTACATTTTTCACTTGTAATTAACTGATTTGAAAGTACTGTATTGTTGACTAATATTTAATTATTCACATTTTAGCTGATTTTTACACTTTTAATGGCCATGACGGCCAGCGGAATTGTAGAACTTGTTGTCACTTGGGCTGATGTCTTCAGAGTGGGCAGACATTGTGTCGTATTGTCGACAGGTGGAGGGGATCAATTGTGATCAACTCTTTGTCTGCAGCAGCTGACGGCATTTTTCCTCGTCATCGTTATGACGTGTGTCAATATTTGTCATACCAATTTGCTTGTGTCGATCAGTGCAACCATTAACTATGTGCGAATTTTCACGTACACCCTCGGCCTTGAGGTCGAATCATACGGTGACAACTGCGTCGTGTTTTATGTTTCTCAGGGAACCAACCTTATAATCCTTAATTAATTCAAATTACAATAAAAATTTCTATTTAGGTCAAATAAATCCTAAGACGGGCTTTTGTCCCGTTACATAAGGCGAACCAGTACTTCGCATTCACTCTCTCCCTCTCATTCTCGTAAAATCCCCTTAAATTTGAGATCTCATTATTATTTCTGAATGGTGTATTTTAAGAATAGACAAATAGTTATTAAATGTTGGCCAATCGATCTAGATTTACGAATACTTAGCTGTTGATGATATTCCAAAGGTTACGCCATCACTCACCGTTCACTTTTTACTCCAACACTCAAAAAAACTGTTCCACACTGTTAATCAAAATTTCTGATTGCATTTTCTTCTTGAAAAGAGTTATTTATAACTGTTTTAGATTCATATTCCCAACTTTGAGTAGGCCTACACTTAATTTGCCCGCATAGGCCTCCCGACACTATTACACAGCGACTGTACTGCTTCAAGGTGTTTGTCGACTGCGGCGAATTGCGACTGGCAATCGTATACTATCCGGGCCAGTCACGTGGTTCCCCTGGATCCCTGATTCCTTCTTTGTCTGTACCCATCGAAGAGTCTGGAAGCTTGTAGAAGCCAGAACTGCGTTTCAATATTGGAAAACACGATGTTCCTTTCATGGTACCATCGTGACGTCAGACTGATCACAAAAATTCCTTGCCTTATTATAAGGTTCGGTTTATTTAGCTTGAGACGGCAATGCCTACGTCATACTCGCTTAGTCATACCATTCAGTTTTCTAAATTCGTATTTTACCAAGGGTTACATAGATCGTGAATTATTGCATAATATTAAAAATGATTCTACCCTTTTTGTCCTGTTACAGACTCATACTAATATTCATCATATTTATTACTTATTTCATCCAAAGTTAATTCGAGTTCACATTCTGTTAATGATTCCATATTCTGTTTATGTTTTTGCATGCATCTACATTAACTAATTTGCAGAAAACAGTTTATAATCCTGCTTCTAAAACTATTTGTAGTAATAAAATTTTCTACCAAATGCCGAGTGACCATTCGATCAGTGTAAGATTGTATTCAGTTACAAAACAAAATTGAGGTTACTTGAATTATGCATACTAACATACATTATATAGTGAATAACGTACTATCTATTATAAAATATATGAGTAAATGTTTTTGGGGGGCTTTGTACAGTAGGTTCTGGGACCTTCCTTTAAATCCTAACCATTACATGGATAATTAAATCATTGATACGTGATTGATTTTAAGACACTATTGTATGAGGGTTTAAACTGGACATGTATGTTTAGAACAGGGAAGTACTCGCTAAGAAAGGAACTGGTCCTAGTGTAGTTCTGGCTGTGGATCAGAGCACTGAAAAAGAATAAAGTGCCAGTTTTGTACGGTAGCTCAGCCTGGAGTCTTTCAAAACTAAGGTTATAAGGTTTAGTTTGAGACTGTGTCCCGTTTTAATGGTTGGATGGCTGCTAAACAAATGGGTAATCTGGCATTATCATTACAAGGACAAGCCACTGCCCTCCTTAGATCACTATCAGCCAGATGCATTGATGGAACTGACCAAATGGTAGCATTAGAGTAATGCTATGAAGATGGTCACCCCTAAAGTCTCTGTAGACACTAACTTAAAATGAATATGCGTTTTAAGTGGCGAGTCATTGAAGGAATTTGCAACAGTTCTCAAATTAGTTGGATCAGTTTCCACTTCCCACTCCCACACTTTTCTTACTTCTATTACCTGGTGATGCCAACGTGTATTGATGGATTTGTGACCACGAGGTGAAGAGAGCATTTCTGAGTGGAGATCACAAGAATATCCTGTTCTGATTCAACGCTGAAGCTTGAGGCAGGTATTCTGTATTGTTAGCATCTGCATGAAGAAGTGTGGCTCAACAAAAAGAAGAGGAAGAGTTTGAAACTCTTGGTGGTGTGGAAAGTTTGAATATATAAGATCTGAGTGACTGCAACAAAAACTGGAAGTCCAGTACTCGAGTTGTAGTGAGCCTGGGTACACAAAAAAGAACTTGCCCAGTGGAGACAAAAGATGTGCAGGAAACCTCAGCTACACGGAAACAGTCAGAAAACTAGGAAGAGCTGGCATAGAGGAGGAGATGCCAGCTACTGGCAAGTACCAGGCTCCAACACTAGTTCTCAATGGGACAGCCCTGAAGATGAACAGTGAAAGTTTGGTAGCACAAAGTAAGATGAATGATAAAGCATGACTACTGATCATTGATACAGGAGCATTGCTATCAGTTACGTATAATATCTGATCTAATTCATATTTATGAATTAAGCAAAAAAAAAAACAATTAAAAACAGTATCAAAAGAGTACCTCCCTCTGCATGGTGAGGTTGACTCATAGTTGCCCTTGGCTAGAAAAAATTGAAGTTGCAGAATTTGTTGCATAGATTGCAGATGAGTTAATTTTGGGCTTGGACTTAACAAGGGGATACAAGTTTGTTGTAAATGTGGAGAGAAATGTAATAAGATCAGAGGGAGAAAGCATACGCTTGAATCCAGTATAAAACAGGATCCACGCGAATCAGAATCATACCCAATTAAACTCTCAGTGATAGAGGAGGAATTGATACCACCTTTCTCTAAAGTAGTTGTGACAGAACCTGAATGAACTCAGTGGACTGTGCTGGGGAACTCAGTGGACATCATTGAATCTAGAGGAGAGACAGTGGAGTATGGGCTGTTAATAGGCAGAACAGAGCTTATTCCAGTATAAGTCACAAACATTAAGGGCAAACCGAAGACAACAGAAAAAAGAAGGTAAGTGAGTATTTGGAAATCATTGTACATGATGGAAGAGGCTGAAAGTCATGACTATATCAAGGAACAATTATCTATTGGAAGGAAACTTGTAATACGTTCAGAATTACATTCTGCACTTGAGCTTATAGTGTCTTATTTGCAACTAAGCATGATGATATAGGGCGAACTTCTGAATACTAACTATTGGTGATGTGCAGCCCATCAAGGAGCAACCTAGAGGAATACTGTTTGCAAAACAAAGGATGTGAGAGAGCTGACTAAAACACTGAAGGACCAAAATGTATTAGAGGAATCAAACAGTCCATGACCAGTATCACTGGTCCTAGTTAAAAACAGGGATGGGATGATTAGGTTTGTGTGGATTACCGAAGTTAAATTAGGTAACTAGGAAGGACAGTCATCCTGTTTACATATTGATGATACTATGGACACACTAAGCTGATTTGAAACAATTTTTCAACCTTCTACTGAAAACTGGTTACTGGCAGGTAGAACGAATCTCTTCCTGAAGACAAAGAAAAATGGCATTCTCTACAGAAGAGGGTTTATGGTAGTTTACAGTCTTGCCACCTGGGCTTACAATGCACCATCAGTGTCTTTTTAGAGTCTGATGTATTTGAGGGTTATTGTGGGAAAGCTGTCTAGTTTATTGGGCGATATCATTGTGATGGAGAAGACGATCGCTGAACACCTGGCCAACATTGAGAAGATCCTGTACCAATTAACGCAAGGTAATTTTAAAATAAGTGATGAGGTAGGTGAGATAGGAGGAGGGGGGAGTAACACCTCATAAAAAACCTGGGTCCATCTGGTTCCAGATAGTAGCACCCTTTAAGGGCCCCTAGCCAGGGTTACCATTCTGCCATGTGAATAGAGAGAATCACTGCCATGTGATGAAGAGGGATCTTCAAAGGCTAAGGGAGTAAATCCCGACAGAAAATCAGGGTAGACCAGGCTCTAAGCTGTGGTGAAAGTAGCTGGTCTAGGGGATGGAAACCCCTCACAATTTCACTCGTTCCCACTTTAAAAAGACCTGCCTAATACAGAAAGTGCCACCTGACAGCTAGAACATCTATGCCAGATTGATAGAAGCCTAGAATTTTGAGATGGTGATAAACACTTGCATGATAGTACTACGCTCATTTGAAAAGGTGATAGTGTTCCAGGTAAAGCCTCCAGAAATTTGAAGCAAATGTCAACCAGCTGACAAGCACCAGTATCCTAAAGCCCCGGAGATCCTTATGTCTATTGATGATGTCAGAGACAGTGAACTTCAGCAAGTGTTGTGAATGGCAAGATATTGAAATAGCTCAGAAGCTCTTGTTCACGCCCTCGAATTTGAAGCTGCCAAGTTAGCGTCCCATTATATTAATGAGTTTATGTCATCGCCCTGTAGTCAGGAGATCCCAGTATTGCATTTCTGTTACAATGAAGGCATATAAGGAATGGTACAAGACAAACAATTCGAAGCGTTACAAATGTGGGAAACGTGGATATATTCAGGCAGATTGTTGCGAGAATAAAGTACACATAGAAGGGTGTGCATGCACAAATAGGAGAAGTGAAGTTACAGAACAGAACACAGATTCCACACTTCATAAGACCAGCGGAAATTTGATTGATAATGGATTTGTTGAAGGTAAACTAGCAGCATTTACAGTATGTGTTGTGCACAATGATTTAGTCACCCATTGCCCAGCTCTATACCATACACTTCCGTGTCAAAGTGTTATGAAAGGTAAACTATGCTTACGCCTGGTGACCTCAGGAGCCACCAGATGCTTATTGCAAACATGTTGATGATTCTTGGCACAAGCATTATGAGTGCCTATGGATTTATTGTGGACTTTAGAGAGAATGTCGTGAGGGTTGGCCAAGAAATGATATAGTTGTGCATGGCTGAAATGATAGGGTTCAAGCAAGCGATGGTAGCTGATGAAGAAGTCAACAAGTGTGGGGAAGACGAACTCCTGTAAGTGGATACAGAAACAGGAGAAGAACTAGTGGATGAAGTACAGTGGTCTCTCTATTAACCGACCATTGCGTTAATCGACTTTCACTAGAGAGGGTAGACAAAATTAACTATACATACGTGCACTAATAATACGTTATTAATCATTTGTTAATAAAGATTATGTACAGTACATACATTATATTCTATTAACGATGAAATACTGTACTATGCTTAATGATTACCACTGTTAAAAACATTTTACTATGTCACCGATCTGTGTATGTTGACGAACTGACGTTGTAAACAAAAGCATTTAGGTAACAGCTGGATGTATGATGTATGTATGATCTTGAAAATGAGTCATGTCCAGTAGTGACTAATCATTTGTCCTCTTTCCATTAGGCTTAATGAACTCAGTTTTATGTTAGACGCAGTGCAGTTATCAACGTGTTTGAAGAAATCATACGGTTTTCGTGTATTCAATTTACAGTCTAAATTGAACATTTTAAATTTGTGAGTGTACTCTACAGTATTTGTGTGTACTATACTAAATTTAATGTACATACTGCATGTTATAAACATGGCCGATAATAGAAAATGTGTGGCCGTTTCATTAGAGAAAAAAGTGGATGCATTGGATCGTTTAGAAAAAGGGGAGTTGGTTAAAAAAATTGCGCTTGACTTTGGAGTCGGGGAAACCACTGTAAAGGACTGGAAGAAAAATAAAGTGAACATAAAATCTTACTGCTCCAGTGTATCAAGTGAAGCACCTACTGCTTTAACTTCTCGTTTTACACTGAAGTAACCAAATTTGGAAACACTAGATAATGCTCTATGGCTGTGGTTTGTTCAACAATGACACAAAGGTGTGCCTTTGAATGGCCCAGTAATTCAAGAAAAGGTTTTACATTTAAATAGGTTGCTTAATGGTGATGCAAATTTTTTGGCAAGTGACGGGTGGTTAAGAAAATGGAAAAAAACGACACGGTATACATATTTTATCGATTTGCGGAGAAAAGTTATCGGCTGCTACTAATTTTTCAAATCGGTTTATAAATATCATAACTGATGAAAACATGGTGGCTGATCAGATATATAATTTTGATGAAATTGGGGTGAATTATAGAATGCTTCCATGACAGACATTTACTCGACAAGCAGAACTAAATGCACCACGTCATAAGTTGTCTAAAGATGCTGTTTGCTTGAATGCTTTGGTATCACATAAATTACCATTTTTTGTTGTAGGAATTCTGTAAAACCTAGGGCTTTCAAAAATATAAATCCATCATCTGTACCCGTTTATTATCACGCTCAGAAATGTGCTTGGATGGATTCCTTTTTATTTCAAGACTGGTTTGATTCCGAATTTGTTCCAAAAGTGAAAACATTTCTTAAATCAACAAATCTTCCAGAAAGGCAATTCTTGTGTTAGGTAATGCTTCCAGTCATCCGTCAAGTGATTTCCTCAAACAAACAAAAATTAAAGCCATGTTACTGCCACCTAATGTTACATCGATTATATAAAAAAACTGTACAAAAGAAAGTTATTGACTTCAATTTTGGAAAATACGGGTGATGGTAATATTGATATAACACAAGTTTTAAAAAAACTTAATACTAAACCCATTCACTGACTATTTTTTTAAGGAATTAATTTTCAAAAAATGTCTATTTTTTATTGCAGATTTAATACCTACAAATATGTTAAACAATGGTACATAGCCGTAAATAAAAACACATGTAGAAAGCATTTAAATTTGCCTGACATCTGTTGGAGATTCATAAAACTTCTACAAAGCAGTTCTTACATTGAAACAAATGTGTGAGTGATTGCCGTCAAAGTCAGTGAACTGAACAAGTGGCGTGAGCTACACTCGTCAAAGTTAGCGAATGGATTAAGGACATTATTTGCAAGATAGCTGATGTGTGGAGTACAATTTCTGAGACTACTCTGCAAAAATCTTAGCAAAAAAGTCTGCCAGCAGTTGTTTCAGATGATATTATGCCCAGCCCTGCAGAAAGTGAACTCTTGGCATTAGTGACAGAATTACCAGGAGGCAAAGCTACTGAAGAACAAGAGATAGTTGAATGGTTAAATGAAGATAAAAATGTGGAGAAAGAAATGGACGACAATTAAATTATTGAAGTAGTAATGAACAATAATGAGGATCACGAAAGTCGAATGAATTTGACAGGGATCGAGAAAGAAAAATTTCTCACGCGGCTGGGAAAGGCTCTAGAAATAGCCCTTTGGTATGTTGAACAACAGCCTACTTCAATGCCAGTCGATGTACTGAATCTGAAAAATTAGAGAGATTATGCAGCTGATAGACGTCAGAGTAACATAAAACAAAAGAAAATGACCGCCTTTTTCTCATAAATCTGAGGGATTTAAACTTTTTAAGTGTACAGTGTGCAATAAAGTGTTTGATTTTACATAGGTTAATTGTAGAGTAAAGTATACGTAACACGTTTTTGTGTCACAACTTTAATTTTCTGCCTACATAGTTTACTTACCACCCAAAATCGTTTCTTTATAAATTAGAACCAACATGAGTCAAAAGAAAGCAGACCATAATTTCTTTCTTGTTTTTCATAATTAAGGTAAGTCATTCATGTACACTACTGTATATATTTTATTTACTGTACTCACAGATAATTAAAGCAATTATAATTAAACCATTTATCCAATTTTATCGTACGCATTTTATTTATAGATACAGTACAAAGTAGATTGTATGTACATGTACTTCAAATATAGGCTATTCAATTCTTTGTTCTCGCAGTCATAACTAAGCTACCGTTCTGTTAACCGACTTTTCCATTATCTGACCATTACCCAGTCATATCAGAGTCGGATAAGAGAGAGGCCACTGTGCCTATTTGTATGGCAACAGAAGATGTGATTGGAAAATGAACTATGGTCATGGTGGAAAGGCTAGTGCTTGTTCCTGAGTTAAAGGAAGTGGCTATGGGAGAATGAAATTGGTTGAAAATAAACAAGCTCAATATAACAAGCTTATAGAAGTGGGAAGAAAAGGTGTACCAGAGTTACAGGGAACAGACAAGTTCATAGATGCAGGGGCAGATCTAGCAAACAATTTTTTTTGAGGGGGAGAAGAGTTGATTTTTTGGGAGATCATAGAGTTGGGTCATACTGTAAAGGCCGAAAGTATACATAATGAGGAGACTGATACAATTTGTTATTATCAATAGAATAAGTTTATTGATGTACAAGTATAAAATCATTCTGTGTTTGTCAGTTCACTGTTCTCTTGATAATATGTTGTTGTTTTCTAATGCAAGGTTCATACTGGCCTGGAAAGTCAGGGAAATCAAAATAAGTCAGGGAAACATTTTAAGATATGCCGAAATTCAGGGAAATTAAGTATATTTTTCAGAAAGTCAGGGAAACTTTTTACTACGACCAGTCACACAAAACGTATGATGATGATCTATTTTTCCTTTAAAACACTGTACAACCAGATGGCTTGAAAATGTACCTTCTATTGACAGAGTTTTAAGTATTTTTGATGATATAAAGAAATTTGTTTACAGCCAAAAATATCTCAATACAAAATCATTAAAAAATGTTTCTGTTCAAACCAAAGATATATTTCTGAAATGCAAACTGGCTTTTTTTAAAATGCTTTCCTTGGAATGTGAACCATTTTTACAAAAGTTCCAAACCTCAGACCCACTTGGCCCATTCCTGTTATTATATAACGTGTATTATTAAAATTTAATTTACCTTTGATAATAATTCGCCAGTTTTATTTTGATTGTTAAGTTGTAATAAAAGGTCGTTGGTTCAATGAAGAAAACCTTTGCTCTAAGTGTATCCGTTGTTCGGTTTTTATTTTGTTGCGTGTTTTGTGAAGTGATTTCAGATATAATTTTAATGACTGAATTATTCTGCCTTGTTTAATAATTAGAATTGACTTATTTTAATTCGTCAGTTAATCTGTTCGAAATTAAATTGAATGTAGTGGTCGAGTTGTTCCAAACAATTCTCAACGTTCACTTTCGATATTTGTCTTAACCCTATTCCTTGAGGTTAATCTCGGTTTTGCAGTTTCTATGGTTCCAACGACTCCTCGACGTCTTCTTAATCTTCGTATCTTACCTTCAAGAAATAAGAACGCATGGAAATGATTTATTAATATTATTGTTTAATCTTTGCAAATTAATTCAAGTCAATAGAATTTTGCATTCGATATACACGCTAGTAATAATCGATATGTATCTCAGGGTTGAATAGTAAAATATCGGTATGGAGAACCATACATGACTTCCATATTCTAAGATTTATATTTAAAATCATTTTCAGCCAAACAGCCAGGCTGTGTCTTACCTGCCTTTTTATTGCTGTATTAAATGAAAAATATTATATTACATTAAAATGAAAAAATTATAATTTTATTGCCTGGCAACAAAATTATTTTATTTTTAACAATTACCATTGTTTCAAAAAGTTTAAATAAATTTTCAAGTACTTTACTCTTGTTAAAACGTAAAAGGTTGCAGGTAAACTACCCCTTCCCCTTAACCGATCTTCACCAAAATCGAAAGTCATTGAGACCTCTACAATTCAGGGACGTATGCAAAAAATTATTTGATTCTGTTTGAATTTGCGGCTGTTATCGTTTGCCATAGAAAATACCCTTGTTAAAAAAACGTTGCAGGTAAACTACCCCTTTCCCTCAACCGATCTTCACCAAAAACAATAGGTCTTGAGAACTCTACAATTTAGGGCTGTATGCAAATAATCTTTTGATTCTGTTTGAATTTGCGGCTGTTATCGTTTGCCATAGGAAATACCCTTGTTAAAACATAAAACGTTACAGGTAAACTACCCCTTTCCCTTAACCGATCTTCACCAAAATCAAAAGATCTTGAGAACTCTACAATTCAGGGCTGTATGCGAAACATTATTTGATTCTGTTTGAATTTGCGGCTGTTATCGTTTGCCAAACAAACAAAATTACCCTTGCTAAAAAAAAACCGTTGCAGGTAAACTACCCCTTTCCCTCAACCGATCTTCACCAAAAACAATAGGTCGCGAGTACTCTGCAAATCAGGGCTGCATGCAAAAAATTATTTGATTCTGTTTGAATTTGCGGCAGTTATCGTTTGCCATAGAAAAAAAATCTACAGACACACAGACAGACAGACACACACACAGACACTTTTCGGAAAACGACTTTTTTTCATGTTTTGAGTGTAGTAGAATCAGAATCTGCAACTATCTCGAACACGATTTTTTTGCCATCACCATACTTCCATTCCTTAAGGAATATGGAAGTAAATATCGGTATGGAGAACCATACATGACTTCCATATTCTAAGATTTATATTTAAATCTTAATATCGCCTGCCAAGCGCGATATATTTTCTCTTATACATGATTTACATTAAAATGAAAAAATTATAATTTTATTGCCTGGCAACAAAATTATTTTATTTTTAACAATTACCACTGTTTGAAAAAGTTTAAATAAATTTTCAAGTACTTTACTCTTGTTAAAATGTAAAAGGTTGCAGGTAAACTACCCCTTCCCCTTAACCGATCTTCACCAAAATCGAAAGTCCTTGAGACCTCTACAATTCAGGGACGTATGCAAAAAATTATTTGATTCTGTTTGAATTTGCGGCAGTTATCGTTTGCCATAGAAAATACGCTTGATAAAAAAACGTTGCCGGTAAACTACCCCTTCCCCTTAACCGATCTTCACCAAAAACAATAGGTCTTGAGTACTCTACAAATCAGGGCTGTATGCAAAACATTATTTGATGCTGTTTGAATTTGTGGCTGTTATCGTTTGCCATAGAAAATACCCTTGTTAAAAAAATTTTGCAGGTAAACTACCCCTTTCCCTCAACCGATCTTCACCAAAAACAATAGGTCTTGAGAACTCTACAATTTAGGGCTGTATGCAAATAATCTTTTGATTCTGTTTGAATTTGCGGCTGTTATCGTTTGCCATAGGAAATTCCCTTGCTAAAAAAAAAACCGTTGTAGGTAAACTACCCCTTTCCCTCAACCGATCTTCACCAAAAACAATAGGTCGCGAGTACTCTACAAGTTAGGGCTGTATGCAAAAAATTATTTGATTCTGTTTGAATTTGCGGCAGTTATCGTTTGCCATAGAAAAAAAATCTACAGACACACACACACACACAGACAGACACACACACAGACACTTTTCGGAAAACGACTTTTTTTCATGTTTTGAGCGTAGTAGAATCAGAATCTGCAATAATCTCGAACACGATTTTTTTTGCCATCACCATACTTCCATTCCTTAAGGAATATGGAAGTAAAATTACCCTTGATAAAAAACCGTTACAGGTAAACTACCCCTTTCCCTTAACCGATCTTCACCAAAAACGACAGGTCTTGAGAACTCTACAATTTAGGGTTGTATGCAAAATATTATATGATTTGGTGTGAATTTGCGGCTGTTATCGTTTGCCATAAAAAATACCCTTGATAAAACAAAAAACGTGGCAGGTAAACTACCCCTTTCCCTTAAACGATCTTCACCAAAAACAATAGGTCTTTAGTACTCAAGAAATCAGGGCTGTATGCAAAAATGTATTTGATTCTGTTTGAATTTGCGGCTCTTATCGTTTGCCATAGAAAATACCCTTAAAAACATAAAACGTTGCAGGTAAACTACCCCTTTCCCTTAACCGATCTTCACCAAAAACAAAAGGTCTTGAGAACTCTACAATTCAGGGCAGTATGCAAAACATTATTTGATTATGTTTGAATTTGCGGCTGTTATCGTTTGCCATAGGAAATACCCTTGTTAAAACATAAAACGTTACAGGTAAACTACCCCTTTCCCTTAACCGATCTTCACCAAAATCAACAGATCTTGAGAACTCTACAATTCAGGGCTGTATGCGAAACATTATTTGATTCTGTTTGAATTTGCGGCTGTTATCGTTTGCCAAACAAACAAAATTACCCTTGCTAAAAAAAAACCGTTGCAGGTAAACTACCCCTTTCCCTCAACCGATCTTCACCAAAAACAATAGGTCGCGAGTACTCTGCAAATCAGGGCTGCATGCAAAAAATTATTTGATTCTGTTTGAATTTGCGGCAGTTATCGTTTGCCATAGAAAAAAAATCTACAGACACACAGACAGACAGACACACACACAGACACTTTTCGGAAAACGACTTTTTTTCATGTTTTGAGTGTAGTAGAATCAGAATCTGCAATAATCTCGAACACGATTTTTTTTGCCATCACCATACTTCCATTCCTTAAGGAATATGGAAGTAAATATCGGTATGGAGAACCATACATGACTTCCATATTCTAAGATTTATATTTAAAATCATTTTCAGCCAAACAGCCAGGGAAGGAATTTTAACAAAAAAATACTTCTTTCTTGCCAATAACGTAGTACACATATAAAAAATATTATCCCCTCCCCCTTCAACTATAATTTTGATTTATAGAAAATTACCCCCAGCCCGTTCAACTAGCCTCTTCATTTATAGATATTTCATCTACGTTTCTACAGTGGATTATTAAGATCTTATCAGGATATTTTATCAAAATTAAGTACTTTACTCATGTTACAACAAAAAATGTTTCAGGTAAACTGCCCTTTCCCCGTAACCGATCTTCACCAAAATCAACAGACATTGAGTTCTCTATAGCTCAGGCACATAGGTAAAAAATTATTTGATTCTGTTTGAATTTACGGCAGTTATGGTTCGTCATATAAAAAATTACCCATGTTAAAACATAAAACATGAAATTTATAAAACATATCTAAAATTTATATTTAAAATCATTTTTGAAATAAAATATTTTCATAGAACCTACTAACGCTGGGGAAATCTGAGGAGCCAATCAGAGTTGGGCCTACCTGTCACTCTGCTGAATTTGGTGGAAAGCCCTGTCACTGTCGTCAAAGTATCAGCCTTGACAGGGTCCTCTTTTTCTGCAAAATGGGAGAGGAGGCTTGAGATGGAGTGAGTGACATGGTCCCCACCGCAATGAAGAACCCATTGTTTTATTAAAATATACTAAAATTTTGAAAACTGAAAATTCTTTTCTTGTTGTAAATATTTATATTTTATAATCAAAATGACTTAATCAAAAAACAAACATTATTTTTTTATAATAAGTACTTACATATGTTTCTTAATATGCTTACTTTTTCTTCAATGTTGATGATCATTTCCAAACATTCTGACAAAATTGTATCTACAGAACAGTTAACATTCCCCAGGTTTCCATTTCTGCTAATTTCTCATTACACCTTCCACTGACGTATTATTAACCATTTCATTAACTATCGTATAATCTTTTCAGATTTTGTGGTACAAAATCTGAAATTTTCAGATTGCCTGGCAACAAAATTATTTTATTTTCAACAATTACCATTGTTTGAAAAAGTTTAAATGAATTTTCAAGTACTTTACTCTTGTTAAAACGTAAAAGTTTGCTGGTAAACTACCCCTTCCCCTTAACTGATCTTCACCAAAATCTAAAGGCCTTGAGTCCTCTACAATTCACTGATGTATGCAAAAAATTATTTGATTCTGTTTGAATTTGCGGCAGTTATCATTTGCCATAGAAAATACGCTTGATAAAAAACGTTGCAGGTAAACTACCCCTTCCCCTCAACCAATCTTCACCAAAAACAATAGGTCTTGAGTACTCTACAAATCAGGGCTGTATGGAGAAAATTATTTGATTCTGTTTGAATTTGCGGCTGTTATCGTTTGCCATAGAAAATACCCTTGTTAAAAAAACGTTGTAGGTAAACTACCCCTTTCCCTTAACCGATCTTCACCAAAAACAATAGGTCTTGGGTACTCTACAAATCAGGACTGTATGCAAAACATTGTTTGATTCTGTTTACATTTGCGGCTTTTATCGTTTGCCATAGGAAATACCCTTGTTAAAACATAAAACGTTGCAGGTAAACTACCCCTTTCCATTAACCGCTCTGTACCAAAATCGACAGATCTTGAGAACTCTACAATTTAGGGCTGTATGCGAAACATTTGATTCTGTTTGAATTGGCGGCTGTTATCGTTTTCCAAACAAACAAAGTTACCCTTGATTAAAAAAAACCGTTGCAGGTAAACTACCCCTTCCCCTTAACCGATCTTCACCAAAATCGAAAGTCATTGAGACCTCTACAATTCAGGGACGTATGCAAACAATTATTTGATTCTGTTTGAATTTGCGGCTGTTATCGTTTGCCATAGAAAATACGCTTGATAAAAAAACGTTGCCGGTAAACTACCCCTTCCCCTTAACCGATCTTCACCAAAAACAACAGGTCTTGAGAACTCTACAAATCAGGGCTGTATGCAAAACATTATTTGATTCTGTTTGAATTTGCGGCTGTTATCGTTTGCCATAGAAAATACCCTTGTTAAAAAAACGTTGCAGGTAAACTACCCCTTTCCCTCAACCAATCTTCACCAAAAACAATAGGTCTTGAGAACTCTGAAATTTAGGGCTGTATGCAAATAATATTTTGATTCTGTTTGAATTTGCGGCTGTTATCGTTTGCCATAGGAAATACCCTTGTTAAAACATAAAACGTTACAGGTAAACTACCCCTTTCCCTTAACCGATCTTCACCAAAAACAATAGGTCTTGAGTACTCTACAAATCAGGGCTGTATGCAAAACATTATTTGATTCTGTTTGAATTTGCGGCTGTTATCGTTTGCCATAGAAAATACCCTTGTTAAAAAAACGTTGCAGGTAAACTACCCCTTTCCCTCAACCGAACTTCACCAAAAACAATAGGTCTTGAGAACTCTACAATTTAGGGCTGTATGCAAATAATCTTTTGATTCTGTTTGAATTTGCGGCTGTTATCGTTTGCCATAGGAAATACCCTTGTTAAAACATAAAACGTTACAGGTAAACTACCCCTTTCCCTTACCCGATCTTCACCAAAAACAATAGGTCTTGAGAACTCTGTAATTTAGGGCTGTATGCAAATAATCTTTTGATTCTGTTTGAATTTGCGGCTGTTATCGTTTGCCATAGGAAATACCCTTGTTAAAACATAAAACGTTACAGGTAAACTACCCCTTTCCCTTAACCGATCTTCACCAAAAACAATAGGTCTTGAGTACTCTACAAATCAGGGCTGTATGCAAAACATTATTTGATTCTGTTTGAATTTGCGGCTGTTATCGTTTGCCATAGAAAATACCCTTGTTAAAAAAACGTTGCAGGTAAACTACCCCTTTCCCTCAACCGAACTTCACCAAAAACAATAGGTCTTGAGAACTCTACAATTTAGGGCTGTATGCAAATAATCTTTTGATTCTGTTTGAATTTGCGGCTGTTATCGTTTGCCATAGGAAATACCCTTGTTAAAACATAAAACGTTACAGGTAAACTACCCCTTTCCCTTAACCGATCTTCACCAAAATCAACAGATCTTGAGAACTCTACAATTCAGGGCTGTATGCGAAACATTATTTGATTTTGTTTGAATTTGCGGCTGTTATCGTTTGCCAAACAAACAAAATTACCCTTGCTAAAAAAAAACCGTTGCAGGTAAACTACCCCTTTCCCTCAACCGATCTTCACCAAAAAGAATAGGTCGCGAGTACTCTGCAAATCCGGGCTGCATGAAAAAAATTATTTGATTCTGTTTGAATTTGCGGCAGTTATCGTTTGCCATAGAAAAAAAATCTACAGACAGACAGACACACACACAGACGCTTTTCGGAAAACGACTTTTTTTCATGTTTTGAGTGTAGTAGAATCAGAATCTGCAATAATCTCGAACACGATTTTTTTTGCCATCACCATACTTCCATTCCTTAAGGAATATGGAAGTAATATCGGTATGGAGAACCATACATGACTTCCATATTCTAAGATTTATATTTAAAATCATTTTCAGCCAAACAGCCAGGCTGTGTCTTACCTGCCTTTTTATTGCTGTATTAAATGAAAAATATTATATTACATTAAAATGAAAAAATTATAATTTTATTGCCTGGCAACAAAATTATTTTATTTTTAACAATTACCATTGTTTCAAAAAGTTTAAATAAATTTTCAAGTACTTTACTCTTGTTAAAACGTAAAAGGTTGCAGGTAAACTACCCCTTCCCCTTAACCGATCTTCACCAAAATCGAAAGTCATTGAGACCTCTACAATTCAGGGACGTATGCAAAAAATTATTTGATTCTGTTTGAATTTGCGGCTGTTATCGTTTGCCATAGAAAATACGCTTGATAAAAAAACGTTGCAGGTAAACTACCCCTTCCCCTTAACCGATCTTCACCAAAAACAATAGGTCTTGAGTACCCTACAAATCAGGGCTGTATGCAAAACATTATTTGATTCTGTTTGAATTTGCGGCTGTTATCGTTTGCCATAGAAAATAAAACGTAAAAGGTTGCAGGTAAACTACCCCTTCCCCTTAACCGATCTTCACCAAAAACAATAGGTCTTGAGTACTCTACAAATCAGGACTGTATGCAAAACATTATTTGATTCTGTTTGAATTTGCGGCTGTTATCGTATGCCATATAAAATACCCTTGTTAAAAAAACGTTGCAGGTAAACTACCCCTTTCCCTCAACCGATCTTCACCAAAAACAATAGGTCTTGAGAAATCTACAATTCAGGGCTGTATGCGAAACATTATTTGATTCTGTTTGAATTTGCGGCTGTTATCGTTTGCCAAAAAAAAAAAAAATTTCCCTTGATAAAAAAAACCGTTGCAGGTAAACTACCCCTTCCCCTCAACCGATCTTCACCAAAAACAATAGGTCGCGAGTACTCTACAAATCAGGGCTGTATGCAAAAAATTATTTGATTCTGTTTGAATTTGCGGCAGTTGTCGTTTGCCATAGAAAATACGCATGATAAAAAACGTTGCTGGTAAACTACCCCTTCCCCTCAACCGATCTTCACCAAAAACAATAGGTCTTGAGTACTCTACAAATCAGGGCTGTATGCACAAAATTATTTGATTCTGTTTGAATTTGCGGCTTTATCGTTTGCCATAGAAAATACCCTTGTTAAAAAAACGTTGTAGGTAAACTACCCCTTTCCCTTAACCGATCTTCACCAAAAACAAAAGGTATTGAGAACTCTACAATTTAGGGCTGTATGCAAATAATCTTTTCATTCTGTTTGAATTTGCGGCTGTTATCGTTTGCCATAGGAAATACCCTTGTTAAAACATAAAACGTTACAGGTAAACTACCCCTTTCCCTTAACCGATCTTCACCAAAAACAATAGGTCTTGAGAACTCTACAATTCAGGGCTGTATGCGAAACATTATTTGATTCTGTTTGAATTTGCGGCTGTTATCGTTTGCCAAACAAACAAAATTTCCCTTGCTAAAAAAAAAACCGTTGCAGGTAAACTACCCCTTTCCCTCAACCGATCTTCACCAAAAACAATAGGTCGCGAGAACTCTGCAAAACCGGGCTGTATGCAAAAAATTATTTGATTCTGTTTGAATTTGCGGCAGTTATCATTTGCCATAGCAAAAAAATCTACAGACAGACAGACACACAGACAGACAGACACACAGACACTTTTTGGAAAACGACTTTTTTTCATGTTTTGAGTGTAGTAGAATCAGAATCTGCAATAATCTCGAACACGATTTTTTTTGCCATCACCATACTTCCATTCCTTAAGGAATATGGAAGTAAAATATCGGTATGGAGAACCATACATGACTTCCATATTCTAAGATTTATATTTAAAATCATTTTCAGCCAAACAGCCAGGCTGCGTCTTACCTGCCTTTTTATTGCTGTATTAAATGAAAAATATTATATTACATTAAAATGAAAAAATTATAATTTTATTGCCTGGCAACAAAATTATTTTATTTTTAACAATTACCATTGTTTCAAAAAGTTTAAATAAATTTTCAAGTACTTTACTCTTGTTAAAACGTAAAAGGTTGCAAGTAAACTACCCCTTCCCCTTAACCGATCTTCACCAAAATCGAAAGTCATTGAGACCTACAATTCAGGGACGTATGCAAAAAATTATTTGATTCTGTTTGAATTTGCGGCTGTTATCGTTTGCCATACAAAATACGCTTGATAAAAAAACGTTGCAGGTAAACTACCCCTTCCACTTAACCGATCTTCACCAAAAACAAAAGGTCTTGAGTACTCTACAAATCAGGGCTGTATGCAAAACATTATTTGATTCTGTTTGAATTTGCGGCTGTTATCGTTTGCCATAGAAAATACCCTTGTTAAAAAAACGTTGCCGGTAAACTACCCCTTTCCCTCAACCGATCTTCACCAAAAACAATAGGTCTTGAGAACTCTACAATTTAGGGCTGTATGCAAATAATCTTTTGATTCTGTTTGAATTTGCGGCTGTTATCGTTTGCCATAGGAAATACCCTTGTTAAAACATAAAACGTTACAGGTAAACTACCCCTTTCCCTTAACCGATCTTCACCAAAAACAATAGGTCTTGAGTACTCTACAAATCAGGGCTGTATGCAAAACATTATTTGATTCTGTTTGAATTTGCGGCTGTTATCGTTTGCCATAGAAAATACCCTTGTTAAAAAAACGTTGCAGGTAAACTACCCCTTTCCCTCAACCGAACTTCACCAAAAACAATAGGTCTTGAGAACTCTACAATTTAGGGCTGTATGCAAATAATCTTTTGATTCTGTTTGAATTTGCGGCTGTTATCGTTTGCCATAGGAAATACCCTTGTTAAAACATAAAACGTTACAGGTAAACTACCCCTTTCCCTTAACCGATCTTCACCAAAATCAACAGATCTTGAGAACTCTACAATTCAGGGCTGTATGCGAAACATTATTTGATTCTGTTTGAATTTGCGGCTGTTATCGTTTGCCAAACAAACAAAATTACCCTTGCTAAAAAAAAACCGTTGCAGGTAAACTACCCCTTTCCCTCAACCGATCTTCACCAAAAACAATAGGTCGCGAGTACTCTGCAAATCAGGGCTGCATGCAAAAAATTATTTGATTCTGTTTGAATTTGCGGCAGTTATCGTTTGCCATAGAAAAAAAATCTACAGACAGACACACAGACACTTTTCGGAAAACGACTTTTTTTCATGTTTTGAGTGTAGTAGAATCAGAATCTGCAATAATCTCGAACACGATTTTTTTTGCCATCACCATACTTCCATTCCTTAAGGAATATGGAAGTAAAATGGGTTAAACATATAATGTGGGAATTCTTTTGGCTGCTACGAAAGGTTCCGGTTCCGTTAATTATTAACAAGCAATATAGAGTACATTACAAATAATTCTAATGCTTATAATCTAATGTGAGAGTTACAAAAAGTATTCAGACCAACAAAAATGTCTGGCGATATTTAGCTCGCTATGGGCAGAGCATGCTGGTCCTAGAATGACGTCACCATCATGGCCGCCTTCGTCTGTCTCTGATAATGCATGAAGTTTTGTACCAATGTATTTTAAATAAATGTATTCCTTTTACTCACAGATTCTTATATAATGTGTTTCACTTTATGAAATGTCCACTAGTGATTAATTGTGGTGTGAGTTATTGATGTGACTAGTGATTGTTCGTTTTGGATTAATAATTTTGTCTATTAGAATAATGGTACTATACGTTACACTTATACGTGGAATTTAACTGTGCGTCTTCTTGTTAATCGCTTGATTTTTCTTACTGGTGTTCGTTCTTTTTGATGATGTGAATTTAGTTCATAATTTCGGTATCTTCTATTGTGGTTATAATTTTTTTCTTCCAAATCGGTTCCTGGGTTTTATAATTTTGTTACATAATCATTCTGTGAGCATTATTCAACTGTCTTCTACCATAGTTAACAATCAAGTGTAAGTTCTTCTTTTTGTCATCGAACTAACCAAAATTTCTTAAATTCTGATTGGCCCCTTATGCACAGTTCAAGTGTTATATGACCAATACCCCTTAATTACTTTATATTTTACAATTTGCCTTTAGCTTATTATTTTATCATTATATACTAATGGTTCATACAATGTTTATATAGTTATTATTTATAAAATTACAAATAATTTGGTACTAAACATGTCTTGGTTTAGTCCTGTAAAATCTTAGTATTTAGTGAATTTTCCAGATAACTGATGAAACAATTTATAATGGTTGATGGTAGTTATACTTTGACCCTTTGAGATACATTAATTTAAATTAATTAGATGGTAACATAAAACCCTTATAATATAACATAATAATAAAACTCTTAATAATACTACTTAGTTTAACAATTTTAATTTATGCACACTGTTTAACAATTGTCTGTGGTGATAAATCATTCATCCCTACTGTTAATAATAACTGAACACTTCTTTATAAATAATAGTACACTATTTAACTATAGTTTGTGTAACTATTACTATTATGCCACGTTTTCTGTGTTTATCTCCACTTTTTGCACTGTAAGGGGTTGTGCCCTTTTTCTCTCCTTGGTTTAATACAATTTGGTATAATAAAGTTAATACAATTTTACTTTATTGAATTTGTACTCTTTATTGGATCTGTTTAGGTTACTCATTGCAAGTTATTTAGGCCTACTAGGGTTCTTTATTTTAAATTTGGTTTGTTTACTGCCCTATTCTACTGGGTAATGTCTGGCTGGGTCTTGATAGTATTAATTAAGTCAAAGGTTGATGTTGTTGAGTCATATTTGGTTCCTTATTGATCTTCAAAATTTGATATTTTCTGTTAACTAGTTATTGATAATTGTTTTGAGTTCCATCTCTGGTTTCATGATTATCATTATAATTATTTTTTACAGTGTTCTGTTTCGTTACATTGTTCACAGATTTGCGAAGTCTCGTACAAAATTTGATGGAGGGATTTCTTAAATCCAGTAAAATGCCTACTACAACAACTAAGCTTTTTTCATTAGATTTACATGACAAAGAAAATTTGCGTGATGTAAAAAGTATTGATCTGGGATTTCATACAAAAAAACTTCTCAAAGAAGCCACTTCAAAAGAAAGTGATATCCTAAAATTAAAACTTGAATGCCAGACTTTGCTAGTCAAAATGACAGAAAAGATATTAGAAAGATGTCCTCAGAAGTACAAGCCTGTCCAAGGGCTCTCATCATTGGATCCTAGTATAATTTTTCATCAGCCAGAACTAGGGAAACAAAGATTTGGTTTATTGCTAGAGGCATTGTACACCAATAACCGAATCACAGATTCTGTTGCTGAGAAAGCAAAAGCACAATACACTCGACTTTGCAGTGAAGCTCATTCTACCCTTCAATTACAATTCAAATATTTTTGGATGGTAATTGTCCTTCCAAGAGGCTTGATGATTTTTTTTTCTTCTTTATTACTTGGGAATCAATTTTATTCAGAATTGTGGCAAATTATTAAATTAGGACTGATATTTTTGCATGGAAATGCAACAGTAGAAGGAGGGTTTTCTGTAAATAAAACATTATTAGTGGAGAATTTGCAAGAACGTAGTCTTTTGCTCAAAGAACAGTGGAAAATGCTATAAGATATCATGAAAGTATTCTTAAAGTGCCTATCACTCAAACAATGTTGACAACATCTCAAAGAGTCAAAAGAGAACCAAAAAGAAGAAGAGAAGAAAAAGGTTGAAAAAAGAAAATTATCCATAGAGATCAAGAAACTTGAAGAGCAGAGAAAGATGTTAAAACTGCAAGCTTTGAAAGAAGAAGCCAATATAAAATCAAAAATTCAGATTCTTGAGAAGAAAAAGTTAGGCTAAATCTCCCCATTTAGAACTTTTATGATCACGGTCGACTTTATTTACCTAGGCAATGATAATTAAATTTGTATTCATGTATCTATTAAAATTAGGTATGGAATTTTAGGTTACCTGTATCAAAGAGTGTTTTAGTTTTAAAGAAGAATACAATCTCTTTGTTGCTTTGTATGTTTCCTTTAGATTTTTTATGCAGTTTTTTATGATACTTTAACCTAATAATGTACATTTATTGTAATTTTTTAATATAAGCTAATTAATTTTGTTATTGTTTTTTGTATAAATACAACTGTTTACTTTTTGGAAAAAATAAAAAGGAGTGCGTTGGACGGCTATGGGGAAGGTGGAGGCCGATTACTAAAAAAATAAATATTTATTTAAATTCATCCATGATGATGGACGATTATAATAAAATAAACATAAATTTCACTAAAAACTAATATTTTAAACTGAGTAAATAGGCTACAATAATGTTTAATAGGTAATTTATATATTGAAAAATTGGTATTGTACGCAAAAAATAACACATACGCTGGTCAGGGAAAATTTGCAGATTTGGTCATTGAAAGTCAGGGAAATCAAATTCATAATTTCAGTATGAACCCTGTAATGGCAGGACATTGAATTATTCCATTTGTCTTCTGGCATCCCAATAAAGTTTTGGTAGATTCCCTGTCTAAGAGTGATCCAATCCTGAACATACAAGAAGATGGTCTCTGTTCATCACTGTATTCAGCTGCTTACAGATTGTGCAGTGGTGGGATTTGCAGATCGTAATACGATGTAGGTGTTCAGCAAGGCAGTCGTGACCAGTATTGAGTCTGAAGTTTGCTACTGCTTGGTTTCTGGGTATATTTTTGTTTTTGTCCCAAGTGTTTCCAATGTTTTTCCACCGTTTACCACTAGACGCAAGGCTGGCCTCATTGGTGAACATCTCTTGTGTTTTGTTTTTAACAAGACTTTTGATTGTTCTTGTGCTATGTAGTATTTTTCTCCCTTGCAATGTTGTGCCCTTTTTTGCTAGCAGGTCGGCCGTTTCATTCCCACTTATTCCTACATGTGAGGGGATCCACTGGAGAATTATTGTTTTCCCTTGTTTACTGAGAAGGTTTATTGCATCCTTTGTTTCTTTTACAGTGCTATCTATAGGCTGTCTGTTTGATGCGATAGACTGGATTGCAGACTTGGAGTCAACAAGAAAAACGGTTTTTTTAATAGCTAGTGGTTTGAGTAAGAGTTGTTGTAATGCCATATGTATTGCCTTTATTTCTCCGTCAAAACTGGTTTTATTTTCTCCCAGTGAAATGTAGTGGGAGAACAGTTCACACTGTACTCCTGCACGAGCTTTTCCATGTTTTCCTATGAGCGATCCGTCTGTATAGATTCTAAGATACTCATCCTGGGGATATCTTTCATTGATGGTTGCTAGTGCCATTTGGTGCAAGATTGTGGAAGGTGCATCTTGCTTTTTCATATCAGACAGAAGAGAGAGATTGGTGTTGATTGTTTGGTATTCTGTAGATTTAATTTTGGGGCAAAAAGGTTCTATTTCAGTTGTGATGCCCAGCAGTGTCAAGTACTTGTTGGCAGTATTAACTGGTAATGTCTGGGTCTTCAGGTGTGTCCCGTCTTGGCTATTTTTTGCCCATTTTGCTTGTGGTAAGGCTTTTATTTTGGCCAGAGAGATGGCAGCTTGTTGATTTATTTCTGAAGTGATCGGTAAGTGGCCTGTGTACAACTGAAGGGAAAGGACAGGTGTGGTCTTCACACCTCCGCTAATCAGCCATAGGGCATTGTTTTGTGTTGTTTCCAATGTCTTCAGATTAGAGTTGCTGGCTGTTACAAGTATCTCACTTCCATATGTCATAACTGGTTTTATATAGGTTTTGTATGTGGCATTCAGTGTCCTGCGTACATCCCCAGGTAGTTCCAGCAAGATGCTTTATAAGTCTCAGTTTTTGGTTGACTTTATTTGCTATGTTTGTCACATGGTCCTTCCAAGATAGTTTGTTGTCCATGTGTACACCTAAGTATTTTGTACATTTGCTTTTGGGAAGGTTCAGGTTGTTGATCTTCAAGTTGAAGTTGTCATTTTTATGGCGCATCGTGAAAAATTGGTAAGCAGTCTTTGAGATGTTAATTTTCATGTTGTTCTCAGAGGCCCAGTTGTGCAAGGAGTCCAAGGTTTCGTTCATTCTTTGTTCTAATATATTCTGCTGCTTGGCATTGTTTTTGGCTGAGGTCCAAATGACTACGTCATCAGCGAACATTCCCATTTTGACATTTTTATTTTTGTAATTTTTGGGAGGTAATTTATGAAAACATTGAAGAGTGTTGTGTCAGTACTGCTCCTTGGGATAGACCTACTTTTGTCTGTTTGTATTTGGAGAAGGATTCACCTAATTTGACTCTGGCCCATCTCTAGTCCAGAAATCTTGAAAGCCAAGACAGAATGTTTCCCTCTATATTGATGTCTTTTAGTTTTTCAATGAGTCTAGTTCTCCACACAGAATTGTATGCTCCACTAAAATCGACGAACACTGCCAGGGTGCTTTCCTTTCGGTTAAATGCTGCTTTTATCTCTTGAGAGAGTTTTATCAGTTGGTATGTTGTAGAGCGATTTAGACGGAAGCCTGTTTGTTCTTCTGCAAGCAGATTTTGGTTTTCTAGATACCAGCACAGTCTGGCTGAGATCATTCCTGGATTTTTGCTAGTACTGATGTTAATGCTATAGGTCTGTATGAACTTAGAATGTTTGCTGGTTTGCCAGGTTTTAATATGGGGACTATTATTGATTTCCTCCATTCATCAGGCAGGCTATCTCTGGAGTTCCAAAGTTTATTATATACCAATAGTAATGTTGTAAGGGCTTTTGGTCCCAAATTACGAATAAATTCAGCGAAGATGTTGTCTGGTCCTGGTTGTTTTCTCTTCTTGGTGTTACTGATTGCCTCTTTCAACTCCTCTTCTGTAAAATCTCGGGTGAAAATCTGCCTCAGTTCGTTGTTGTTATTTGTTGTTTTGTTCCTGATGTTTGTTTTGATGTGTTTTTCTTGTTTTTTTAAGTTTGTGTGACAGTTTATGGGCATTGCAAAAGTGGGTGTTAAAATAATTTGCTATTTTACTGTCATCTGTAATCTCCTTGTTTTGAATTTTAAATGGTTGGGATTGGTTTTCTGGATGTTTGTTGTTTAGTATACTTATAAATTTATGTGCCTTTCCTCCATCTGTTCTATAATTCAATGTTTTTAAGAATTTGTTCCAAGAATCTCTTTTTGCCTTCGCCACTTGCTGCTTCATTTTGGTACCTTCTCTTCTCCATATTTTGAAATCTTCCTGTGTTTTTGTTTTTTCGGTTTTCTTTCTAGCTTGGTCTCTGAACTGTTTTTGTTGGGCTAGTTCACTCGTCCAAAAGGGTTTGTAATTGTACTGTTTCCATCTGGGGATATTGTTCTTTGCACTCTGTTGGATGTAGTTGCACAGATTTCTGAGAATTAAATGGGGTGTTTCTTCTCTTTTAATTGAACTTGATTTAGTCCCCACCTGTTCTTGAAACTTCTTCCAATCTGCCTTCTTGAAGTTCCAGTAGTACGGGTGATTGGTTTTCCATTAGGAACCTTTAACGAGATAGATAGTAGGAGAGCTCGATGGTTTCCTCCTAAGTCTTCCAGTACTTGTTTTTTACTGTTATCGTAGAGATCAGAGGATACCATAGCAAGGTCAGGGTATGTGGAGTCTCCTGTATAATGTAGGAATGTCTTTTTATCTTCTTTTTTGTACAACCGCTCCAAGTTATGGCTGTTGAGAAATTCTTCAACAGTTCTTCCTGCTTGGTTATAATATTTGTATCCCCAATTCAGGGAGGCGGCGTTAAAGTCTCCTACTATGATCTGGGGAGATGTCAAGTATATCCAGGCACAAGTTTTTGTTTCTAGGCGGGCTGTATATGCCGTATATTGTAAATTTCTTAGCTCCTTCCCAAGTTGTCAACCTCACTATTTCTGCGGTATCATGAGCATTCATTCCTTTTATGGTCTTGAATTCTGATTTTAGGGAATTTCTGACTGATACAAGTATTCCACTAGTTATTTGTCTTGCCTTGAAGAGTGTGTATGCTGTGTAGTATGGGATGTTGTAATATTGGGTGTTTTCTGCCGTGATGTTGGTTTCGTTAATTATAAGAATATTATAACATCGCCAAATTCAGATCAATTTTGATAACTATAAGTATGTATAAACAATGCTAAAAAATAATATATTTTAATAAATAAATAATGAAGAGAATAAAAAATATAAAATGTAATTAAGAAAGAAGGAGAAAGAGTTATAAACTAAAAGTGATTAATAAAGAAACTCAACGACTAGACTGACAGACAAACGACATTGACCCAACCTCAGAGATTGGCCAGCTAAGAACCAAAATAAAGTAAACAAGATGAGAAGTGAAGGAGAAGAAAATGAGAACAAAGAGGGAACAAACCAACGATGAAGAAAATAAAATGAAACACGTCAAGAAAACACAGACAAGACATAGAGACTAGAGAAGGGAGAAATAATGTAATCAAATATAATAAAGAAAATGAAACCGGTAAAGAACCAAGATAAATAATAAATGTTAGTATTGATTGAATGACAATTGTAAATAGTCATTAATAAAACACGATAGCTAAAAATACGCTAGCCAAAGAATTAGAAATATATGTAAGTTAGTAATAGAGAAAGACATGATATTAATAATTATATATATAATATGTATTGAGAAAGAGAGAGATATTGAAATAGTGAGAAGTAAACGGAAGTTAACCTAGTGAAAGTGAAATTACCCTATAAAGTGAAATGACAGAAAAAGGAACACTAAGTAAATTATAATTAACACCAAAATAATTTAAAAGTGCAAGTGATAAATAAATGAAAATATTGTCAGTGATAGAAATAGTAAAAATAGGGAATGCTAAGATAAATACTTAGTAAAAGTAACAAACACTCGAGTTTTAATAGTGAGCAATAACATTTAAAAAAGTTATTCAGAATAATATTTAAAATAAAACATTGAGTCAGTAATAATGAACACTGAAGAGTGATGTTAGCTGTAATGATTATAAAATAATATTATTGTAGAACTAAGTAGTTTAAAACCATAAGTAAACACCCATGTTATAAGGGAAGAGTAATGAAACAAGTTCAATAGAGTGTAGCGGGTCGATTTTTGGGTGTTTTGTTTTAACCGTTTGGGGCATATATTTATGTTTTTATTTATTTCGTTTTCGGGCGGACTGGTATAAAGTATGGTAAAGCTGCAGTATTGTGCAACGTATTTGTCCGTACAACAGAACAGTGAAACAACGTAAGACGCAGTTGTTGTCGAGGAATGCGGCAGAGAATTCGCGCCAACCACAAAATTCTGAGAACTTTGTACCTGTGTGTGGCGGCGCACATACGCAACTGCTCAATCACGCTCCAAGTGACGCTCTGACAAAAAACTAAGATGGCCAGAGAGGGAAATTTTCATCATTCATTTGGTTTCACTACGGAAGTGCTGTGTTAAGTCCCACCCACTTTTATGACATTAGCCAGTGCCTGGTTGAAATCGCCTGCTATCGTCATTCCAACAATTACATGACTAGCATGAGTCGAAACTGGGACGACTAACTGGAAGGCATTGATGTCCGTCGTCTTGACTAAAATGCTCCCGGAGTGGGGAACTGAGAGACGCCAGCAGTTCGTCCCAAAGAGTACCGGCCGGTACATCTCGAAGGGGTTAGCT
Organism: Magicicada septendecula; assembly: GCA_034769895.1. NCBI lineage: Eukaryota > Metazoa > Arthropoda > Insecta > Hemiptera > Cicadidae > Magicicada > Magicicada septendecula. The sequence goes on along the minus strand of CM068367.1, from coordinate 397,618,915 downwards.
CTTCTCAAAATTTAAAAAATGTGGCAGTAAAAGTGAATCAATCTTTTTAAAACAGTGGCAGTGATGCGGGAATAACTACAGAACAACAACATCCATATTTGTTATTTTTTTGTTTATGTTTCGGGACGATTACAAACTTAACACGGGGCGGCCACGAGGTCACGGATGAACGTGTTGCAGGCGGGGATTTTATATAATGCATTATATTAATCAATTAGGGTAACGGGGGTTGTTTTTAAGAATGTGAGAGTGTGTGAGCAGCTGGGCTATCTTCTTAGACGTAAGTAATATTATGTAAGGCTATTAAATAAGATGTATAAACAAGAGTTACCCAACCTTTAAAAACATGTAAGACAATTTATATGGAAAACAAAGTTATAAAATTGCACTATTTGATTATTAAACAAAATAATTTCTCTTCCAAAATGAGTTGTGTCAGTGCTTTGCATACCCTATAGACCATGTTTGTATCTAGGTACATGTGACCGAATCCTGGGACCCCGTAAGAATTATCGTAACGGTAAGAAACAATTTAATTTGACATTTCATTATAATAATATATGTGATTGATTAGCAAGTCACAAGAGGTGAGGTTGTTTATCACCCAAGCAATAAATCAAAGTTAATGAATTGTACACAAATATTAGATAATAAGTGTTAATTAATTATCTAAACAATTATTTATGAATAGGGTATGAATTGGGTAATTATCCCAAACATAGACCTAAATGTTATGGGTTATATGATGGAAAAAAAAATGGTAATTAATAGCCATATTGTTAACATTGGCAGAGTAAATAAATAAGAAAAGAAAGCAATGTTTGAGTAAATAATTAGCAAGAAATAATGAATAAAACAATTGTAACACAATACAATCAGACAAAGACTGAACCAAAACACATCCATAGATAATGAACATAATTATAAGAACAAAATAAAGCTCTAGGACAAAATGAGATATAATGTGTATGAAATAATCAAAATTCAGTAATGGCTACTTAGACTTGAGAAAGGCCTAACGGTCAAACACCAACAAATACTAATTGTATGAAATTAGCCAAGTAATTAACAAATCCAAGGTGACTAATTAACCAAGGATAAATGATAAATTTTATTAAAAACAAAATATAAAATAAGGAGTAATATAAGCAAAGAAATGTAATTAGTAAATATTAAATTAATTGTAAACTTACGAAACATGAAATAACCCAATATTGTGGGGTACCAAAATAATCTTTGTGAGAAAATACTAATGACAGTGCTAATAATTAATACTTAAGAAGGAAGAAAGTCAGAAGATATATGAAGATTTGAAAATAATTCAAATTTTGATAACAATGGATTTATATCAAGCTAGTCCAATCAGATTTCTTTGGTAACCATGGAAACCACGGCTGAATACGAATTTACCGTTGAATATCGTTACCTAAAAAGGTGACGCTCAGGAAAAACAGACGCCAGAATTCTGAACAACCAATTTTCTTATTTAAAATGTTTTAAAAGTCAAACAAATTATCAAAATTGAACGAGGAGGAGGATGACTATCACTGAACGCAATTACCTGAGGGAGAAGACTTTTTATTTCAAGACGAAATGAATAAATGAATCCAAATACTTTGAAAAAGATGCCAGAAGCCCGAATAAATGAAAACTGAATTATATTGCGGCTACAGTCCTTTATTCCAGACCAACAGAGTAATCACATGCTACGAAGCTTCGTAGGTATCCAATAAATTACCTAAACTCCGAAATAACGCACTTTGAATATTTCTCACTATATTCTGAAATATCACTGAATCAATTTTATTCTCTTTCAAAGATTAAATAAAAATATTAAGACACTGAAAATTTGTCAAATTATAAAGCTAACCTAGTATTAATGTACGAACCTCTAAAACACTTTTACTACACTCCAACAAACCACTTATAGCTACACGTTACAATATTTAAGTAGAACCATTGTAAGGTTGTGTATTTTTTATTATTGTAATTGCATCTGAGCCTTTTAACGTGATCAAAAGAATCCAAACATTTGAATGAAAATATTTGTTTACCACTTAGGTAGAACGACATACTGTATGTTAGTCACTTTCAAAATCGATTGTAAAACCCAGAGAGAAATTGTCTCATAAATAAATAACCGGTGCGAAATTATATAAGAAATCAAATATAGCTTGTGTCTATGAAAACAGTAATAACCAATCGTTAATAAATCAATACTGTGTATATAAAAAGGTGTTTTATTTTCAATAGGAAGGTGTAGTATTAATATTATAAATTACAGCGGACATCTGTGAAGTAGTTACTAGCACTCAAGCAGCGAATACGGCAAACTGCTGGCTTGATCGTACAAATCGATAAGCGGCGGGACAAATTGAATTCTTCACACCGCCTGAGCGGAACTGCTGATGATAATAATACATATTTAATTGTTTTAAATAAACAATTTGGCGCCACCTGGGAATCATACCCTCCTAGTGAACCTCAGGTCGGAACTACGATACCTGGTTATCCGTACGTTCGCTATGGACTCAAGCATCGTAAGTTACGTTACCGAGCGAAGACGAATTGGTAAGACACACATACACAAGTTACACTCTGACACACTTCTACATTTTACAGAGATATAATAATGACAGCACGCGTTAGGTTATAAATTGATGCATCCAACGTGTGGCAAAATAAAATGGCAGCCACAAAGCAGTGTTATAATATCCACTTTATTTTGGTTAACTATCTTTTTTAGTTCTGTCATTTTTGTAGAAGAAAGGCCTCCTGCATTCCACTGGAGAATGTTGAGAGTTGTCACTGTCTGTTTTGCCCTCATAAGAACAGTTTTGTTTGTAACTCTTTTTTTCATATTTTGGCTTTGGATGTCAGATCTGCCAGCACTGTTACTCATTTAGCACCACCCATGGGACATGTACAGCTTAAGGATGCTGCGGACGCGAGTAACTTTGTCCCCCTCTCTTGATAATATTCACTGACAGGGTTAAAATGCACATTTACATTTATGGTATATATCAAACAAAAACTGACTTGCTGGTAAAGTACAGTTGCAATTTATAATAATTTTAGAGTTAAACCATGAACCTACATAACGTGATATGAATTTTTTAATCATATTAGCAATCACAAAACCATTCTTTTGTCAGAAGTGGCCGTTTGGGGGATTTACCCCAATTTACACCTCTGTTGATACACGCCTATGGAGGTGTGATGATCCTTGTTACAGGATCAGAAATAGTTGCTGAAGAGGGTGTTATGCAAGAGGTTGAAAGTGAACTGAGAAAACAAAATGGAATTGCCATTTGCAAGTGATGGAGAAGATCTTTGCAAGTGGGAAGAAGACTTTCAAGAGTCAAACATAAAGCAACAAACACATGATTTGCCAGTTCTGAACAAACAGGATTAAGGAAAGGGCAGCGCTACATCAAGCATATAGATAACAAAAGTGCCTACGTGGCACTACGTTAATAAACGGCAGTGCTCAAGTTTGTTGTTCTGCCATACATTCCGCCCAGCTTTTTACAAGGTCATCTCAGACATTGATACAGTTTCTATTACAGCTGTAACTACGCAATTTTTCTCAACTCATCATCTGGCAAATGACAGATTTTTCTTGAACCTCCAGCAAGGTATAAATAAGCATCCAGGTATAAATTTCGGGCAAGTTCAATTTTGGACCAGCAAACTTGTGGTTTTGTAGTAAGGTGAGATTTATTGTTTGCGTGTTGGTATTCTCTAGCCTGAAGAACTGTTTTATTTGAATGGCTTTGTATAATTCTAACTATAAATAAAGTTTAATTAGTGAATTCATCTGGTGACAGCTATTCTGTTTCACAGTACAACACAGTGATCTGTGCAACCTTCAGAACAATACATTTGTGACAAACTTTTATGTTAACCACCGTAACCAGTATATAACCTGAACTCGGTACACTATTAATAACCAGTCCTTTTTTTTAGTCTTAAGTAATTCCGTTTCATATAATTTTAATAGACATATTCAATACTTTTGTTTAGGAGACTAACAACTGATAAAATAAATGTGAATGCTATACTTACAAAGTACACCAGAGCTTCAAACATCAATGGCCAAAGATACTACAGTGCAAGACATGGCAGATAAGTGGTGAGAATTTTGTGATTTACAATAAATGCTGTGTACTCCAATGTAAACCATTGTTATCAGTGCACAAATACATATCACAAACTGTATGTAATATTATTATATATAAAAAACTTTCACAAATGAACTTACTTTGGTTATCACTTTCACAAACGTTTCAAGGTGATGTGCCTCTTCCTCAGTGTGAGTAAATACTGAATGTCATGTTACAGAATAACAATTATGGACTATAGGTGTGTGTGGTGGGAATTGATGGTGGGAGGGAATTGGCGCTGAGGTTCAAATTTTGTGTTTGGATCAATGTATCAAATAGTGTATGTGATCTGTAATGTAATTGTTCATTTAATATGTTGTTTGGTTGTAGTGCGTGATATCTGTATATTTCAAATTGTTCAGCTGTGTTTAATTTTCTATTTTTTGGTATTTTAAGTAGTGTAATATTTCCATGTTGTGTTCTATGTTTGTGTAACTATGGTTTTCAGTTTGTAAATGTGTGGCAAATGTGGAATGTATGTAATTTGTGGTGAGGGCTTTTACATGTTCTGAAAATCTGGAATAAAAAGATCTTCCCGTCTGGCCGATGTAGAATTGGTTACAATAATTACAATTTAATTTATAAACTCCTGTTTTACTGTATGCGTCTGTGTCTTTGTTAATATTTATATGTTTCCTAATGGTGTTGTTGGTTCTGTAGGCTACTTTATAATTGTGTTTTCTAAATGTGTTAGCAATTTTGTGTGTATTGGAGTTGTGGTATGTAAGTGTTATGTACTTACTGGGTTGTGTGTTGTTGGTCTGATGTGTTTTATTTTTTGTGCTTAGGATGCGTTTGTGTATTTTATTTACCAAATCGGGGTTGTATCCATTTTTAACTGTATGTAATAATATATATAGACAATATAGATTCATAATGCAGTTCTGAAGTTGGTTTAGTTGAAGTCTTAATTCTGTTTGTAACTATGCCACAAAATATTACACAGAGACTTCCTTTTTATATGATGACTGTAGTAGTTCTTTGTACATTTATCTGTGTAGAACTAGATAAATTACTACAGAACTGTGCAATATTATAAAACATAAATGTGTAAATCTAAAGTAGTTTTAACCTAATATCAAAATAGTATTGCCCCATGATTCAATGACCACCTCATGATGAAATATTTAAGTACAGTAAGTTAAAATGTTGTTCAAAGAGCTTCAAAATAAGCCTAATCTGAGGTGGCTAGCTCTGCTTAGGTGAGGAAAAAGCATTTTTGTAAGTACTGTATTTGATGCCTTTTTCAGCAGTTTTTTTTGTTTTTAAATGGTCCAAACAAACACCAAGTGACTGAAAGAATTTACTTACTTATTTTTTGAACACACACACACACATATTGCATGCATATTATTAGTGGCAGCCCGTGGTTCTGACAGTTGGGAGTTCAATGTCTGAATGTTTCTACTAAGAGCTATTATCCCATTCCAAGATGAAGAAATAACTGTTGACAACTTTAAGTAGGCTTAATATTAGGTTGTGTTTATGCTATTTGTAAATTATTATAAAAATATATGGTAAAATAAAAGGATAGTTAAATGCCTACCTTACTTTGGAGTCACATATTTTGTGGATAATCTGTTCCAGATCCAGTTGGTATGCTGCTTCCAGCATCTTATAGACTTTGTACCCTACTGTTTGTTGTTGAAGTTGCTGAATGCTTATATAAAAAACTCCATCCTTCTTTCCTTCTTAGCAGCAACTTTATCATTAACACTTTCATTGAAATCTACAAGTTGGTGAACAAACTCTTTCTCCATTGACAACATAGCAAGGGCAGTTAATCTTTCCTCTTCCATCGTGCTTCTTAAAAAAGTCTTTACATGATTCAAACATGAAAAGCATCTCTCAGCTTCACTAGGTGTCACTGGCACTGTTACAGTGATTTTTGAAGTTTCATTGCTTCACCAATGCACTCACCCAGATTATTGTCAATAAGAAAGCTTACTGTCAATCAGTAGTTTTTTCACACTTCTAAAATCTTCTCACCCACAGATAATTTGTAATTCAGTTTTTAACTTATATCTACTAAGGATGGGATATGATTGAATTACAATGTCCAGTATACCATCTAGGAATTGTTTTGAAAATTACCAAAACTTTCAAATTCAAACGAATTTACAGCTAATAAGCAACCATTAAATTCATATCTTTCTTCTGCCTGATTTATGATAACATCACAAACTTCTTTTGCTGCACCATACCGTAATATATACTCAGTTTTCTTTTAGACCTTAATTCAGGTGTTTCAGCATCTGTTACAACAATATCGTTAACAGTTTCTCTAATTCTCCTTATTTATTTACAAGAGATGGTATGGATTCTATAAGTGTTATTGAATTTATATTTCATGACTGCAGTCTGTTGTATAAATTGTCACTTGACCTTCCCTTAGCTCCTACAATCCCCCTCCACCTTCACACCCCACACATGTCAGGATACACGCCTTAAAAAGATGTTCACCACCCTAAAATCCTCTGTTTTAGTTGTTCACTGATCTCTTTGACACTAGCTTGATAAGCTGAAATAGCTGTCAGAGTTAAATAAAAACTGTGAAACGTACCAAGTATTTATATATTTTTTTAAACTTTTGTATTAATATGTTTCACCAAGTGCCCAACGAGTCATCAATTAATATCGTTTAAAACCATTGTCTACTACTAGATAGGAGAGCAGAGTCTCCTTCATTGAAGGATGGGAGAGCATTGAAGTTACTTCATTTCAGTCTAGAAAGAATTTACGGTGCACTATATTCAATTTATTCTGATGACAAAAGAGATACTGACTCAAAAACTTAGCCAGTTTGTTAGTATCAAAATTGAAGTTGTATTAATTCATTTGATGTCTCATTATTTGGTATGAAATACTGTCCGAAATTAACATTGTCAGCAAAACTTTGCAAAAATCTGACGTCTTTCCAAGGCAGTCAAAATAACATCTCAAGTAAAATACAATTTACTCAAGATTCGTATTGAGTCCACGTTCAAGGAAGTGATTAGGAATGCAAAAACTGTTGCCGAAGAAGTTGGTGCCGAAACTGAATATCCTGTACCTACCCGCCCCCATCCAAGAAAAAGGTATTTTAATTATGAGGCTGTGGATGAACCATCACTGTTCCAGAAAGCAATTTTTCTATTACTATTTACTAGACATTGCCATAACAAAATTAGATGAACAATTCGAACTTTTAAATGAAAACAATATCTCTTTTCTTTTTACAAAATATTAACAATTGGAATAATTTAAATCCTGAGGAAAAAAGTCCCATTTAAATTCACAGCAGAAATTGAGTAATGGCCTAGAATCGGGTATTGATGGAGATGATTTACTAAATGAAACTGAACGTTTACCAATGTTCCTTGATGGCGGCACAACCCCATTAGATATTCTGAAGTGTTTGTTTTAAAACAGTTTAATTTGAGTATTTCCGACAGTTTAATTTGTCAGCCATGTTAAGAATTTATTTAACATTACTAGTCACAGTGTCTCACAGCAAAAGATCTTTTTCCAAATTAAAATTATCTCAGCTCAGCAATGTCGCAAAGCAGACTAACCAATTTATCTGTAATTAGTATTGGACACTAAAGTAATATTGAAATCAGTGACATTGTTAGAGATTTTGGGAATACAAAGGCAAGAAAAGTTAATTTATGTAGCTGTGTGAGTTGTTTTAGTTATATATCATAAACAGACATTACTTACTAATTCAGTTTTTATTTTTGTGTTATGAAATATACACTTATAAATGATGCAATAAACTGTTTAACATAAATAATAAAAGTTAGTTTCTATGTAACCCCAGAAATCCTCAGTTACGGTTTACTCCCAGTTTCCCATCCATCACCAGTGGCGTGGCAACTTTGGCGGTGATCAATGGGCATAAGCCGGTTCAGTACACTGTGTTACCTACTAGACTGCTGTTCTGACGGTCCCTAGTTTGATTACCGCAGATAGGGATTTATAAGGTCATATCTATGAGGTTGATGTGATGGGGGAAGGTCTCGGCGATAGGCTGATAAGTTTTGTTTGTAGGGGCTGGGGCGCCACGGCAGTCCTCGCATCCGGGCGCCGGATAGGCTAGAGCCGCCACTGAACACATTTGCCGTTTTTTAATACATAACGGAAAATAATTGCCATTTGACAATTGCTTGACACACATCAGTTGTCTCGTCAACAGTCCGATATATAGTCTGAAAAGGAAGTTTCTCTTAAAATAGGGTCATGCAGTCAAGTAAATAATTCTGAGTATCTTTAGAGGTGCCTTAAAAACTTCGGATGTACTTAAATGTTCTCTTAAAATCTAGAGCAGAAGTGAACTTAATCAAACCTCTGAATATACCCAGATTTCTAGATTCAAGCGTTTCATCATGACCTCTTAGGGCTAGTTCAAATTCACCACAAAATTTAATGCAGTCTATTATTTTAGAAAGTACATAACAATTTTTTCTGACCTGATAATTTTGCCATTCTGTATTTCTTTGAAAAGCATCACTGAGTTGTTCCCGGATTTCGTTTTTCCCAAGTACTAAAAAATCAAGGCTCGCGTTTATGTGACTAAGAGAGGATTCATGTTTTTTTTTAATTTTTTGTGATAGGTGCCCTAAATCAGAGACTCCTGCAGTGGTCCAGCTAGTGTCTTTTACTTTGACAAACAGTAAACATGGGAAACAATAGAAACGGTTACTAATATTACACCCACATATCCAGTTATTCTTATCATATAAATTAGTTTTGAAGGAACGAAAAAATTCCTTTTCGTTTACAGCCTGTTTCTGTTTAATATTAAAAACTGGAAATGGCTTACCGAGTTCCTTAATTTTGCATTTACCTTCAATAGAGAGAGAAGAAAAATTTGTTTTTAAAATAGGTTGAACACTATTCATTTTATCAAATCAATGAACTGAACACAAAAATAAGAAGTACCTGAATGCTGAACAGACGAAAAACACCAGTAAGCACTGTGGAGGTTATACACACTTCGGTCAGCTTAATGTTACTATAATTATTTATGACTGCATTAAAAACACTTTATATTCTGAGTACAAAGACTTCACTGCACAGATTGTCATTGCATACTAAATGAAATAGAGACATCTGACACAAAACTGAAGGTAAACGGGCAAATTGTTTAGTAAAAATCATATTAATGGTGAACTGCGGTATTATGAAAATGATGACATTCACAGTCGGGGTGGTGTGGCCCTCGTCAGAACTATTCGTCTCTGTTGCTAACCATCTGATTTAGCGACATTTGAGTGTAATGATTTCCCCCTCCAAAGCTGTCTACACCATCTAGGTGGTCCTGAGAGCTGCTTTGCAACTCACGCGGCAGTAGCGAGCAATTCATCTATTACGTGAATTGATTATTGTTCAGTCAACAATATTAACCTCACAAATCTCGTTATTTAAATATGAAATCATTCTCTTAACAAATCCTTAAACATTTAAATTATTTAGGAGGTTCACTGAACCATTGAACCTTATGGATGAGCCGCCACTGCATATTATCCTCTTTTGTCAAATATTTATTTGAGTAAAAGACATCGGACAACTTTTGTTGTTGTTGCAGATTATAATTTTGTAATTAGAGAAAGAAAATTCAAGATATCACATTCAGAGTAACACTCATTGAAAATGACAGAAGGTAACACTAACTTGGAAAACAAAGGTATACTAGAATGACAAATGTTTCCTTAGTTGGTACTCAAGTTGGCAGGCTGTACTACTACAATTAATATATAGACATTTTTTAATTGTCATTTAAGCTTTCCATTAAAATTTTTGAAAGCAATTATCTTTTTTTCTTTCCCTGTACCTAATCAACCACAACACACATGCACATACATTTTGGCTGACCTAATTAAAGAAATTTTGAGCCTCCAGGTGGTCTAGTGGCTAACGCGGGCGATTGATGCGCTCGTGGTCCCGGGTTCAATTCCTGGCGGAGGCTCCGTACGGCGTGCACTCAGCATCGTGAGGCAGAACTGAGTAGACGCTGAGATGTTAGTACTGCCTCCTGGCTGTGAATACCGCAACTAGCGGCTGGTGGCGCGTAGTACTAGCCATACACCGTCACACTAACACAAAAGCTGCGCTGTACGCCTTGGTCCTTAACGGACTGTTGAGCGGAGGTTTTTAATTAAAGAAATTTACTTACTACTACTACTACTAATATAGGTTACAAATATACTTTGCTGCTGAAGTATTTAATAAATACTTAACTTCAATAAATTTTACTTGCAGAAGTATTTATTATTTGAGGACTATGTTCATTACATACAGAAAACCTGCAAGAAATATTGAAAAGTTAACGTACAAAATATATATATATAATACACTTTATATACTTCAATCCAGTCTTGTTGGTTCATACAGCATATTTTCACAGGAATGATTCTTACTACCAGAACAATATAAAACCAAGTTAGAGGTTTATAAATTGGCTGTCTGAATCTACACACTGTATGTAATAAAAACGTAGTGAAAGGTATCACACATATTATGTGTTACACATGACTTAAATGATGTAATTTTCCTGTACTCATCACAAAGTTTAATCATTGTTTTGCTAATAATAACATTAATGCATTCGATATTATGAATTATTGGTCTAGATAATTTCATAAACTTCTTGTTCTAAAACCTGATTCGCATTTGTCAACAATTACTACTCCCAGCAACAGTAGTCTTCTTTAGAGTATGGTCGTAAATATATATTTTATGTGCAGTGCAGAGGATTTATATGAACATAAGACTTGTGTAAATCTGTCCTCCTTTGTTATATAAGCAGGGAAAAAATAACTGATATCCATCAGTCTTTCAGCATTTTCTCCTCTTTCCATATATATCTAACAATATACTAGATGTCATACCAAGTAGCTTGGAATCTTCTGGTATGATATCTACAATAAGCCCGTTATTTTTCAGTGCACTTATAGCTTACAGGGCTTTTGTTGTTTCCCTGTATTGATATATCTGCCCAAGAGGTTACAAACAATCTTTCCATATCCGTTTCTTATTGTATTACTGCCACCAGTCAATTGTTCCTTTGAATATTTAAGTAGGCTAGACTGTGGTTTGCATTCTTCTCTATCCCCTTGATTACTCATTTAATTTCCTCGTACAATTTATTTTAAAATTACCTTCCCATTTAAGTATAAGAACTTCATTCTTGTAAATTCTTTTTTTGGGTCTACATAACTTGTCTGTTTCACTCCTTCATGAGCTTAATTTCTTGTTTATTACATTCTCAGTCCACATGAAACCAACCATTCCCTTTGTTCCAGTCCGATTAAATTATATTCCATAATTGTGCCTTTAGTCTCCCATTTTTCATCCATATTGTTCCATAGTCTCCACGTGATGTACCTATTTTATTATTCAGTTTTCCCTATACTTGTTTCTTGTGTCTGGGTCCTTCAATTCTTCAAAGTTAAAGTTCTCTTGATGCCTTTGCCTACACATTCTACACCTAATTGCAAGTTTATCAGGAAGTAATCAGCACCACAAAATGCACCATATCATGCTCTATGTCCAAGATGCTGGCTGCTCTGTTTATCTACCAGCACAATGTCAGTGTGGTTGTAGGTTAAACTATCTGGGGGAGAACAAATTTAAAATTTTTCACTGTTTTTGAACTAAATTTTGGACTACAGAATTTATTTGTGCTGCAATATTTATAATTTCAAATGGTTTATACTTGGAAGCATTTTCCAATCATTTACACATTTTATGGGATGTAATTTTTCACTTAAATATTTAATGTGCTTACAGACTAACACTGTCCTCGCCAAAGAAGAAAAATATGTTCCTTATTAAAAAAAAAAACCTGGTTCATCTTCAACTTCTTATTGAAAGAATTGAAATTACAATGTTCCTGACACCATTTTGTACTACGGAACGTGGATTAAATAAAATTCCCAGCACAAATAAGAAAAAGAGGTAATTAACAAACAAAGAACATGCTCCATGGGACCAAAGTAACATTTAAAGTAAACAGTTATTATTAAATATTAATATATAATAACAGACAAATAAACTATTGCACTTGTTAACATAGTGTAAGTAGTCAGTTAACAAGTAAACAAAATATAACGTCCAACTACATATGCACTATGCCCTTAAGGTTGTGATATATTGACCCATCGCTCGACTGACATGTACTGTATAGTGTATGTGGTGATAACGAGTTTCATCATTCAGCAGCATTTAATATGCCACTTTCTGGGTCAACCAAACTTGCACGCAGACACCACCTCTCTTCATACTACTACGAGGTCTCACAATTAAGTCTGCGAACTTGCCACCTTTTAGTGCTGAGGGCAACACTATACAAGCAGCTGTGTAATATTTCATAACCTTGGATTTGAGTACCTAACAGCAGTGTTCGTGTTGACACGTGGTGGATTTGTGCTGAGTGGCGTGCATTGTTGTGTGTGTGTGTGTGTGTGTGTGATGTCATGAAAATGTTGGAATCAGAGCAGCGAACAAACATCAAATTTCTGGTGAAACTGGGCAAGAGTGGGAGTGAAATACAGGAAATGTGAGTGTAGCTGTACAGCAAGAATGCCAAGAAGAAACCAGCGGTGTACAAATGGATTAAATGGTTTTCTGAAGGGAGGGAACAAATGACTGATAAAGAAAAGGTAGGGTGGCCAGTAATGAGCCGAACGGATAAAACATTGCCAAAATTTGTCAAAGTGTTTGTGCAAATTGGCAACTGACCATGAGATCCATAGCAGACCAAGTGAACACTGATAGGGAAACTGAGAAAGTTTTAACTGAAGATCCTGGCATGCGCAAGGTGTGTGCCAAAATGGTCCCAAAGAAGCACGCCGATGAACAAAAGCAAAGGAAGGTTGAACTGTGCACAGATGTGTTGGAGAGCAAGACCTCTATGATCCTGAAACAAAGCGACAAAGTGCCCAATGGAAGTCACCTGATTCTCCATGACCAAAGAAATTCTGTCAATCAAATCAAAAATAAGAAAGTTGATAACCTTTTTTGATATCCAAGGGATTGTTCACTAAGAATTTGTATCACCAGGACAAATAATCCCAAATATGTACTATTTGGGAGTACTGTAAAGGTTGTGTGAAAAAGTGAGATGCAAACGACCAGAACTTTTCGCCATCAACTCATGGCTCGTGCATCATGACAATGCACCTGCGAACAAGGCACTGTCTGTATGGGAGTTTTTGGCCAGGAAACTAATAACTTTGGCAGACCACCCGCCATACTTACCTGAAGATCAAAGAAGCTTTGAAAGGCAGACATTTTGAGGACACTAAGGCTGATATGATGGCAGCTCTGAAGGCCATTCCAGAAAGAGTTCCGAAATTGCTTCAAAGGGCGAAGTAGATGCTGGGATCGGTGTATAGCTTCCCAAGGGGAGTACTTTGAAAGTGACCACAGCGGTATTGAGCAGTACGGTATGTAGCATATTTCCTAGGGTGTTAGGAATGTAAAGTTTATATATTTACAATTATGTTTATTATTCTTAGCTTTTTGGTGGGTAAATTCATCTTAGCCCAGGTAAATTTGCAGTTTTTTGACTTCAGTTTGGAAAAATTACAAGATTTTACTGCTGAATACACTGAAAATTACGTATTTTAATGCAAACTAAAAGTTGCTTAAAACATTCTTGGGACATCATTAAAATTAAAAAAAAAATTTGAACTTTGAAGGTGAAATGTGAACTCTGAAATTTTTTTGTTTTACAATATCCTTAGAAATGCTCATTCTCACAAGATTGATTAAGAATAAAAATTTAGAACTAATTCCCAATGATGAGTTTTATTACATTTAATCTGAATAACAATTAACTGAGATAGAATATTTTGAAACCAGCGCTTGGCCATATTCCAGTCAACTGTCCCTTTGCATCTTTGAGCACACTGCACTCTGGTTTGCACCCTTCTCTTATCACCTTGATGTACTACGCTTCTGTGTTTAATTTACTCAAAAACTTACAGATCCAAATCAAAATTAACACCATAAAAATTAATTTAATGTTTTCATTTTGCTCTGAGAACTGTTGACGTTTTTGTATAATAAAAATGGATTAACGCATGGATAAAATACAGTATCAGTGAATTATCTTTAGAGTTTACCTGTGGTTTATAATGAATACAATGAAAAAACACGAGATAAGTTGTATCAGATATTTTGTTTACTCTTTATTAAATACATATAATTATAAAATGGGCAATGTAAAGTAATAAATATGCAATGACATTTGACTGCTATCTAGAAAAAACAACCTAATTATTTGTTTCAAATTTCTTAATAAGGAAAGTATAAGGAGAGTTGTATTGGGATTTTGATAATTTATCATAATTGTCAATATCTACTGCTGTAGAGGCAAGACTCTCATCTATAACTTAGTAGGCAGATACGCCACGGTAATGGTCACATTTGCAGCAGTGGTAAGATTTTGTGGGAGAAACCATTGTGTTCAAATCTCTTATCTCAGATTTATCAGTTTTTAAATTCATGTTTGTGGTAACTTTTTATACAATGCATAGATTGAAATATATGGGCATTTTAACCTCATCTAACTCCTGTATGAGGGAATTTTTTGCTGAACTATTACTGTGATAAAAAGTGCATTACATTCAGTATATTCCGACAACAAGAATTTCTATCCTGTTTTATCTGAATCATCTCTTTACCTGGAATGCACATTTTACTTTGGATAATACAAACACACAGACCAAGGCATACATTTTCAATTTTTGAACATTGAAAATGCTTATAAGGACGTTTCGCACATTTATGTCCGATCGCTGGTGCGTGATCGAAAATGGGAACTGGTGAGTTTCCATAGAAACTACTTCTTTGTTGTCAATAACGTAGAAAATTTTGAATTTTTTGGTGATTTTCAGTGCCATATCCCCTTAAATTTATCTTAAGGTAGTACATCAGACAAGAATTTATTACGGAGCGATGGATCAGGAGGAAGCGAGTGGAAGTACGGCTCAGACTTCCACCGATTCAAGTGTAGAAGGAACTAATTTGGCAGAAAAGCTACAATTGGAAGCAGAACGTCGAAAACGAAAGCTCGAATATTGCCGAGAGTGGAAAAAGAAGCAAAAAGTACAGAAAATTGAGCAAGGTTTGGTCAAAACTCCACTAACTGAATCTGAACGTCTGCAACGAAAACGAGAAAATCAAAAACGCTATCGAGAACGTAAGAAAGAAGCAAAGATGATGAGCAATGAACAGGAAGAATGTGAAGAGAAGCAAGTGAGTAATTTAGCAAGATATATCGAAACGCACTTTTATAATGACAATTTGAACAACTACTGCTTTGTTTGTGAATGAATTTGGTGGACTAAAAGCTTAAAAGACGTTACTGGACAAGCAGATGTTATAGAAATACTTAATAAACATGGTTATAATATTCTTGACAAATTCAAAGTATGCCACAATTGCTACAGAAGCCTAAAGAAGAACAGGTTGCCACCTTATGCGACAATCAACGGCTTTAAGTACCCACAAATACCAGAGAATTTACCTGAACTATGCCAATAGAGGAACATTTAATATCGCCGCGCCTTCCATTCATGTACATTTGTAACATATACTTTGCTGGCGCTAAACGTATAATTGGACAAGTCATAAACGTACCAATAAACCTTGATACCACTACTCTGCAATTGCCTCGCATGTTGAATGACGATTTGGCGTTTAACGTTTGCCTTAAGAAGCACATAATCAATAAAAGTTCTTAACTAAATACAACTATTACATTAACGACTTGGAACACAAAGTTTTTTATGAGTAAAAACAAAGTTTTACCTTACAACCTGAACCGGTTTTCACTTTTAAAAAGCTTCTTCAGAGGTTGAAGTTCAGAACCTCTGAAGAAGCTTTTTAAAGTGAAAACCGGTTCAGGTTGTAAGGTAAAACTTTGTTTTTACTCATAAAAAACTTTGTGTTCCGAGTCGTTAATGTAATAGTTGTATTTAGTTAAGTAACGGACACGTCATGGACAACGAAATCCAAAAGTTCTTATATGCGAGGACTGGTTTCTAAAAGTAAATTAAAGCTCTGGTTAAGGCATCTGTTGACGACTGAGCTATTCAGATATTATAACATCACGATTAATGACAAGTTCTTCAATAATGAGCCTGAAAATGAAAGCAGTGTGTCTAGTGAGGATGAAGACGAGGATCAAGAATGACAGCACGTAGAATGGAAAGACTTATTGTCTCGCAATAAATCAATCTAATAGCAAAATAACAAGCATACTGCGAGATGTAACTGGCTAAGAGTACATCAAATTGCAGCAGCATACCTTATTCTGGTGTGAAGATTTGATTTTACATCTAGCCCCTGGACAAAATTATCAACAATTACCACTCGCATTCAATGAAGATGCAGAAGAGTTATCATTCCCAGCGATATATTATGGTGTGAAACGTCGGTTTACTTGTCGAGCCACACTATTCATGATAACTAGTAGCGAAATACATAGACGGGATCGGAGAGGTGTAAAATCCGATCATATCTTGTATATGGCTGCGTTTGAGAATCAGCGAATGTAAACTTAGCGTTTCGAGCAAATAATAATCAAATCAACAGCGTATCAAGACGAGATCTGGAAGATACCGAGTTTGTTAAGAGCTTGCTGCTAAAAAATGAAGCGTTCATGAGAAACATACCGAACTCAATCCAATATTGGCTTCAATGTAAAGTAGAATTATTCAGTATGATGCGACAATTAGACAAGCCTACCATATTCTCACATTGAGAGCTTCAGAAATACATTGGCCTCATCTCTTAGAATCTATTTATCGCTTTCAAGAAGATATACCAGTAGACGTGCCGTTAGATCCAGCGATATTTGATGGCATGTCGAGCAGAAATGGTAAACGATCCAGTTTTGTGCTGCTTGTATTTCGAGAAATTGGTGTCGACCTTTATTAACGCGTTTTAAAAAACCAAATGGCGTGTTCGGAGATCATTACGTAGTTGATTATTTCAAGCGCATCGAATTCCAACATAGAGGTAGCCCTCATTGTCATATGTTACTATGGTTAAATAATGCACCGTATAAAAATATCACAGATAATGACGATTTAACCGCCATTACATCGTTACTCGATCAAATAAGCAGTCGATAGTTCAAAATTGAAAAGCAAACGAAATTTATAGACGCATTGTGTTTTTCTCGAGTATAATTAGTGTTGTGAATCAACAAACAAATTATCCATCATGTCTTTAAGTCGTTTTCTTAGTGCTGATCAATCAGATGATGATGACGAACCTCGAGCATCAACTTCGATTGTCAAACCATGCGAATATACGTTACGTCCTAATGATGGTATAGATTCTTTCTTTATAGCAACAAATCTAAAAGATATCTACGATGATTTTACTAATACGTGCAAGGATACGATCTGTATTAGTACTGTCGACAAACTGAAAGAAACTCATCTTAAGTTGACGAAAAAAGCGATTGTTCGCCAGCATTTCGTTCAATTCCAATATAGGGAGGCGCCTCATCTACTGGTAACTACTAACGCGTACGGGTTGTTTATCAACGATTCTGAAAATTTCACCTCCAGAAACGTAATACAGGATTTAGATCATCTTCAAGCCAAACATCGTGTGAATTTGTTGTTACCGACTGTCAAATATTGGTGGAACAGCAGAGCAAAGAGTTGATGGAAGCATTTATCGAAACGTTTGTTACCAATATGAAATGTATAGCCAATACATCTGCCTTTATTGATGCCGTTGACTGCTATAAATTGCATGATTTTGCAAAGGTAGTTCAGAATATGAAAGCAAAAATATTAACAGCCGATAAAATTAGTAAGAATGATCGAATTACGCCTGCAGTATTTGGAGTAAGATTGTATAATTCGTTCGGAACACCAAGTAAAATTACAGCGCCTTTGTATAAAATTAAGAACCAACAAACATTAACTTGCGGCAAATGGAAGGAACTCAAGACTGCTGCTTATATGCATTCGGTTCTCTTATTGAAAGTTGCTGGTTTTAAGTTAACATCATTGGGGATCACTCTAGATATGTTCGCCGAGACGCTAGTCTTCGATAAGTTTGAACGAACGGACAAGATTAATAAAGCAGGATCTCGTAAAGTATTGTCGCGATTTACAACCCAAGAGGATCAGACGTCTTCTGAAGAGGAATGTGATGAACAGCCTGAGAAAAAGCGCAAAGTCAACATGGATGATTGGTGAATGCGTGCGTGCTTATGAATGCGACTACATTTAACTTATAATCTTTACATTGGTAAATGAAGAAAAATAAATATATATATATTTTTTAGGTTTATTGAAGCATTTTCAATGCCCTTCTCTATGCATTGCATTTGTGCAATGCCTGTAAATTTTTTGAAGTTGTTTCGAACTTCAAAATAATAAAAAAAATTAAGCAGAATAAACTAGTATTAATTCAGTGAATTTCACTGTTTTCATTTCGTACAGTACTCACTTTGTCTCTCCAATAAATTTAAGACATTTTTTAAGGTGTTCCACATATTTTTAATGAAAGTTTTAGTACATACTAAAACACATCATTTTTACTATCTTGTAGCAATAAAGTTTTCTATTTTACCAAATTAATCTATATTTTACATTGTAACTGCAAGGAAAGTGGTGGAATATTTCGGGCAATATGATAAATTTTGTTTTTAGTGGAAAAGCCCCTCAAGTCCGATGAGGTTTTTGGACAACTTTGCAACGAAGAACTAATGGATTGATCATGTTCTTTAAACAGAATACAATGGTTTATTTTCTAATAAATGAATTAAAAGGAACCCTTCTTGTACAAGTTCTTTCATTTTCTTCTCAACATATAGGATAAATGTTTGGTAAGTAATGCTGGACTTTTGCCATAATTTTTGTGAAAAGAACATTGGCACTGCAAAAATTTCTGCCATGTTTGTTTCAGCAAAGAAAACTTTAATGTCCCAAACACGTTAAAGATTGTAAATGGCTGACATGTATTTTAGTTTTTGTTAATTATACCAAAAGCTATTGAAAATCTAAACAATTTGTAATAATCTAAAATATTTATTATACTCTAATAATAAATTTTACAGACATCTGGACATGAAAAAATACTGTATGTCAAAAAATGAATTATTATAGAATACAAGAATCCTGAATTTCTTATTGAGGAAGTCACGCCTTCAAGTTTGTATTATCCCCCTCCTCCAGGAGCAAATCCTAAAACCACAGTTAGAGCTTTTGACAAATGTAAGGGACTGCCGTTACCTTGAAAGCAGTGAAAAGTCCATGCGGAGGGGCATCACATCAGTGGAAGATGCCAAGTACACTATAATTGGGGGAGAAAACGGTGATATGGAGCTGCTGATTTTCATCACTTGTTTGTGTGTTTAATGTATTTTAGTATTTAACAGTTTTATTTTATTGCCAATTTTGATGGTTTAGTTTTTTTTTAGTGTATGTTGTGTGACTGAATTACCTTATAAAAATGTCTAGAAACTCAAAAATCAGAAACGTTTTTAATTTTGCACAGCCAGGCTAGGGAGATTATAGACGGAGTTTCAAAGTTTTTTGAACATGAAACTAAAGAAGGGACAGTACCGTGGCGTCCATGTAACCGCTGTTGCCAGCAGCAACCGTACAGGAAATAAAATAAAATATATTAAAGAGTAAATACTTTAGTTATTGATTTATTTGAAATGTGAACAATATTAGTAAGGAAACTTCAAGAAAAGCATAGTATTGCTTTCGTACCGCTGGGCGCTTGCACTGTCATTTTAATGTTGTGTTGCTGGATCAGTTGTCGGCAACGTTTGACTGCGAGTGGTCATTGACCTCGTAGTAGTTGTCACTGTACATACTAGTGAAGCAGACACATTCGTCTGCTTGATATGTTGCTGGTGTATAAACCGGCAAAATGCTCAGTTAGCAGCGGTTACTACTTGCACCTATTTCTGTTTTGTTCGTTTAGTTATGTTTCTCTGTTACTGTATCATTTGTAATTCGATTATTTGTATTCTGATTTATTTTGTGTAAGTATAATGGTCTCCAGATTCCGTTGAATCAGGATTCTCTTCTTCTGCCAGTGAGTTTAATTGCATGATGGAAAATATACCACACTAAAAAATCTTTTGGTTCACATAGTTTATGGAAATGTGTGATATTATTAATAATGGTAGATTTACTCCTAACATAAAAGCTTAAAAATCAAAATAATCTGGCAGTTATGATCGGCATTTTAACACTGCATGGATGCACGGAATATTCTTGGCTACGTGGGTGTACCAAGTTGATGAAACTTTTCTGCTGTATTTTGTTTTCAACAGAAAAAAGTGCATGGAATAGTGTTGGTGTTGGTGACACAGATAATCTTATGACTGGTGTAGTTGACAGTGAGGAGTAGAATGCCGAAACACTAGCTTGTGAAGTTCGTTATTTATCAAACATTTGCAACATTTACTTTTAAATTTTTCTTGAAAAGCTTTCTGCTATATTTTCGAAGTCTGATGGTTTGTTCAATACTTCACAGGAAAATATAGCTGTAAATGTTTAAGCTAATCTTTGCATGATAGTTTTGATGAAGTTTGGCACAAGACTGAAACTGGATGAAGTACACAAAAAGGACTTGAGTAAATGAAATTAGTATTTTTGCTGATGACGGAGTTTTCTCCAGATTGGTTTTCTTGAAAATAACTAACATTCTGAAAGGCCAAATTACTGTTAAATTTTCAGATATTGATAAAAAAGAATCTCTTGCAGTACTAGATACAAAAAATACGGTGATATTCAAAAAAAAATTTCCAAAAAAAAGCATTTCGTGTTATTAAAAAAAAATAAGGTAGAATCTTTAATATGGTCCATTTGAAAAATGGTCTTTTGTATGTACACGTTTCCGACAATTTAGAGACAAGTCGATACATGATGTAAATCTATAATTACATGGCAGTAAAGCATTATAGGAAATGACAAAACTGTGCACCTTGTTACTTAACAATTCCTGTTACAAGTGCTTCTGCAAAACGGTCATTTTTGAGGCCTGTGATGAATACATACTTACCAGAACAGACTATCTGGACTAACCTTTATCTCAACTGAAAAATCTCTTTTATAAAACCTAAAGAAAATCCTGCATTTTATGACTATTATAAACCTCTTTCTAGAGAATTGCTCAATCGAGCTGCAGTACAAGTAGACTACAAATACAACTCTAAAATAAGGTACAAATAATTAATTTTCTGCATAGATGTTAGGGTGAACAGCAACCGGCAACAAGTGTTATATACCCACACCACGCAACTGAGAAGGGATTACAATTCCATTAAATAAAGTGAAAGAACATGTTTTAGAAGCAACTGCTATTAGATAAACAGTATTGTCATTAGAGTATGTATATATGATGTAACACGCCCAATCGTTGCGATCAGGTGGCTGCTACAAGTGGATAAACATAATATTTATGCTGCAAGCCAGAACAGTTTACTTTCAAAACATTTTAAATAATGTCCACACACACAAAACACCATGGATGCACACGCATAACAAGGTAGAAAAGCACTGCGATTCATAAGAGTTTTTTCTATTCATCTTTCTTTTTGTTAACTGTGTTTCCAGTTTAGAAAGACGACCTTCCTTGCAACAGTCAGTTGATGACTCAACAGTTCTAATTGTCAATATCAAACTAATTTTAATAATGTTATACAATTATTTTCAGAATCTATTTCCATATTTGTGTGAAAGGTAGTACAAAAATGTTTTTAGAATGTAAGTAGTCTACATGATGTGAGATGCTGTCCTTTGACATTTGGCAAAAGCTCTACCTCACTGCACAATACTAACTGCCACAAATACCTTGATTTGTTAAAGGATATGACTACAAAGACTAAAGCTAGAATTATTCACATGAAATTCTCATGTTTAACTTCACATTTTTGCTGGAACATTAAATGCATAAAAAATAACACAAAAATATATAATGTATTTGTTAACTATTTAAAATTTTGTATTATAAAATAATGTACACATCTTGCTTATATCTTCCTGTTTTAGTAACCGATGTATGTTTGGTAAAATTATTTTTGTCATTCACACTAGTATAACCTGTATCTGCAGTGCACATGTAGCTGTAGTTAGGTTATGAAGAACAGAATTAACAGATCAGTCTTCAGGTTTCTCTGGAGGTGGACCACATGGTTGTAACATTTTTTCCATTAAATTGAAGCGTATTCTTGCTTTTGCTTCATTTTCACATATTGCAAAATAGTTCAACATGTCAAAATGCCCCATATATGATGAGTACGAATCCCTGTGTTGATTTACAAGCCACTCAAACTTTGTCGTGTCTGCATGCCCTGTTCCGATATACTTTGACTGCAAATGTTCTAGCTGACTGTGTATGTTGTACCTGTCCCCCATTACAACTGCAACAGTTAAACAGCAGAGAAATGTAATCTGTGAAGTACAAGTAGAACAAAATTTACAAACGGCTTTCAAGTGTGTAATTTTTTAGGTAATATTATTTTTAAAATGAATAATTTATATCTTGGATGATAATTTGGTTATATGTTGTGAAATGTTTCTGATTTGTGTATCTTAAATATTAACTTAAAAAGTGATAAAACCAAGACACATGTTTATTAATAGGTAATAAGGTCACTCATATTTATTCAACTAGGCAGGAGTAAAAACATGGATAAGGTTTTTTTAAATAGTAAAAATGTGTTAACACTTGGCTATATTATGGAATATAGCAACAGTCCATGACCTTCATAAGAAATTTTGTTGATTAGCTTACAGATTCTGAAATATGTACCGGTAGACTTTTCTTTATAGCATTAACTTAAAATCTAATAGATGATAGTTATTTGTTGCCAGGTGGTTAACCATTTTTGCTCTCACGTACTGTCTATAAATGTGTAAACAACTTTATGCATTCTCAACCAAATTTGGTCATCACAGTCTTTACTTCATACACTACCTGGCAGATCAGACCATACTGAAGTAAGCATTCCAAAGTTTTATGGCAGATACAACCAGCCCAAATATTTTCAGTCAGCTGCAGAAAATAACGTACACAAGAATCAAGATTTGGGCTTGGGTCTCACAAAATGTTAACAGCTTAAATAACATCCAACCCAGTAAGCAAGGCATGCGCAAATAATATGCTCTTCATTTTGATGCGGTTTATTACAAAAAGTTTGTTGTTTCCATAATTACAGATTGTAAAATATCTTACTTTAGGTAAAATCCTACCTTTATTGTCGCTGTTTGGTTTTAATCCTAGTTCATTTTTATTCTAATATAGACTTACTACAGTCTAATTTGGGATTGTTTATTTTCAAACATATGCTAGGATTATCTGTATAAACTGGTATACGTGTGCGAGGACTGGGTAAATACATGTATTTACATTTCTGGAGCGCTCATATTCCGTGACTGCGAGATTCTAAAAAAAAGTGAGTCATGCAGCGACCAAAGAAATGCTATATTGGTTAATTATAAGTTTTTGTTTACGTTATTGGTAAACAAATGTAAGAAATATACAACGCCTACTTTTGACACAAGGAAATTCTTAATTTGTAAAGTTAATAACCTGCATTAACAAAGCTTTATTTCTGTGTTTATCAGAAGGATTATTGCATCACTTTATAATTTTTGCTTAAGAAAATCATATATAATTTTACCTTATATTATACAACTTTACAGTGTAGCTAAAACAAGTCTAACTTAATAAGCTGCGTCCCCGGCTACGAAAAACTAAATGCTCAGTAACCTGTACAACGCACCGCTTACAAATTAACGTAATTCGAAGTGAAGGTTGTAAACACAAAGTACGAATATAATATAGTTGTAAATACAAACCTATCGATAGACCAAGACCGGTCACTTATCGATACTATTATACAATCAACTCCTTCACTTATATAATAGATCCTTACTTCACTTTGTCTTGATTATTCATCTCTTCTTTCACAGCACTAACACTTATCTAAAAATGAAACTTTTTCTTGTGAACTTGCTGTTTATTCTCTTCTCGTTGCTATATCTATATCTTACTATATCTATAGTAAGCCAACCATTACTAAGGATCTACCATTACATACCATTACCTTTCACATGGTTTAGTTGAATAATTGCATATCCAACCTCGTTAATCGTTAAAAACGGTAACGAATATTAACAGTTGTAGTTTCAAATGTATCGTTGATTTTTTTATTTATTTTAAGTATCACAAAATTTTACCCGAGCCTTGCCTTTACTTGTGTATAAACTTTTTTGTAGCGCCTCAGAAATTAAAGTTAGGTGAAATTTAAACTTCTTTCTAAAAATTAGTGTTTTGAAATGAAAACGAGAGCATTACACAGTATTTGAAACCGGTCACATAGTGTACAAGATTCAGCTATTTTATTTGGCATTGCTTAATAATATCTGTATAATTGTTACTGAGTATGTTAATTGTAACAAATTCAGTTACATGATATTCAGCTAATCATTTTTAGTGATAAACTTTTAAAATTAATTTTAACTGTGTTAGTGACCATCAAAAAATAATTTTTCAGGTATTGTGGTTTATGTTGCATCATTGTGTGTTAAGCGGTTGAATGTGTGTATAGATTCGTACTCTGTGCGGTTGAATGTGTTTTTGAATTCAACGGTTTGTCAAATCCAACGGTTCAAGTTCGTCAGGTTTCATCATTTCTGTTTTCATTATTTATATTATTGATATAATTGTTGTAATCGATATATGTGCATTATAGAAAGAACTATAGATTATTTATGTGCATATTAATTTTAGTGAATCATTTTTGAAACTTGTGAATTAAATAATGGCTAATAGTGTTGATCCTTTCACTGAGGTGAGTACTTCACGTGAGATGTTATACTACAAAGTGGCGTTTTAACGCTTGATTTTTTTTATATTTACAAGCAATACTTTATTAAATTTGAATACGATAAGTTGCTTTATACTGGATATGTCAGCAAAATACATAGGCTATAAATTGTTAGTACTACGAGTAATACATCATTTATGCTACGTAAGTTACACAGGACAGTTTCGCCAAGTTGAAGGACTATACCAGACTATACTAAATGTTTGAAAGATAGATCTACTTCACAGTGTGGAATATAGTTTTTCTTATTCGCAGGCTTTTAAAAGACTGCAAAAGAATTATGTTTTTTCAAACAGGGTCTTATTAAAAGTATATGTGTTAACAACCAGAAGTAAACAGATGTCAAGTTAATGGTTATAAAT
Organism: Magicicada septendecula; assembly: GCA_034769895.1. NCBI lineage: Eukaryota > Metazoa > Arthropoda > Insecta > Hemiptera > Cicadidae > Magicicada > Magicicada septendecula. The sequence goes on along the minus strand of CM068367.1, from coordinate 397,593,512 downwards.
GTATAATAAGAGGACCGAGGTTTGTAACTACACTTTTATGCAACAGTGTGGCCACGAGTATTAAAATAAATTGTGTGTTCTAGTTTGTTCATCAAGGGATCTAGTACTTTCTACTTTAGTAGTTACATATGAGTAATAATTATAACACGAGAATTAGACTCTCAATTTTAAAATATTTTTCTCTTCTTCCACCTCTCCATGACATTTAGTGACACATATTTTCTTTCATTCCTATTTCGAGTTTTGTAGCCACGTTTTCAAACGAATAAAGCATCGATAAAAGGTAAAGAATTTAAGTTTTGGGTGAGGGGCCAACTATACAAAATTTAAAATTATCTTGTTGATCCATCCTCTTCGTTCACTTTATAAAATATTATATATATAAACTTTCATAATATGAACTTAATTTGAACCTCAGCGCCAATTCCCTCCCACCATCAACCCCCACCACACACACCTAAGTCCATAACCGTTATTCTGTAAAATGACATTCAGTATTTACTCCCACTGAGGAAGAGGCACATCACCTCGAAACGTATGGGGAAGTGATAAAGAAAGTAAGTTCATATTGTGAAAGTTTATATATATAATAAAATTTAAAACATTAGTTAAAACTGTACTGTGCAGCCCCCATTCATCAGTTGCATTGAAGAATATTTTTAGCAGTGACAATAAATAAAAAGTCAACTACAAACTCCCAGATGAATGGACTTTTCTGACAAAAGAAAATTTGAAACATCCAACATAACACCTATACACTACTGTTTCTGGAATTAAGTTATTTGTTTGGTATTTGTTGTTTACCAATTTATAAGTATCTGCTAAAAATAATCATATTTCCAGTACTTCAAGTGTTTTTCTTGTGAGTGGGAATTCTTTCACACACACACATGCTCACAGCTAATTAAATAGTAACAGAACATTTAATGTTATACATTATTGTGACCAATAAAATGAAAAATTAATATACACGGTTAACGGGATGTTTACAATTTGGATTCAGTTGAGAAAGTAAGAAATTCACAAAACATATCCAAACAAAAGTTCATATTTTTGTGTTACTGGTTTTTTGTAATGAAACAACAGGAAAGTCATATTGGTACAAGTGATGTATGAATTTTATGAATGGTATATGTTATTAACTGGAAGTAGAAACTGGTAAATACCACATGTTGTAAACGCTTTTATGATTTTTGCACATAGTTATAAATTCACAATCTCAGAGTTAAAATTAATTGTTTTTTGTTTTATCATTAAGAAAGGGTCTGATATGTGAAAGCTATCACTGATTGAGGTTTCTAAGAAAAGCAATAGTTCGGCTATCAGTTACACCAGAAATTGGTAGCCATTTCAGGTTAATAAATCTGGAACATAACAGACAAATTACATTGACACTAATTTATCTCTCCAAGGATAGATAGCATTTACGTGATATAGCACTTATGTGAACTACTAAAAACTTATGTATACGTAAGCAAAGTGACTTTTCATACAGAACACAGTTATCAAGTTAACGAGTGGCATACTCTTATCAAAAGGTGGAAGAATACAGAAAAGAGCCTTGTTAAAATTTTAAAAACTGAATTTGGCTTTCGGTACATTATAATACAGGGATTCCATTTTAAAGTAAACCTTATGGTGAAAATTTAAATTTTAATTAAAACACTACCGGTAGTTATTATGTTCTAAGCCAAGTTAATAAGTTATATTTCAATAACCAGACAACGTATTTTTGTTAATTTTGATACATTTTTTTAAAAATGCTTTGTATTAGTGCTGACCTGGTTCCCTGTTAAAGTCCATTTTTGTATAAAGTTGATAACACTGTTTTAATAATCCAAACAGATGATTTTATTAACGTTAACAGTTGCGTCAGATTGCTTGAAGATTTTATTTTAACAATCCAGCATCATTTAAGGTAAGAAATTTATATTTTCTTTAAATACACTACTATATTAAAGTGCTTCATTGTGTAACACACGTTGCACTTTTTAAGCAAAAAGTTTATAATACAGCTGAACAATAATACTTTCACACTTGTCCAGCTGTGAAAGTGAGGTTATGTTTATGCTCAAAATTATGCATACATTATTTTTAATTAATTCTTAAAATTAAATTAGTAATTTGTATAATGGGTGTTACATAAAATAAGTAACGGGTGTTACAATTCATCACTCACACCACATTACCTTTAGAGTGATATATATTTTTCATTTTCAAGGGTCAATTATCTCTAGGTAAAGGATCTTTTGTTTACTTCACCCAATAATTAAAAACTTAATTTAAATAAATGTTTTTAGAAGTTTAATATGTTTAAGTTAGTGATTCTTGTTCAATTTACATTAGGTTAGTTTTAGATTAACTTATAATTCCATGTCTTATCATATGTAGGCCTATACTCAAATAAGGCCTAAATTTAACCTATTCTAGGCTAAGACTTTGCTTATTTTGTCTTTTTAGACCAAATGTCTCCAATCAAAAGAATGTTTACGTGAAGCGCTATCGCGAAATGCTGAAGGCGGATACTGAGAAGTGGCAGCAACACCTTGAAAATGAAAGAAAAAGGGATAAAAAAAGAAGAGAAGAGATGAAAGAAGTTAAGTACAAATTGTCAGCTAAAAGAAAAAAAAACGAGAGGGGGCTGTGTCGGAGCCACGGCCACAGATCTTCAGAGCGTAGAATACGTCTGTGTGCTTTAGGGTTGCTAATGTGTTATGAATAAAATGAACAAACACATATTTAGTTTTACAAAGTGTAAAATTACAAAATATATCAATACAATCGCATAGTAAAAACATTAAAAACTGCAGGAACGGATAAAGGTATAGTTCCGATGCCACTAAATATCATTTGTTTATTTACTTGTTACTATGGTAATTAATTCTGGTCTCCATGGTGTTGCAACAGGATCACTTTAACAGCCACTATCTTTACGTCCATCTGGAATCACAGTCTGTCACATGCGTGTACAAATTCATTATTAAAGAATGTTTTGTGGATGTGCTTTGTAGCTAACTGCCACGTTTTGCTGAATTCGATCGGCTGATACACTTGCAAAGTCGGGCGCTCTTCCTCATCCAACTCGACTTCAGTATTTATTTCCTTGTCTTTTAAGCGTTGTCGGTAAATCCTCTGACGTTCGGCATTGTTCATTTTGGGTTTTTTGAAATTTCCATGATTTTCTCTACTCTCCTGTATGCGTTTACGATACTTTTGAGCACGTTTAGCATCCATATACTGCGACATTTTGTCCGAACACGATTTTTACAACTTAAATTACGATTATTCAAACCTCTTAATAATATCACCGCTATTACGGTACACTATGTAGATAGTACTCGATGAGACAATTTTAACAACACCTCACTCAGCATTCTATCGCATCGGAAACCGGAGAAATACTAATTTTAGTGCACGCCGAGCGGCGCAAAACATTTCTATTTCTCCCCCACTCACCCCGCGCTGGATGATGTAATAGCCCGCTTATATTGTGCTATTTATTATCTTTGTTGCTTTATCTGTCGAATGGTACCTCATATAAGCGTGAATCTTTTGTCGTTTAGATAATATTTCGATTTCAAACGTGACATGAAAACGAACACTCGATTTTCTGGTTGGGGGTGCCTATTGCTGGCCTGAAAGGTAAGACGTATTCTACATCAAAACTGAAAGGATAAAAAATCATGTAAAAAGATGCAGAGAAAGAAAGAAACAAGCAAGTTTGTCAACAACACAAGTTTATCCAGTTGGAAGTTACAAATTCAAACAGTCCTTTGAGAAAGCTGTGAACAGGCTCAAAAAGGCTCTTCCTGACAGCCCAAGTAAAAAGAATGAACTTATTAAAAAACTTGCTTGTGAGATCGGTTTAGAGTTCAAGAGTTCAAAGATAAAATAAAACGAGTGGGGCCAAGGAACCTGTCAGAGGAACTTGAGGACATGTCAAAGTAGTGTAGATGAAAGTTTTGTATCAGTAATGTTTTAAAGTCTCAGGGAAATTCAAAAACTTTATTTATTGCTAATACTCATGATGTAAAAGATGTCAAATTTAAAAACATTCAATGGAAATTGCAGAACCTTATTGTAAAGCCAAAAGGACTTTTACCATTCTGTATCAATTTCCATTTAAAATTAACATCGTGAAAAATAAATATTTGAAATGTTTCTGACATTTAAACTATCTTTAGGTTTTATGTTCTAGAATTTTAGATATAATGAAATATTAATGTACAAAGCTTAGTGCAATAAGTTGTGCAGTTGTAAACTGAGCGGGCTTTATTCTTTTATGTTAACGGTTGAAAAGTTCCTAATATTTTATTTTTATTTGTGAAAATATTTAGAGGTCTTTTTACTTTAAGGTCTAGTCCTTATACAACCAATAATAATACTTAAATAACTATCTTAGCTTTTTTAATTAGAGCTGTAAGGTCGTTTTTATTTTGTGTAGTAAAGTAACATTAAAAACCAATTTTTATCATTAAAGTTCTGTTTTTGTGAGCAATTATTAAAATAAAAACTTAATATAACCTGTTGTTGTTATTATAAACCTTATTATTCATAAAATACTCCAAACAACCCAATGTGTTACCAATGGCGTAACACCCGTTACATTTTATGTAACACCCGTAATATGCAGTTTCATTTTTTTGTGTGAAAAGTATAAAAGATTTAAAAATCCTACACATGTGCTCTTTATTGTCATAGTCTGTAGAACAGCATATATATGTTAGATACAGATTTTCCTTCAAAACTCGCAGAGTTTTAAAGTTATTTGCATGCAACTCAAGTGCACTGTCCAAATCCAGTAGCACCCGTTACACGCCTTTTTTCATTAATACTAAGAAACTGTGTGGAGAAACACTTGTTTAACCAGCAGTATGCATAAATATGGGTTGAATCCTTTGTAACAATGATACAATAGTGAAAATTATTGATTAATTAGGTCAGTTTATTTATGTTTAAAAGTGTCCGGGTGTAACACCCGTTAAAATGGAATCCCTGAATACTGTAAATGTAAATGTCTGTAAACATTAGTTCTCTAAAACAGCAACCCATATTATGTATACTCCATACGGTACACAGCTAGCTTTTTAGGAGTGGGTGGAGACAACTAACTTTATACTGTGTTGACAGTATAAAGGAAGTATAATAAAAAGATTTTATGTAATTCACCATTAATGATATTATAAACAGTTCATTATACAACATCAGTGTTCCTTATTCAACACACATACATCTAGATTGTGTTTATTGTTTTCTAGTTTAGATGAGTACTGTATATTATAATACAGTGTAACCTCACTAATTCATCACCCACTCAAGCTTTTTTTCTTTTTCTGTATTAACAAGCGAGTAACATACATGCTCTAATTGTAGTTGGGATAAACCAGACAATGTGCTGATTGTGTGATTGTGACTAGGGTTCTAATAATAGCCAGGAGAACGGATTGTGGAAGGTATTGGTATCCCTACCAATTGGCAGAAGTTATCTGCCAATCCCTACCAGCATTTAACAGTTTGAATGAAGATGACGTCGAAAATTGGTGTCAACTATACTTACTAGATTTAGGCTACGAAATGTTTAGTAATGATGAAATTGTTATATACGTATCCAGATAACCTACAGAAGCTAATGATGAAGAGGATGACCAGCCAATAAACCTGGAATCTCTCATAAGGAGGCCATTCGATCACTGACTACAGAAATAAGTGGTATAAAAGGCAAGATGAAGCAGAACTACCTAAAATATTTTCACTGTGCCAAATACATAATTTGGCTCTTGAAAAGTACAGTCAACAGAAAAACAGAAGCAAATTACAGACTTTTTCACAATCATCAAACAATTTTTTTTACAGTTACTTATTTGAGTTTGAAAATTTCCAGCAATAAATATGGTCAAGCATAACATTAGTACTGTACACTGCTAGTGGTGTAATAAAACATTTTAAATTGTCTTTTATAGGTTTATTTCTTACTTCATCACTATTCTAATAACTCCCTCACTGTTTCACTAGTTCGTCATACCTTTGGTTCCGAAGGTGAAGAATTGGTGAGGTTCTACTGTATATGAATAGTTCTGTTTATGGCTAAAAATAAAACGGGTAAAAAACAAAATGTAATGTGGAGTTTGATTCCAGATTACTTTTCTGCGCTTAACTAACAAGCTGGTAGGCCATAGTAAAAAAACACAGTCATTAAGTGTTTTTTGCTCAATAGTAAGTCTTACAGCCATGCTCCAATCGTGCTTTCCTATCCTGGGCTAGTTTCTTCATTTCATAACATATAACTATGGCTCCTTTGTCTTTAGGAACAGTTTCCGTCCCAAAGGCAAACAGGTACGGTGTACCTTTACATGGTCATCTGCCCTCATGAGGGACCCATTGGCACTTGGTAGAGTAGGAACTTGTTATCCTGGAAATCACTCTGTCCTCACATACGTCAGCTGCTGTAAACGTTGCCCGCTCTTCACCATGAAAAGGGCTAGTTTTCAAATAGCCAAAAAAAAAGAGAAAATACTCAGATGAGTAGATTATGTATGATTTTCACTGGTTCTACATAAATTATGGTGATTGTTCTGGTGAATATGGTGGTATGGTTGTTCAACATAAATTAGTCTCTGGTGTACGGGGGATGTTAACTAAGGTTAACATGAAATATTAATTCACATGACATTTATAAACTCAATGACCTTAATTTTTTCCATTGTTTATCAAAACATCAGAATGTGTTTGTAGGTAGGCTGTTACCTGTTGTTAACTAACAAAAAAAATGAAAGTGCAATGGAAGCTTCTTACCATATTATGTACTAAATAAGGAAAAACCCTACTATTGCAGAGAATTAATATAATTTACATTACATATCTCTCTTTATGTAAAAGATGTCATTCCATGTACATTTGGAGGGGATCATTATATGGTAACGTGAACCATGTCTGTTTCCATGTCTATTGAAAACTATAATTTTTGGAGTATTTGTTATATGACTGACATTGAGAAATAAGAGTGAGTAATAGAACAAAAAAGTTAAAACTGTTAAGTGTTTTGTAGCCAGATTGACAAATTTCTCTGTGTTGCTTATGATTGCAAGGCACTTGAAAAATAATATAATTGAGGGGAAAACTCTTTTGTTATAATACTTTGATAAAACGTACCACAGGTGAAGATATTCTGTATCAACATAAACTACTTGACGGGTATCTAATGTATCAGCTGTTGCGTTAGATGGGTAGTTTAATGAAAAGAATGTAAACAGGTCTTAACTGTCCTGGCAAAAGTAAGTAACGTTATCTTATTTGTTATATTGGCCTCTGTGGTCATAGCATAAAGGTAGCCCCTTATGTAGAATGTAGTTAATGCTACTCTCCACCCTTTGCAATCAAGCTTCATCATCATGGATTAAAAGCTATAAATTTTTAGACAATATTATAAATGCTGTTAAATTTTATTGTCACAATCAGCAACCTCCGTGGCATGGAAAACATTGCATGAAGAGATGAACAGTTTGTTTAATATCTTACTCCTGCATACAGAAGGAAGGTGGTTATCGTGTAAAACATTGACACATATTGTAATACAACCTATTTACAGATTGTGTTTACCTCTATATTTAACGGGTATTCGTATTCAAGTCCCGCTATTGAATGTCACTCTGTTCAATAATTATGTTACTGTTTAAAAATGTTTAATGGGGTCTCTTGTATGCAGTAATTATTTTTATAATTGATAAAGTATAATTTATTTGTAGTGATATGGTTTATTATGAATAAAATATTAACTTGTTGATCCGCTGATGAATGTAACGGTTGCGTCGAACTTGAAGTCGAAATCCTCTTCTATATAAAAATGTTGTCTGTGTATGTGTAAGTCAAGTGTTGTCTGGACAAAATATATTAATATAATTAACACTTCACGTACCTGTTGATGTACTTGAGGTTCGGACGTTCACAGCTAATGAATAAACTGTCAAGTTCCCTTTTTGACCATTATAATATTTCATAAACAAGATTTTACAACACCTTGAATGTTATTTGGGCGCCATATGGGTTTTCTTAAAGAAATGTCCCATAAAAAAAAACTTCTATCTATATTTGTGTGTATTGACTTTTTACTGTTCCTATCTTTTAAATGTTAATTGAGTTGAAAATAATTTAAATAGTATACTTAAAAATTTATGTTTGATGTACCTCAGTGTCTGCAATACTGAGGGTTGATTACCTATTTTAAAATAATTAAAACAAAAGTTAATGCTGTATAATATTATTGGTTTATTATAACCTCTAGAATTGATTTGAAAAATACATTTAATAATAATATAATTCGGATCACAAGTTCTCTGTTTAATGACTGGTCTAGCTCAGTTTAAGCACAATAAAAAACTCTTATTTTTACTAACAAAATATTTATCTTATTGGACTAAGTACCTCAAGGGTAAGTTCTTAGAAATACAGAATAGAACGATGTTAATCTCTTTAAAAAATACTACTATGATGTAATAATTCGGTTTGAGCCTCTTTAATAAATTTCAATTAAATAACTGATTAACGAGAATTTCGTTTGCTTATATTCTAATTGATATTAGTTATAAAAAAATTCTAATACATATATTCTTATATTGGGATATATTAATCCCTCTAAATAAATTAATACAGTGTTCTCTACGAATAGTTTGATTGTTTTTGCGTCAGTACAAGTATGTTAATTCCTACAATCAATGGATGGTATATAAACAATAAATTTGGTCACAGTACTACCTGGATTTTTAATCGTATTGATTAAAAATGAACACTTTAACGATCGGATTATATTGATCGCTAATACACTTCACTTTAATTGCACTTGGAAACGAGAAATAACCTTCTTCTGACTAACAATAGGTTACAGCCTTTACAGGTTATGTTAACTTTACTCGTTCCGATATACCACTGTTTATATAAACTCACAATTAACTTTCGATGCACTCAGAGGCGATGACTCGTCTTTCCAATGGTTAATTTGACAAAATTCAATGTATTTACTACAATTGTACTGTTGTTGATTATTAAAATTTCAACACAATGCAGAGACGCAACTGATTAGCTTGTGGAAAAAAATGCGAATGCGAATTTCTTAGCATCCTTTTGATTATATACCCCTCTCTCCTAAGTAAACTCGTTTGTGATTGGTACAAAATGAGGTCATGATGACGTAATGTTATTAAACTACGCCGATACGTATTTCTGTACTCACAGTCATTGTTGATAGTATTTACTTGCACTTTCTTAAATCTTGTTAAAAAATGATGCTAACACTAATTATTCAACTATTACAATTCCATTCTTTATGCTATTGTTACCAAATTAAAGCTTAGTTTCTGATCTTTACTTTGATGTGGCTTGAGGCCGGTTTGAACATAGTTTTCATTAACAATACATTGAAATACCGTCCTAAAACATGGTTTCTTAGTGTCGTCTGCTAATAATGCAAATGCGACTATTTTTCTTTCTTTGATAGTTGATTATTTACATCTGTTTTCTCTTTTGAACGTTATTAAATGAATAAAAGTACATACATTATTAAAACTGAATGCTGCCTACAGCTGAACAATATTAAATCTTAGTATAATTATGTCAATACATTATTCTGAAAATTCCTTATTCTCTAATTACATTTTTACATGGCCTACTCATTTTTAAGGCATATAATATTAATTAAGTGGTGGTACTTCACACCTTACTCGTTATATTTACTATTCTGTAAGTTTATGTTAATTAGGGGTCCTGTTTCCCTATTATTTCACTGACATAAACTCGTTCACACAGGGTCTGGATATAGTTGTAGTACAAGGTTTATTCCCTGCTTATTATTATCTCTACTTACATTTCATTTATTTAGGAAGTTGCTTATTTACACATAAGGCTTCCGTTCATAATTACCCTTAATCTATACTGTTACATCTTTGTTGGTAATTCTATTTTTTATAGCTTTGTGGCTACAGCTAGCATAGTATATAGTCTTTGTTATTTCTGTATCATTGTTCTATTTCTTTCAGCCAATATGCTGTTATTTGTTATTATCTTGTTAAAGTCACTGGTTATTTTGTTTATACTATATGACTCTACACATCAATGTCTTGAACTGGCTCACTTGACAGCTTATTTGTGAACTTTGCTTGTCCATTAGTCATAGTCAGTCATTGTATTTAAGTTGTGTCATGCAGTGTATTCATCACTGCCTCTTGGGATCCCTCCTCTTCTTTCTTCTTTGCTGGTCCCTTCTCTTCTTTGTTACATTCATTATAATTATTCATTTTACCACTCTAGTGTTATATTTCACCCTTCTGGTGAGCATTATGGTTATGGAACATTTTGTGATGTTACAATATTTGAATTAGGTCTGCAGTATCCATTTTTGTCTTGCTTCAAAGTTTTACAATGATTGGTTTCAAAGTCTTCTGTATTTAACAGAGATTTTGATATAAATAAACAAACTGAACTTGGGTCGTCTATATACCTCAATAACAATTTCAAAGTATCCAACAATATTATATATACAAGTCTATTTATTTTTTAGATTTTTGGAGGGCATGCATTGAGAGGCAGCTAAAGTATTTTGAAGCTCTGTACAAATTTGTTTTTGAGACTGAGCTTTGCCTTTCTCAGGAAGTGAGGGAAGAATACAGTAAAACCAGTAAACCCATGCGAAACTTTTGCACATTGAATCTTCCCCTCCACCCCCCCCCCCCAAAAAAAAAGATTAGTCTTTTGTTGGGTTGTTGAAATTAAATACTCAGCGACGTGTATACACAAAATAGCAAAGAGAGTTTATTAATGTGAACGTATTTACAATTTACAATACCTCTTTATATACAATATTTGATGTCAGAATGCAATCATCTTGAATTTTTTGTTTGTCATTTTCAGTAATTGATACAAAAATATTGTTAGATTTAGTGACTCTTGAAAAGGATACATAGAGTTGTCCATGAGTAAATACAGCATTTGGCAAGTATAATCCAGCTCTTTGAAATGTTTGTCCCTGAGACTTATTGATAGTCATTGCAAAGGCAACTTTCAGTGGGAACTTTTTCTGGTCATTTGGACATGGTTGGGTCGGATGGGGTGAGGTTAATTCGTGGTATTTCTTCAAGAGTTCTTTTCCTCGGCATGATTTCAGATATTAAGCATGCCTGACAGCAGAAAAGAAAAGAAAAAATTAAAACATCGTAATTTTTCTTTTAACTTAAATTTTAAACAAACAATTGGTTTTAATGTAAACTGAGTATTCTATGTCAGAAGTCAGTAAAAAATCCTATCCACTGATACATTATTCATCTTTGTTTGGATACATCTTTCATTTATTAAAATCTATCTTAATGAAAGCCTAACTTAAATATTGCATTGTTTTCAAATGTCTTCTGCTACATTTTTGCAGATTTTATTTTAATATTTTTTTAACATTGACTCAACTTTCCTGAATTTCTATTTTGAACATAATTATCTTATTGAAATGAACATATTATTTAAAATTGCTGCATCCAGCTGAACATTAACAATCATTATAACATATTAGTTTATTATTTCAAGGCTTCTTTACTTCATTATTATTTATTCAACAATATTCTTAATTCCTATACTTATTATACTAGACATTGTATGGTGTCTTACGCCTTTTTCATTATCATTTTATCTACATTTTCCTATAATCTTTATTATACATGATTATGATTTTCATAATCTGTTTGGTCATCATTGGGTTGTCTATCATTTCAAGTTTCTTTTCATTATGGACTCCACATAAGTAGTTGTGAGTCATTATTCTGAGTTTTTATTATATTATCTATTACTAGCAAAATACCCATGCTTCGCTACGTAGTTTCACGTTGTACGTAATTGTACAATTATTGCTCGCTTAATAGGATAGGATTAGATAGATTGTACATATTATCAACTCTTAGTTTGTTTATTTACATTCATAGCAACAGCTATTTATTATTTATTTCGAGAAAATCGTTAGAGCCGTTTCCGAGAAAAAAAAGGACATACATTTATTAATTAATTGAACTTCGAAATTTTCTCGACTATAAGAACCTGCAAACAATGAAGTTTTTTGCAATTTAAAACAATGATTAAAAACTCAGGACTAAATGTAATCGGGGTTTCCAGTAAACTGAGATGTCAACCACTTCATTTACAAAGTATGCAATTCCCGCGATAAATTTCAGTATTTGGTTTTTTGCCCCTTAGGAGTGAAAGTTTTTAAAACCGTTTCTTAGTGAGCACCTAGGACCTATGATGAAGCTATGTTCAAAGTTTCATTGATATTCATTCAGTGGTTTCAGAGATATCGTGATCAGTGAGCCAGTCAGTGGTATTTGGCTTATATAGATATCTATATCTAGCCGATTTACCCAGCGTTGCTCGGGTTCATAATTTATTCATAGGCTCATAGGCACCTATTCTTGTTCTAACGTTATATTACTTGTATATTGTATAATCTTCCTTATATTGTTACGTTCGCATTCTCACTGGAGGAATACTCTGTAGCACACATGTTTAAGAACATGTCATAAACTGTATTCTTATATCTGGAGAAGAATTCTGTTGCGCGTGATGCTCCTGCTCGATTTCTAACTCTGGGAGAGGCGAACAGCTAAATTAGTTTTCAATAAAATGTCTACAGTACTTGCACGCGCTGCATATTTAACTGTCGTTTTATAATTCATTGTGTTAATGTTGGAATAAGGCATTTGTTAAATTAGTGTCTCCTAAACTTATTCTAACAATACAATACCTCTATAGATTTCAGCTTATCAATTTTTAAATTCAAACTGAAGCAAGTGCATTTATATTGTCTGAACACTATGATCTGAATACATTTGCTATCAAAACTTTGTTTTTTATACTCGCTTATAACTTACTTTGATCTTAACTTATCCACTTTTAAATTCAAACTGAAACAACTCTGAATTCACACGCTATTAAGAAGTTTCTTAAGATGCATACACCACCTTTGATATCATAGCCTATATCTTTATTTATGAGAACCGTGGACTCTGGCCCCGCCGTCTTTCGCGGGATCCGACCTAAGACTCCCTGGGTGCCGTGGATGAACTCCGGGGAAGCCCCGTTGGACGACTCCCGCGCTATTTCCTACGCGGGAGACTTCCACCGATGCTATGGTAACCAGAATCTATTCTATTGGGTTGCCATAGTATAATGATCTAATAGTTTTTAAGACCCAAAGGATTGTATCGAAAAAACACTTGTCCTATGTTGGTTCTCCCGTTGCGTAAAATATTTGTGCCAAGTTTGGTTGAAATCGGTCCAGTGGTTTAGGAGGAGATGTGGAAGACCCCAAAGGACCCCCCGAAGGATCGTATCGAAACAACACCTATCCTATGTTGGTTCTCCCGTTGCGTAAAATATTTGTGCCAAGTTTGGTTGAAATCTGTCCAGTGGTTTAGGAGGAGATGTGGAAGACCCCAAAGGATCGTATCGAAAAAAACGCCAAAATATGTAATTCTGAAGAAATCAATGATTTAATCAATTTACTGGAAGTTATACTTGACCAAAATTATTTTACATTTAATAATAATTATTACATCCAAAAAAAGGGCCTAGCCATGGGGTCACCTTTATCTGGTTTATTGGCTGACATATACTTAAACCACTATGAGAATACATATTTGCTCAATTACGTAAATAAACTTTCCAAGAAAATAATATCATATACACGCTATGTTGATGATACGTTTATAATTTTTAATGGCACAATACGACAAATAGAAAATATGAAATTATACATGAATAGTGTCAATAAAAACATACAGTTCACACTCGAGACGGAGATAAATAATAAACTTAACTTCCTCGACCTGACAATTACAAGACTAGATGAAAAGTTCCAATATCAAATATACCGAAAACCGACAACCACGGATCTCACGATAAATGCTGAATCACATCATCCCTTTTCTCAGAAAATGGCAGCTTATCATAGTTTAATACATAGGTTACTCTCCATACCATTAGAAGACAAAGATTTTCACGAAGAACTGAACACGATCAAATACATAGCTAAGGCCAATGGTTATAAAAGATCAATCGTAGATAATTTGGTCAAGAAACACAGAAAAAAGAAAAACAACATAGAATTACAAGAAAATAATAGAAATAAAATTAGGTATATAGCATCAGAATATGGTAACACCCTACCCAAAATTTTAAACAAAGTATTCGGTGGGATAAATATTAAAATGGCTTACCGAACTAATAATAACATTAATAAGATACTTTTACCTAAACATTCAAAACCAATTGAAGACAGAACGGGCGTTTATAAGATAATATGCAATGACTGCGACAGCTTTTACATTGGCCAAACTGGTAGACCTTTTAAAAGACGATTCAAAGAACATTTACCCAGAAAAGAATTTAGTAAAACAGTGTCAAATTACGCGCGCCATCTGATGGACAACAACCATAGTTATACTGATTTCACTACGAACTTTCAACCCCTCCGCATATGCAAAAAAGGTAATTATATGAATGCTATCGAAGAATACGAAATATATAAAGCTTACAAAAATAAAAAAACAGAAGAAGTCATCCTCAACGATCAGCTGTATTTCCAGTCCAATCTATTATACGACACAGCGATAAGAATACAGAACAAGGTCCATAGTGCACGACATATAACAACATGAACACTGCAGTCGACTATAGCATGTCGTGGTGCGCACCACCGATATCGTGTGTGTCTAAAATCTGGGCATTTTATGTGTTTTTATGTTTGTATTATATTTATTGTTGTGTTTAGAATTGTGTGTGCAGTGTTTTTAATATTTTAACCATCGACGACCTTTAACAAGGGATATCCTGATGATGGGGCATATGCCCTGAAACGCGTTGATTGAAATATAGAGAAAAGGCCACCAGACGGACAAGAAAAAGGTAAACTATTTTACTAATTATATCGAAAAAAACACCTGTCCTATGTTGGTTCTCCCGTTGCGTAAAATATTTGTGCCAAGGTTGGTTGAAATCGGTCCAGTGATTTAGGAGGAGATGTGGAAGACCCCAAAGGACCCCATCGAAGAAAACACCTATCCTATGTTGGTTCTCCCGTTGCGTAAAATATTTGTGCCAAGGTTGGTTGAAATCGGTCCAGTGATTTAGGAGGAGATGTAGAAGACCCCAAAGGACCCCATCGAAAAAAGCACCTCTCCTATGTTGGTTCTCCCGTCGCGTAAAATATTTGTGCCAAGTTTGGTTGAAATCGGTCCAGTGGTTTAGGAGGAGATGTGGAACATACATACATACATACAATGGGGGGGGGGCTTGCCCCTTAGGAGTGAAAGTTTTTAAAACCGTTTCTTAGTGAGCACCTAAGACCTATGATGAAGCTATGTTCAAAGTTTCATTGATATCCATTCAGTAGTTTTTGCTCTACGTTGATTCTCTGTCAGTCAGTCAGGCAAACTTTCCCCCCCCTTTTCTCCCCCTTTAAAGGTCGAATTTCCAAAAATCCCTTTTTAGCGGATACCTACATCGCATAAGGAACCTACATGCCAAATTTCACGTTTCTAGGTGTTATAGTTTCGGAGATTTCGTGATGAATCAGTGAGTCAGTGGTATTTCTCTTTTATATATATTGTAAGGTACTGCTTTTTTGTTAATATAGGAGAGTTAATAGCGAAAACTTTGTATGTGGCTTATTGGGTGTTCGTCTTATTTAATTAAGCTCCCAATGTTGTTATGCGCCAATTCTGTAATGTAGCGGTTTGAGATATTAAAGTTTCCGCCTCTCCGCAGTCGCCACTTATGAATTATAATAACTGAAGTTTTTAAAAAAATAAATAAAGTATTTTATTTAATGTTACTCAATCTAAACAGAAATCGAGAGTGTGTGATTTGGGGTCAAGGAGGGAAGTTGTTCAGCCTTATGAGGAAGAGAGAGTAAGTACCAATGATTTACACTCGGTTTAGATGATTTCTGATTTTTTCAAATTGTTCGCTGTGATTTAAATCAGCTGATTGTAAGACAAGTTTCCACGCCTAGTTTAACCAGCCTACACTATAGCAAAATCTGATCCAATGTGTTGATCTCTTCTGTTTTTGTGCTGAAATCTATTACAACTACCCACTACAAAAATTATAACACACTTTATTATTCAATATCATTTTTCAATAATATTATTTACTAGCCAGAAAAATGCTCCAAAAAGCAAAAAAGGAGCATATGTTTAAGCCATCCAAAACGTTAAGGGCTGAAAAGTAGGGGACAAGAAAAAGTTTCCCTCGCAATTTCTCACCTACAAGTTTCCCACGCCTGTTAATTTTGGCATTGAAACATATTTGCGCTTTTTCTATGTAAAAATCACGAAGCCAATGTACATGCATGATACTGTATGTATAGCTGGAGTTTAAAAATGGTGACGGACTACACGCAAAGTTTATGAATTATTAAAGTAGTTATTATCCCTGCAATTTTACTGACCCATTGCACACCATCCCGTGCAGTAATAGGTCTGGAGGTTTGGACCCCAGATTTTTTGACCGCCTATTTACTTCATACAAGGCAGTTCCCCAGATCAAGACGTACCCTCTTGTAGCCCACCAAGTATACGAATCGCACACGTATAATTTTTTTGCTGCCCACCCTCAGTATGCTCAGCACCCAAAATATTATTGTGAACCACACCCAGACGTTGTACTGTAAATACTCCTCAAACAGATTAGCAAAGTACAGACTAACTACAGTAGTATTTAGATTATACATAAGCGTATGGGGGAGGGTTTAGAGGTGGTTTTGATTCCCCCACAGACTGGTGGGTTGCCCCATCAAATTTTTTGGGCGCCTATACAGTACTTTTTATGTGGCTATCTGGTTACCCGATTAAATCCCCAGCAAGTCCTACAGGTTTACCCCACCAGAATTTTTGCCCTGCAGATGTACTACGTGCTGTAGATCCTGCTTCCTCCATTTACATAAATTGACTCGTATCAGCAGAATGGTCATACATGAAAAGCGTGGGGTTTGAATGTCTGACTTACACCTTAGATTGGCCTGTACCTTCATTTGTAAGAACCCCAGAACCCAGTGGACCCCTCACATCCCACTAAATCCTATACACGTGTGCTAACAGGTTTTTCCTCTGCACCTATGTATGATCAGCACATAAGAGACATACATTTGGGTGCATTCTGAGAGAAACACTTCCCATGGGAGTTCATTGGCTTCTGGTTTTTACTCGTACATAGAAAAAGCGCAAATATGTTTCAATGCCAAAATTAACAGGCGTGGGAAACTTGTAGGTGAGAAATTGCGAGGGAAACTTTTTCTTGTCCCCAACTTTCCAGCCCTTAACGTTTTGGATGGCTTAAACATATTCTCCTTTTTTGCTTTTTGGAGCATTTTTCTGGCTAGTCTTCGATTTTTTTCATGCTTCTAAATTTATGGAAAAAGGTGAAAACATGACAATATCTCAATGAAAGTTAATTTTGGTTTTAAAATGTATGGAAAAGTATATTGTTACCTACAAAATGTGAAATCAGAACAAAGAGATTAACACTGATTTTTAACCTTTTTATTACATACGATATATAGGTACATTAATGCAAAAATAATACGATATACATACAGATATACGAAATAATAGTAAGAACAATTGAAACAACAAGAACAATTAAAACAATAAGAACACAAAGATAATAGGCGAAAATAATTGCAAAGTATAGTGAAATTTGCCACAAGGTGAACGTATTAGGCGTGGAATGGTCAATTCTTTATCATGCTGTATGTATGCAAATGAGCCTAACGGCACTAAAATACCCCTAGACTGGATTGCAGACATACATAATTTTCATCAATCTGGTATACTTCCAAATCACCTAACGGCACTAAAATACCCCTACGTTTCATCGGAAGTATACGGTACATTAAAATGGGATCACTAAACTACCCCTAGACTGCATTGCATACATACATAATTTTCATCAATCTGGTATACTTCCAAATCACCTAACGGCACTAAAATACCCCTAGGTTTCATCGGAAGTATACGGTACATTAAAACGGGATCACTAAAATACCCCTAGACTGCATTGCATACATACATAATTTTCATCAATCTGGTATACTTCCAAATCACCTAACGGCACTAAAATACCCCTAGGTTTCATCGGAAGTATACGGTACATTAAAATGGGATCACTAAAATACCCCATAGACTGCATTGCATATATACATAGTTTTCATCAATCTGGTATACTTCCAAATCACCTAACGGCAATAAAATACCCCTAGGTTTCATCGGAAGTATACCGTACATTAAAATGGGATCTCTATGCTCACCATCATTGTATGACAAATGAAGTGAAATACGAAATATGAATAATAACACAAAAAAATAATTACAATGTATAGTGAAATTTGCCACAAGATGAACATATTAGGCGCAGAATGGTCAATTCTTTATCATGCTGTATGTATGCAAATGATCTAACGGCACTAAAATACCCCTAGGCTGCATCGCATACATACATAATTTTCATCAATCTGGTATACTTCCAAATCACCTAACGGCACTAAAATACCCCTAGGTTTCATCGGAAGTATATGGTACATTAAAATGGGATCACTAAAATACCCCTAGACTGCATTGCATATATACATAGTTTTCATCAATCTGGTATACTTCCAAATCACCTAACGGCACTAAAATACCCCTAGGTTTCATCGGAAGTATACCGTACATTAAAATGGGATCTCTATGCTCACCATCATCGTATGACAAATGAAGTAAAATACGAAATATGAATAATAACACAAAAAAATAATTACAATGTATAGTGAAATTTGCCACAAGATGAACATATTAGGCGCAGAATGGTCAATTCTTTATCATGCTGTATGTATGCAAATGAGTCTAACGGCACTAAAATACCCCTAGGCTGCATCGCATACATACATAATTTTCATCAATCTGGTATACTTCCAAATCACCTAACGGCACTAAAATACCCCTAGGTTTCATCGGAAGTATACTGTACATTAAAATGGGATCTCTATGCTCACCATCATCTTATGACAAATGAAGTAAAATACGAAATATGAATAATAACACACGAAAATAATTGTAAAATGTAATCAGAAGTATAACATCGAATGCACTTAACGGCACTAAAATACCCCTAAGTGTAATCGGGCATGAAAACAACAAGATACAGTTATATCGAAATAAAACAGCATAAGCATTTGTAACATCAATTTTAGTCTTATAATTGTTTTGTTGATTCAGATTCTTTCAAGCATCAGTATGTAGATATTTTCTAAACATCTGATGAATGTTGCTTGACTTGCTATCTTTCCATAGTTTAGATCATCAATTATCATCCATCCATTTGTGGATCTTACACAGCAACGGTAATGGCCACGATGTGGGGTTGGTCCAGTATGCAATATGGCTCCAATTGTTTTGAATCGAGTACCAAAAATTGTAATGTTGCTTGCATTATACCCAACAATTTGTCTATTGAGCATGCGATCAGTTCCATTTCTGAATAAGCCAAGTTGGACAACTAAGTATTTTTGGTCATGTCCATATGTGATATTTTCCCTTTTTCATAATTCTGTAAATCTATTGCACTGTGGATTTGTGCATGTTCCATTGACTAATGTTTCATATTTCAAAAGGCTCTGAAATGTCTGCTTTTCATCTTTCGGATGTAGTTGAAGAAAATTCATTGTATCGGGTGCTTGATTTTCAGAATGTTGGCAATCTGGACAGGTATAATTTCTTAGCATTGTATATGAAAACAACATGTGAACATTTGCTGGTTGTAAACATTCCATTAATGAGGTGTAAAACATAAATGCATCTTGCTGTGTTGGTTGAGCATATTCATTATTACTGACAGCTTCTCGCAATATGTATGCCTCCATATGATTCTGGCTCCTTTGGCTGTTAGCTTCATTAAATTGCGACAATTCGGTACAAGAAATTGAACAGTGGTCATTTTGAGCATAAAATCCACTTGTAATAAATTCATTTATTCTTTCCATGAATAAAGGTAGTCGAATTAAGCACTGCACAAGCGAGTTTGCATAACATGAAACGCCATTATTTTCCAAGTAAAGCACATATGGTTCTACTTGTGCTTGAACAGGTTTTTTTCTTTTCAAAGATTCATCTTTTGCTTGATTATCTGCTTTGTTCTGTTTTATTTGTTTAGCCTGGACATCTGCTGACAAAATCATTGTCATTTTCTTCTTTTCATTTTGTTTTTCCTTGTAATACTTTAGAGGCAAAATGTTCCATCTTGGTAATTCAGGTAAACAAATTGAAACCCGAAGTCTATTGTATTCATTTGCAGCTTTTTGTTTACATCGTATAGCGCCAGGATCGAAATCAATTAAATGGACATTTTCTAGCTTTCTAACGCGGGATAATGCTACATAAATCATGCTGTCTTCAAAACATGATTTTCCTAAGTCAAGTAAAACACTGTCCAAAGTCAGTCCTTGTGATTTATGAATGGTGATAGCATATGCCAAACAAATCGGAAATTGTTTTCTGATCATTGTGATTCCTTTGCTGATTTCATATGCAGCACTGATGAGTTCAATTTCAGTTTTTCCTGTTATTTGATCAAATTGAATTTCTAATTTATATGGAATTCCATACAGCTTCTTTATTCCAATGATGGTTCCTAATGATCCATTTACAAGGCCTTTTTTAACATCAATATTTCGCCTTAGCATAATTCTTGCACTGATTCCAATTTCCAGTTCTGTTTCGAGGCCAGCTGTATCTGAGGCTTTTTTCATTTTTTCCTTATTTGCAGCTGAAATTTGCTTTCTGTTTTTAGTCGTCTTCTGTTTTCCACCTGCATCACTATCAATTGCAGAACTTGTAACAATGACAATATTTTCTGATTCAAGCATACACTTGTTAAATGCTTCGACTTTTCATTCATGGATAATAAGCATACAGCATTGCAATTTCCACCAAACAAATTTTTCTTGAAATAGGCTGCAGCTTCTTTCAATGAAATTCCTTTACGATTTGGATCAATTAATCGACTTTTTAACTGCTCAATGTCCTTTTCAGTTGGCGACCCAATTCTTACTCTTGATAGCAATTGAGCATAGTTAGAGTCTTCCTTTTGGCGCATATTTTCTATTAATTCACTGTATTCAAATACCTTCCATATTGGATATCTTGTTTCTGATTTAAAAATTTTCTTAGATTGTTTCAAATTTAATTCTTCAAAGCAAAAGGCTGCATTTACAGGGGCTAGTTGAAGTAGATCCCCAAACATTATGATATTTTTGTTTCCAAATGGTTCTGAATAGCCTAAGCAGTCACTTAATCGACGGTCGATTGTTGCCAAAGTTGTATTTGATATCATTGAAAACTCATCAATAATGATAAGTTTAAGCCATGACCATTGAGCTGTAAACAGTTTTCTATCGTCTGGAGGAAGCTTCCAATATTCTGCTTCACCTTTTGCACTGTGTTGGACAGGCAATTTGAAAAATCTGTGAATTGTTGATCCATTGATATTGAAAGCTGCAATTCCTGTTGGTGCCATTAATGCAACTGATAAGGAATCGTTTTCATACATTGACTGAACTTTTTCTTTTATAACATGAATGAGAAAGCTTTTGCCAGTTCCAGCTACACCACTGACCAATAATCTAATTGCACTTATATCTTGTCCATCTTTTTGTGATTGAATCTTAGCAGTTATTATGTTGAAAATCTTTCTTTGATCTTTATTTAGTTCACCAATTTTATTTGATAACTGGACCATGTCTATTGCAACTTTTTCGCTTTCACCGAGGTCAATATCATCATTTTCATCAATTGCATCTTGCTGTTGATTATTATTTACTTGATTTTCAATTTCTTGATCTTCTCTTAACTTTTTTGCAAGTTCTGCAGCATTTTCAATTTTTTGCTTCATTTCATGAAATGCTTGCATTGCTGGGCAGTCTCGAATGAAATCTTCAAATGCTTCGCGATACAATGCAAAATTTCCAAGCAATGAATCTTCATTTCTCCACGGTTTAAACAGCATTAACAGTGAACGATAATATAGTTCGATTTGTGCATCAATTTTCTGGTTAAAACTGGGCATTTTGATAACTACAGGCTTAGTAGCACGTTTTCTTAGCCAACCTAGATTATTCTTCAATTCAAATTTTATTTTTGATTTTGGTTCTTTTCTTTCATATTCATACCATTTTGATATTTCATAAAGGCATGTGTCTTCTAATTCATCTGGTCGATTTGGGTAATAATCATCAATCATATTGTGACAGCATGTTTCTACACAGTCTGGTTCTTTTTCCTTTAATTCACTCATTTTCATTACTTTTCTTTTTCTTTGGTGTGAAGGATATGTATTAACAAACTTTACTGTATCACTCGATGTAAAAAATTCATATCCAAGTAAATTGGCCACTGCTTCGTATGCACCAGTTTCTCTTTTCTGCATGTTCATTCGGGCATATTTAAACAACCTGGCTGCAAGTGATTTGTTTTCATTAATACTTTCCCAAATTTCATCACTTGCACTTTTTTCACCTTTTGTAATGTAGCTAGTGATGTATCTGTTCAATACCAAGCTATTTTCACCAACGTATTGAATGTCCATATTTGCTTCCCATAATGTCAAAATGCATGGATTATAGTCATTGACAAATCGATGTTCTGAGCTTCGTTTTAAATCATACAATTTTTTAATTCGTCTTCCGCTTGATCTTGACTTTATTGCTTCAGCAACAGGAATCAATGTTGTCTTATCACAAGCTTTGCGTGGGAAACCATGTCGACATTGTGTTATGAATCTTCCATTTCGCCTGACTGGTCTTCGACAACCTTTAGTACATTCGTGAACTTGAAACCTTTTGACTAAATTATGCAAAGTTGGACTGGTTAAATTTGGTGGAATACTGCATTGGATATGCTGTTCAATAAACTCAATTATTTCTTTATCACTGTTTTTTCCAACCATAGGCGCATCTTCAACCCAGATTTTCATGTGCACATGTGGTGCTCCTCGAGCTTGATATTCTATTCGGGCAAAATAGTGGCTAACTTTTCCAAGAGGTCCTTCTTCATCCAGTAAAACAAATTTCATAAAGGCATCGAATCTTCGTTTGAACTGTTCACTGACTGATACTGGATCAAGTGCACATAAATAACTTGTTCGCATTTTATTGACACCATCCAAATCTGAATTCATTTGAATCAAATAGTCTCGCATATCCGCCCAGTAAAATTCGGCACAGCTTAATGTAAGAAACCAAGTTTCTGGCCCAAATCTTTCATCCATAGCTTGTAAATCTGAGCATTTTTGACGCCAATATTCTTTACTTCCACGATTTTTAGCAAACATTGTTGACAAATTTGCTTCTAATTGTTGGATTTTTTCTTCTATTTGTTTTAACAACTGGCCACATGTTAGTCCTTTATTTGCACTAGTGTTTAGCATTGCATAAATTCCTTGTTCAATGCATCTTGTATATTTTCTTCCAAGTTCGTCAAATAAGTACTGTTGATTCCGTCTGAACCGGCCATCTGTATTTCTAAATCGATGTTTTAAAAACATGGCTGGGGTAATTTTTATTTGTCTTTTTTTATACATTCCATTTTGTCCCTTTGGATATAATTCAGGGTAGCATAAAACATCGGTTTGTTCATCCTTATTATCAAGCGGTTTTGATGAAATTTTCATTGTTCGGTAAATTTCTGTATCACTTAAAGCTGTTTCTGGATTTGAATAAATTGGTTCTACAGTAACTTCTGTATATGGTTCACATTCGGAAGTATGCTTCAACATTGACTGAACTGTTTCAGAACCCAAAAGTTTGTTTTTATCAAAATCTCCCAAACTAACTGGCAAGTTTTCTTCTCGAAATATTGCAGCATCTTTTTCATTAACTTCTACATTTTTGTATAAAACGTTAATTTTCTTCAATTTGTCAATTGCAGTGTAAACTTTTTCTAGGTTGACCAGTGACCGCCAAACAATTCCTTTTTTCGTTGGGCAACTATCAACTATAATATTCAAACAATTTGTTGATGGCAATTTTGTTCCAAGATATTGGTGTGTTTCTTCAAGTGGCAGTGGTAAATGAACCGCCATCCCTTTTACTGCATTTATCCAGTCGCCAGTATTTGTAGTTATTTTTAATGGTTTTAGTTTGAAAATCGACTGGAATGATCGGGCCAGTTTGATTAAAATCAATTCGAATATGTTGAGGCAGGCTATTTCATCTGGGATGTCATCTAAACCCATTTTATTATTCTTTGACAAAGCTGGTACTATGCCTGTACTTAAATTTTTCAAACACCAGCTGCAAATATTGATTGGTAGCTTGTTTTCTGTCTTTAAATCATTTATAATTTCTTGTGTTGTTTCTTTGTCTTGACCAGGAATAGCTTCGAATGAATCATACACTTTGATTTTGTTTTGCTTTAACCACATATGACATACAGAGCAAGATACGTTTGGAAAATCTTTGCAAGCTTTTTCAAATTTCCACCAGATTCGCCCAAATTTTTCTCTTACGATATCATCCAAGTTGCTGTCTTCTTGTTTTTCTTGATTTTGAACTTTTTCAACTATTTCTCGAGGAAGTTTCAATGATTTTCCTTCAGTAATTTCTACAAATGCTTTCCAATCACCATCGAAAATTGCAGCATCTACTTCCATTAGCCAGAAATTAGCAGCTCGTACGTGATAAATATATGTAAGTAAACTTCGAATTTTGACACAATGTGTTGAATTAACTGCAGCAGCTTAATATTGTCTAAGCAGTCAGCTTCATCCAAGCATGCTGGGTATTCGTCAATACAGCATGATGGACAATCTTCAAAATTTGCAATTCGAAACTGCAATTCTGGAAAGCTGGTTCTTTCGTCCACCATATATTTCAATGCATTGTGTAATTGAGTTGCCCAGAAATCAGGTAACCTGCAATTTTCATCACAAAATCGAGCTTTGCCACGTCCAGGTTTTCCATCATTGAAAATTTCAGCTTCATCTTGAGAAACACTAATAATGATGCAATTAAGTGTATCTTTTACTTCCTCGTACATAATTCGATCTTCCTCTTCTAAATTCTCCAGTTTTCTAATTTCATCTTTCACAATTTTTAAGCTTGTATAGTTTACTTTTGATCGATCAAAGTTGAACAATTCGTGGCTTGCAACATGGTAACGTGTGCCTCCATAAATGTCAGCCAAAATTTTTTCTGTGTCTTCAGGATTTAAATCATCTTTTAAAATTAAAATTTCTTCAGCAGCTTTATATTTCTTTCTTATGCGTTCCAGATATTTTTTGAGCAAAGCAATGACACATTTTTTCAATTCTAACACTTGAATTAGCACTTTTTACACTTACACTTAATTTTTTTTACTTAGTACTTTTTAGTGTAGTTTTACACTTTTTGTATCGTAAAATCTTCTTCCTTTGATTTTCAATTGTTTTCGTCTTGACAAAACAAATTTGCTGACAACAGCTCGAATCCAAAGTTCTTGACTTATTTTCTCCCATTGAACACTTTTCTTCTTCATAAAGCCTTGCTTATGTTGTTTATAGTAAATTTTATTGTAGTTTTCTTTATACTGCTTTTTATCTTTCAGTTTTTCACATTCAGCTTTTCTTTTCTTATTATAGTTTTGAAAATACTCAACTCTATTTTTATTAACACACTTAGTTGTGTTTCCTATTTCTTTTGCTTTGATCAAATTTCTCTTTCCCCTTAATCGAGCTTTGACCTGTTCTTTATGTTTTATCCGCTTGTTCTTTTTTTCAATGAAAGAACGAAAACGGTTCATTTGATCTTCTTTTCTTGTAAAATCTGTTGCGGCTTTCTTTTCTGATTGACACTTCTGAAAATATTAAATTAAAATATGACAGTTGTGAAAATAATGTGCATAAATATTAACTTATTATTCTAGCAATATTTTAAGAGTGTATACACTGCTAGAGGATTCAGAACAGAAAATAGATCTCCTGATGGGTGATCCCCAGACAAAAAATGCAAAGCAAGTCTGGGTGCCGTTTAGGGTCTGGGGGATGAAGTAAGACATAAATCTTCAAGAATTTGGCAAAAATGTATGATGTGCACCAAATTACTGTACCTGAATTTTGGCCTGTTTCTTTTGATCATCATCACATAATTTCTTATGCAATCGCCTTTTGGCTGTTCGTTGTCTTCGTTTTTCCTGCAAAAATAAAAAATGAAACAGTTTCCCCATTTAAACAAAAAATCTGCAAGGTAAATCATGTATGTATGCAAAGGCCAGGATCTGGGGTCACAATCATAGGCGGGCATGGGGTCTGGGATCCAGACCATAGGTGTGCACCAGAAAAATTCTGGGGGTCTGATTTTAGTTTCTGGGGGCTGGGGGGTTCACCAATTCTGGGAGGGTCCGCCAGGGTCTGGGGAGTCCTCCCTATACAAAGTATAAGCAGCAAAAAATTTCTGGGGTCCAAAAATGTCTGTGGGGGTCCGAAAAACCCTCAGATTCCATGCTCGCCTATGGTCTGGACCCCCATACCCGAGCTGGACCCTGCAAAATTTTCGGCTGCCTATACTTTGTACAGGGCAGACCCCCAGCATTGGCGGACCCCAGAAATATTGTACATAAGCAGGTCCTAGAATTTTTCTCCTGCACACTTATCGTAACAATTTAGCACTACTAACCCCCTCCAACATCCATGTGTACTTCAAAGACAACCTAGATTTTCCAAATAAGTAACAGCTATACAAGTTTTGTGTTAATTTACACTTCAAACACAGGCTTACATTTGATTGATCCATATGTTCAATGTTTTCAACTTTCTCTATTCGTTCCAATACAACGCCTGGAGAAAATGGCTTGTCTGGACCAAGCTGTTCACATTTATCGTCCAGCTGACTCAATCGTTTTTGATGATGAATCTGAAGCTTCTGAACACAAATAAAATTGTAAAATACAAAAAAAATCACAATTTTTTAGGTGAAAGTCGAAATTTGGAAAAATACAATTTTTCAGTAAAGGGTCCAAATCCCAATGAAAGACTGAACATTTTAGGTGGAAGTTTCAAAACTTGAGGATCCAGTTTTTTGGAAAGAGGATTCCATCAATTCCCCTAACAACATGTATGTAATCATATAATAATACTTTTCTTCTATTAGCAGCAGCTTTATTAAGTGTTCCAACCATTATATTGATACTATTTCAGTAAATCTGAGATTGCTGCAGTATTGTGTGGGAACGCAGGAAATAGTTGATGAAGTGGGAATGTAGGCAGTAAAGTGGGAGGTAACGCAGGATGCGATGACGAAACGGTAACGCGGGCGTAAGAAGTCACGTTCTAAAAAAGAAGAGAAACGAAATTATTTCTTCATCACAGAAAATGCAGTCTAGACTAAAAGCCGCGAATACAAACCACCCGCGCGCAAGCTACAGTACAATTCTAGTACAAAAGCAGTACCCGTCAAAAACAAAATCACAAACTGAAATTGACACAAGCGCAATGTGAATAACAAATAGTGTAAACTGCGAAACATTTGCATAGAACACCAAACGGATGATCAAAAACTAGAACATTTGATATAATATGCAGTTTACAACAAAATGAACACAAATGTGTATAGAATAGATTAATGTGTGCGGATAATTAATACAAAAAATATATGACACAATAGAACACATTAAAAAATGACATCACAAATCCCATTATTCAAATGCAATAAAATTGATTTTAGGTTTGTATGGATTTAACTTATTTTTGCCAATTTTTTGACTATTTTTTCTATTCTGGGGACAGTGGCTGATCAGGGGTCCACAACCGTATTTTTCATTTTTAATCTGACCCGCAAACTTAATTTGTGGGTAAACATGAACGGGAACGGTATTTTCATGTTTAAGTCCGACCCGGAAGCGAATCCATGGGTAAAAGTAGCCCTGACATGTAGTCTATTGTTTACCTACTATTTTTTCAGCTTTTGGTACAAAAGTGTTTCTCGGCACTACTCTATACTGAGCAGTGCAACTTAGCTGAAATTTTTACTGAAGAAACTAGAGGGTTTTTTCTTGGGTTGATTTTTTTTTAATTCCGATCCGATCATTACTTGAGGTACAGTATTAATTTGAATTGAAAAAACTCAGTTAATTTTCATCAAAAGTTTTTTCTCATTTATTCCACAACCGTGCAAGATCTGGCGAAACTTTTTGCTGTGCCGATAACCCCAAAGTAAGGGGGTCATCCTTAAAAAACAACTAGCCCTCTATCTTTATTGGATAAATCTGTACACTCAGTCTTAATTTTTGAAAACCATTTTTTTCAGGAGGCCTAAAAATCCTACAGTATGCCAGCAGACTCAAAACAACTTGCTAATTTTGTAGAACCCATCATAAAGTATCTATATCCAAAAAATTTTGAAAATCGGATGAATAGCCAATTTATAGTACAACTGCAAAGTTGCGTTCAAAATACTCGAGTTGAAAAATGATTGCAGGCTATCTTTTGTACAGGCGCTTAAACATATTAAGGCAACGCGCTATCGCGCTCGCGCGTGCCTTGATTTATATTATTGGTTTTTTGTTTCCTGCCACCAAAATACAAGTATCACAATTGATCTTTCCTTAAATAAAACATAATCTCGACTTCATAGAGTAAACATGGAATTGTCTAAAGAAAAAAACATATATGGTTTTGTTTACCAAATTTTACACTATTTTCAAAAACATCAATTAATATATAATTCTTAATAATTCCCCAGGGTTCAGGGCAAGTTCTTTTTGTTATGAGATGGTCAGAAATGGATAATTACTAAGCTTTACAAATACCGAAAAAATCTATATCTATAAAAATGAATGTTTGTTTCTTTCTTTGTCCCGTATGCGTTCCTATACCATTCATCCGATTGCGATGAAACTTCGGTGAGTTGTTGTGCGCACGCCCGCGAAGGTTTATGAATTTTTTTCGATGGGGCCCTTTGGGGGGTTCTTGGGGTCTTCCACATCTCCTCCTAAACCACTGGACCGATTTCAACCAAACTTGGCACAAATATTTTATGCAACGGGAGAACCAACATAGGGTAGGTGTTTTTTCGATGGGGTCTTCCACATCTCCTCCTAAACCATTGGACCGATTTCAACCAAACTTGGCACAAATATTTTACGCAACGGGAGAACTAACATAGGATAGGTGTTTTTTTCGACGGGGTCCATTGGGGGGGGGGGTCCTTTGGGGTCTTCCACGTCTCCTCCTAAACCACTGGACCGATTTCAACCAAACTTGGCACAAATATTTTACGCAACGGGAGAACCAACAAAGGATATGTGTTTTTTCGATATGATACTTCGGGGGGTCCTTTGGGGTCTTCTACATCTCTTCCTAAACCACTGGACCGATTTCAACCAAACTTG
This sequence comes from Magicicada septendecula, assembly GCA_034769895.1. NCBI lineage: Eukaryota > Metazoa > Arthropoda > Insecta > Hemiptera > Cicadidae > Magicicada > Magicicada septendecula. The sequence goes on along the minus strand of CM068367.1, from coordinate 397,564,095 downwards.
GCACAAATATTTAATGCGAAGGGAGAACCAACATAGGATAGGTGTTTTTTCGATGGGGTTCTTTTGGGGGTTCTTTGGGGTCTTCCACATCTCCTCCTAAACCACTGGACCGATTTCAACCAAACTTGGCACAAATATTTTACGCAACGGGAGAACCAACGTAGGACAGGTGTTTTTTTTCGATACGATCCTCTGGGGGGTCCTTTGGAGTCTTAAAAAACTAACTTATTAGATCTGGTTACTATGGCAACCCAATGGAATAGATTCTGTTCTAAATATATTATCGCATTAAATTGAAGACCACGCGAACGAAGTCTTTATATATTATATATATACAGACACTTTCTTTCTTTGAGTGGCATTGCAACGCATGCCGGGTACTCACTAGTATTAAATAAATTTGTTTATTTTTCGTTTAGTATGTAGTTCCAGGAATGGCCGTAAGAGAGCAGCGTGCTTTTGTTTACTTTAAAAAAAACATGTGATTAAATGACTAGTTTCGTGTTCTATATCAACGTTCGGAATGCGTTTTCTTCTTGAACTATTAAACGAAATGTTTATATTACCTCTCTTCGTATGGTTCTTACTGGAATGAAGCTTTTTCTCTGGTGAGGTCCGTCTTGAGTTATAATTTCTTTACCGTCTGGCTCATATTCTATCGTCAACTTGAACTATGTCGAAACCAGGTTGAATCATCAGAAGGTTTTCTTTCACTGTTTATTAAAGAGTATAACCATTTAATTTTGATAAATCATGTATGATTATATAGTGGTCATGTTGCTTTTTAATTTTGTATTAATTTTCACTCCAACGTTCCAGAAAGGTTATTTTATTAGAATTGTAGTAGCATCATTTTGTCAACTCTATGGTTTTATTCCCAATTTTTTATTATTAACAATACTTGTTATTTCCGTCACTCTTAGTAACCCATAGTATTTTTATTATACAGGCAGTTTGTAATTATTATAAATTTATATTTTATTTACCGAAAAATAATTCTTTTCCATTCCGGTTTCTTTATCAATTTGGTTTACATAATAAGTTTTTGTTCATTTTCTTATGACCTTGTATATAAGTATTTGATAATTTTATTATCTTTAAATAAATTTGTATATATTATTTATTTAGTCTCTCATAGTATTCCTACACTACACTACTTCCTGTTGCTATTTCCCTCATAGTATTATTTTAATTTTTTATTATCCTTTGATATTTAAATTTTTATGTTTTTTTTCTTTTTTAGAACTAACCCTGGGTTATCTTATATTATAACACAAATATTTGAAAAAAATATAACATTAACTTAGGTATAACAATTGGTTGTTCATACAATATAAATATTACAATAAATAAATAAAATACAAAATCAGTTAGTAGTATTATAGTCTACTCTCATAGTTTTATAATTCCCCAAACCTACAGCACAATTCTGTAATAAGTTACCTCCATTTTCATTTTTTACCTCAATGGGTACACTATAACTCACTTGTCACTCGAATTGTTTATAATGTTTAGTGATATACTTTAATTTAGAGCTAGTTATAGGTTACCCATTTCTGACCTTTATGTTCTTACATGATTTAATTTATTGGGACCGGGTTATGTAACGTTACATAAAGCCCCCCCCACTAGAACAAATTTATTTTAGTTTAACTCGTTTATTAAAAATAAATTGTTGATTGGTTCAATTCTCCTAATAGTCTTGGCTTTATTTTCATAATAGTGTTTCATTTTCAAACTGGTTGTAAACTCTGACTGGTCATTCAGACTGGTGGTAATTGCTGTTTTCTTACTTAACTCTCTCTCTCTTGGAGGCAAATTCATCAATTTATTTCTCTGGGTAGTGGTACTTCCACATTTTATTTGATAAGGACTGGTCACACTAATCATATTAAACTTGTTTTAACACTCATTTCTATTTACTTCTATAACTTATCTTTATCAATTAAGCTTTGATCTGCTATCTTCCTTCTATTTTCTTCATCTATACTTCTGGAATCTAATATCACTCTTTTCAGCTATTTTATAATTATTATCCCTTAAATATTCAATTTCCCTAACATTTTTCCCTATCTTGTGCGGTGGTAACAGTCGGGTGGCCACCTTGGGTCCATAACTCCGCTGTCCATCCTTACACCTTCTGAGACCAGGGGAACATCATCCCTGCTCATAAAAATTATTGCCGGAACATTTCTACGGTCAATACATAAAAATAAAAAATTATAAGTAGTAGTCAATTAGCGACTAGTACTAAACACTTTTGGGATTCTTCATACTGTAGCTGTTTGCATTTATTTATATATTTCTTCTTCTCCTTGATTCCTTCTTCTTTTCCATTAACTAATAGCATATAACATTATTGATAGGCCTTATGTTAAAATTCTTTTGACTTTACTTCTTGTGACATATTTCTCCGTATCATTTCTTCTTATATAATCTTCAATTCCAAGAAATTCTAATTATTGTATTAATTATCATCCTCCTTCAGTTTCATTGGAGTCATTAAATTATTCTTTATTCTTCTTATCTTAGCACATTACCATCAATTGTTTTTGTTCATTTAATTTTTCTTGTGTTTGTTACCATTAAAAATATTACTTTTTCCTATTATTTCCTTTTAAATCAGTTCTTTATAAATATTATTTAATCATCTGTTCTCTTTTCTTGGTGGTTTGTTGTTTGTTAAATCAAATTATATCGTTTCGAAATATTTAAAGTAAGTGGTACTTGCATACTTTTTATTAAATCATATTGTTCCTGAATAAATTGTTGAGTAAGTTGTTCTTACATTTTTTGGAATTTTGGGGTTTTAGTCTCTTCACTTTAAATTATATAGTTTCAGAATAACTTGAGTAAGATGTCCTTACATACTTTTAGAATTTTGGGGTTTTAGTCTCTTCACTTTAAATTATATGGTTTCAAAATAACTTGAGTAAGATGTCCTTACATGCTTTTAGAATTTTGGGGTTTTAGTTTCTTCACTTTTCAATGGGTTGCTGGGTCGGTTTTCAGAATTTCAGTCCCCTTTTCTGTTTTGTTATTATTTAGGTCAACCATGGTCCATTAACTCAGTTATTCCTCTTCCTCGGATTACTGGGGTGTTCGGAATTACTTCTCTCCTCGATAATCTCCTTATCATCCGGCTCTCCCACTTTGCTGCTACGAAACCTTTAATTAAGTATCGGTCTCCCGTCATAGTTCGTTCCCTTTTAACTAACAAGTATTGTACCTCCTCTAACATAACATAGTTGCTCATATTTAATCTCATTTCATTCCCTTTTACCTCTGGATTATTTGCCAAATATTTGAATGTTATATTCCGTCTTGAAGATATGACTGATACTGTCTGATACACTTCAATCGTCGACCTATTTAATTGAGATCTAAACTTAATTAACTCCCTCTGTTCATTAATTGGAAGGTTGAATACATTAATTAATCCACCTGTAATCATCTCCCATTCTTCCTTGGTATTTATTATTCTCTTTCGACATGTTTTTATTATTTCCTTGGTCTTCTTTTCCACGGTTTGAACATCCTTTTTGTTGTGGCTATTTTTATTTTCAGATGGCATTACACCTTGGTATTCTGTAATGTCTATTTCCTTCCTACTCTCTTCTGTATTCGGACTTACTTTAATGCCTTCTGAAGTGCTGTCTGATGTTTCATCCAAATTCTTGACACTATGGTCCATTTGTTTATTTGTCTCCTCCTTGTATGTATCTGCTTTTTGGATACGCGTATTAACATTTTCAAACTTCTCTCCGAAAGTTTCCCATATCTCCTTATTGAACTTCTCCATCTTACCCTCAATCCGCTTTAAATTCTCATTATTCTCTTCAAATTTTGCATTCATCTCTTCTCTTTGTCCTTCAACAGTTTCTTTCAGTTCATTGTATTGTTAATTCATGGTTTGTTTGATATTTCCATGAATGGTTTCTATTTTTTCATTTAGTTGTTTGACTAAACTTTCCTGAATGCTATCTATTTTCTCATTGGTCTGTCTATTTTGTTCCTCCTGCTTCTTAAAATTCTCCTTATTTTCCTCATTGGTTTGTTTTAAGTTTTCCTCCTGTTTCTTAAAATTCTCCTTATTTTCCTCATTGGTTTGTTTCAAGGCTTCCTCCTGTTTCTTAAAATTCTCCTTATTTTCCTCATTGGTTTGTTTCAAGGCTTCCTCCTGTTTTCTAAAATTTTCATCTATTTTGTTATTGGTTTGCTTTGAAGTTTCCTCCTGTTTTCTAAATTGTTCAGCCATAAATTTCATCATGTCTTGCCAATTTGGTTCTCTCCTGGCTTCCGCTTTATCTGGTTGGTCCCCTTGGGCATCCTCTTCCACTATTTCCGTTTCCGTATCCATAACTACTTCGGTTTCTTCTGTATCACCTGTCTGTTGGTCCATTTCACTGTCCATGACTAATTCTATTTCTTGTTCCTGTCCACCTTCTTCAATCTCCTTTTCTTCTGCCCTCTTCTTCGATTTGCCTCGGGTATTATGCATTTCTTGTTTTCTCATAACTGCCAACGATAATTAGATTTTTTGGTATATATTTTTATTAAATTTCAAAATTCTTTTCTAATTACCGCCCTTTTACGTTGAGCGCCAATTCTGTAACGTACTGCTTTTTTGTTAATATAGGAGAGTTAATAGCGAAAACTTTGTATGTGGCTTATTGGGTGTTCGTCTTATTTAATTAAGCTCCCAATGTTGTTATGCGCCAATTCTGTAATGTAGCGGTTTGAGATATTAAAGTTTCCGCCTCTCCGCAGTCGCCACTTATGAATTATAATAACTGAAGTTTTTAAAAAAATAAATATAGTATTTTATTTAATGTTACTCAATCTAAACAGAAATCGAGAGTGTGTGATTTGGGGTCAAGGAGGGAAGTTGTTCAGCCTTATGAGGAAGAGAGAGTAAGTACCAATGATTTACACTCGGTTTAGATGATTTCTGATTTTTTCAAATTGTTCGCTGTGATTTAAATCAGCTGATTGTAAGACAAGTTTCCACGCCTAGTTTAACCAGCCTACACTATAGCAAAATCTGATCCAATGTGTTGATCTCTTCTGTTTTTGTGCTGAAATCTATTACAACTACCCACTACAAAAATTATAACACACTTTATTATTCAATATCATTTTTCAATAATATTATTTATTTATATTATTGGTTTTTTGTTTCCTGCCACCAAAATACAAGTATCACAATTGATCTTTCCTTAAATAAAACATAATCTCGACTTCATAGAGTAAACATGGAATTGTCTAAAGAAAAAAACATATATGGTTTTGTTTACCAAATTTTACACTATTTTCAAAAACATCAATTAATATATAATTCTTAATAATTCCCCAGGGTTCAGGGTAAGTTCTTTTTGTTATGAGATGGTCAGAAATGGATAATTACTAAGCTTTACAAATACCGAAAAAATATTAAATAAATTTGTTTATTTTTCTTTTAGTATGTAGTTCCAGGAATGGCCGTAAGAGAGCTGCGTGCTTTTGTTTACTTTAAAAAAAACATGTGATTAAATGACTAGTTTCGTGTTCTATATCAACGTTCGGAATGCGTTTTCTTCTTGAACTATTAACGAAATGTTTATATTACCTCTCTTCGTATGGTTCTTACTGGAATGAAGCTTTTTCTCTGGTGAGGTCCGTCTTGAGTTATAATTTCTTTACCGTCTGGCTCATATTCTATCGTCAACTTGAACTATGTCGAAACCAGGTTGAATCATCAGAAGGTTTTCTTTCGCTGTTTATTAAAGAGTATAACCATTTAATTTTGATAAATCATGTATGATTATATAGTGGTCATGTTGCTTTTTAATTTTGTATTAATTTTCACTCCTCCAACGTTCCAGAAAGGTTATTTTATTAGAATTGTAGTAGCATCATTTTGTCAACTCTATGGTTTTATTCCCAATTTTTTATTATTAACAATACTTGTTATTTCCGTCACTCTTAGTAACCCATAGTATTTTTATTATACAGGCAGTTTGTAATTATTATAAATTTATATTTTATTTACCGAAAAATAATTCTTTTCCATTCCGGTTTCTTTATCAATTTGGTTTACATAATAAGTTTTTGTTCATTTTCTTATGACCTTGTATATAAGTATTTGATAATTTTATTATCTTTAAATAAATTTATATATATTATTTATTTAGCCTCTCATAGTATTCCTACACTGCACTACTTCCTGTTGCCATTTCCCTCATAGTATTATTTTAATTTTTTATTATCCTTTGATATTTAAATTTTTATGTTTTTTTTCTTTTTTAGAACTAACCCTGGGTTATCTTATATTATAACACAAATATTTGAAAAAAATATAACATTAACTTAGGTATAACAATTGGTTGTTCATACAATATAAATATTACAATAAATAAATAAAATACAAAATCAGTTAGTAGTATTATAGTCTACTCTCATAGTTTTATAATTCCCCAAACCTACAGCACAATTCTGTAATAAGTTACCTCCATTTTCATTTTTTACCTCAATGGGTACACTATAACTCACTTGTCACTCGAATTGTTTATAATGTTTAGTGATATACTTTAATTTAGAGCTAGTTATAGGTTACCCATTTCTGACCTTTATGTTCTTACATGATTTAATTTATTGGGACCGGGTTATGTAACGTTACAATATGGATTCATAGAGTCCTCTTAACTCATCTCATGCCAGTCTCCTAGTTTACATAATTCATAATAAGGTTTTGTTTACCTTTACTGATAATACATCTTTCTACAATAAGTTACACTTTTATAACATTTTTAAACATATAGTTTTTACATTGTTGATTATATTGATATCATATTGTTGCGGTTTGGAAGCTCTTGATGATCTCGAGTTGTTCCAAAGACGCTATGCAGGAAGGCTGGATTGTTTGTCTGATATTACTGATATTTGAAATGCATTTATTGAAATATTAAGATGTATTGATCATGATCGACACGTGCGGATGTATTAGAGGCCATAACGCCCATAAATTAGTTTTGAAAGAAATCGTAGTCCATTGAAGATGGACGCAGGTAGTCTGATTAAATTAAATTGTATGATACATATTTAAGAATTGTCCAGAAGCCTCGGCTGGAAGTGAAATTGTTTAATGAGAGATCCGCTCGGAGCCTGGTTAGAAACTAAACTAAAACTTGTCTCCCGTCGGCCAGCTGACCGCCGGCAGCGTTTGATAAGCACGTGACGTCATCCGCCCGTGTCGCATTGCAGTAGTCACTGCGTACAGCTGATAAAAACAAAGTACAAAGTTTGAACATACTGCCCGCCAAAATCGGGACGATTTTGTAAATTAAACGTTAAATTAATAATACAATAATTAGACTTACATGGTAAAAATGATACAACAATTGGCGTATTGGCTACAGCGCAATGACATAATAACCATAATATGAATTCAATTAACAATTACAAGGTATACAAGAAATTAACCCTTATGCAAATAGCAAGGGCAAACTGACAGTAAAATTACCCAAAACATAATAGTAACACAATACACACCATAATACAATGATTAAGTAGACATTGATCTTTCCCAAATAATACCCATTGACATTTGCAAGCATTACAATAACAAGTAATAATACCATAAAAAACATAATAATTTCACCAAGATATTGACACAACAACCCCAATAAATTTCATAATATATGACCATTAGAAAATACAATACATACGTAGAATAATTGATACCATAAGTAACACTTGTAGTTCTCGGAACTTGGATTATATAAACATACGACAATACACAACATCCATAAATAATTGATAGTACATATGAAAACACAGTCACTATTGCAGTAATAGCTATCGTCACGTAAACAATACTTACAATGTTTATGATACAATTGACTTGTATGCTCGCCCGTGGAATGTCCCGGGCGTAGTCCAGGCAATGTGACAAGTTCACAATCCTAGTATGTCTAGTATGCAGTGTTGCAAACTAGTCAGTAAAGTCAGTAAAAGTCAGTATTTTTGAGCAAGTCAGTAAGAAGCCAGTATTTTTTAAATTGGTCAGTAAAGTCAGTTTTTTAAAGCATGCTAAAAAAAAACTTAAAAAAATTTTTTTTTTTAAATTCAGAATGATCTGAAGCTACCTAAGCACAGGTTCATCAAACATGTTTCTTCAAGGTGGTTGTCTTTGGAGTCAGCAGGTTTAAGACTCCTAGAACAGTGGCCAGCAGTCACGAAGTATTTCATGGTATTTGTGCCAAAATATAAAAGTGATTTAATGATATCATCCAAATACAAGAACATTGTTAGTCTTCTGAAAGTTAACACAATGAAAGTGGAAATAAACTTTGCTTGCTCCAGTGCTCACATATTTTCACAGTTTACTGGTCACTTTCAGAAAGAAGAACCTTTGATTCACCTTCTGTATGATCACCTCAAAACTCTAACAAGCAGACTAGTGACTTGTATATGTCATTCTGAGGTTATCTTCTCGTTAGATTCCTTGAATGATGAGAAAAGTTTTCTTTCTCTTAAAGAAGTAAACTGTGGATTAGATGTAAAAGAATTACAAATGTTACCAGAAAAGGACAAACTTGCATTTCTGCTCCAAGCAAAAAAGCATTTCATTGCTAGTTGTAAACACATTTTTACCACGTCTTCCTTGACGTCAAAACCTTTATTGAAGCATTTTGAATGTTTGATCCCATCCGAAAGAACAAAAGACAATAGTTGGAAGTCCATCGTTGAAGTGGCAAAAGCATTGCCTATTGATCTGAACATAGCCTCCCTTATTGATGAATGGAAGTTACTGAGTTTGGAAGAAGATGAGCTCCATAGCAAGAGCAATCGCATTGATGTTTACTGGAACCAGTTTTTTAAGAAAACTGATAAGGCAGGTGAGATGAAGTACCCACTTGTTTCTAAGGTTGTCAAAGCAGCTTTATCTCTTTCTCATGGTTCAGCAGATGTGGAAAGAGGCTTCCCAAGCTCACAGAGAGTTATGACCTCTGATCGGGCAAGTATGTCTGAAAGAACTCTGGATGCCTATCTTCACGTTAAGGGCGCATTGCATAAACTCTATGATGGAAAAGTACATTTGGTTCATATAAACAAAGAGCTCTTGAATCTCGCTCAGTCAGCCTATATACATCATAGGCAGTACCTAGAAGAACAACGTTTAAAGAAAGAACAGGAAAAGAAAGAAGAAGAAGCTAAGGAGATAGACCGTATTGCCGAAAACGAATTAGAGAAAAAACTCTCAGCTGAGAGGAAAGGTATTGATGAAAAAGAAGTAGTATTAAAACAACTGAAAAGTGATGAAGAAGAGAAAAGAAAAGTAGCTGATACTCTTTTAAAAGATGCAAATGAAAGCAGGCTATTAAAAATAAGGATCTTGTTGCGGCTAATGTTGCACAGGCAATCCTGGAAAGTGCTCAGAAAGTTAAAGAAGAAGCTGACATAAAAAGACATGATGCAGAAAAAATTCAGAAAAATGTTGAGGAAAAGAAAATCTTCACTAATTACTTCATTTTTCAATAAAAAAACCCAAGCAAAGAGTTTCAGTTACAATTCTTAAGCAGACTGATCATAGAGTACCAAGGATATTTAACATTCTCTTGGTATGTACATTATATTATTCTAGGAATATTTAAGATGGGTAATTATGTTACAGTTTTATTAGATATAAGATGTAAGTTAAGCGCTGAATAATATGTCAATAAAATAAATATACAAAATTAACTTATTATGGTGGCAAGGGAAATTGGCCTGAGTAGCTGTAAACCAGTTAACAATATGCCTGCTCATTTTACTTGAACAATGTTTAGTTTTTAATGTTTTTTAATAAGTCTCAAACTAAAATAATGCCGTTGTATGTTAGATTTTGTTTTACAGCTGCTCAGGGGGGAGAAGGGTGGCCAATTATAAAAAATATGTTTTAAACTGTCTCTAATTACTAGCAAATTAATATTAATATGGTCGATGGAGGTCAGTAATTAAGGTCAGTTATTTTATCTTAGGTCAGTAAGAAGTCAGTATTTCAGTGATTTTAGTCAGTAAAATCAGTAATTTAGACCTCAAAACCAGTTTGCAGCCCTGAGTATGGCATGCATACGACTAGTTTGTTGCCACCGGAAGGGGGCATAATTTGTGGATGGGTCGGCGTAAGATACCTAGCGCGGTGCGAACTTCTGCGACGCGTACTAAGGAATCTTGACCCGGAAAAACATTGGCAATTACCCCACGCTTCCACTCTAGTGGGGGGGGGGGAATTATCATCCAAAATGAGGACAAGCTGTCCGACATTCAAATTCCTTAACTGGGTGCGCCATTTGTTGCGCTGCTGCAGCTGGTGCAGATAATCCCTAGACCACCGTTTCCAGATGGTCTGCGTAAATTTTTGGAGCAGAAGCCAACTGCCCAAATGACTAGTATTGCTTTGGGTATAGTCGGGTTCCGGAAGTGCAGTCAGTGGAGCACCGACCAGGAAATGAGCAGGAGTTAAGGGTTCAGGGTCTCTAGCATCGTCAGACACCGCGCACAAAGGGCGTGAATTAAGGCAAGCCTCAATTTGAGAAAGAAGAGTAGAGTATTCCTCAAAATTCAAGATCGTACCGCCTATTACGCGACGTAAATGAAATTTAACACTCCATACACCACTTTCCCACAAACCACCGAAATGAGGGGCTGAAGGGGGGATAAAGGACCATTTGATACCGTGGAGACCGCAAAACTCCAGAGAAGATTGCTCAACTTCCCTTGAGGTTACAAATTTGTACCAATCGTATAAGGTGTGGTTGGCACGACGAAAATTCGTACCATTATCTGAAAATATCTGCGAGGGAATACCTCTGCGCGAGATGAATCTTTTTAAAGCCGCTATAAAGGCGTTGGAAGTGAGATCCGACACCAATTCTAAATGGATGGCCTTTGTACACATGCATATGAATAACGCGATGTATGCCTTGGTCGTGGACTTAGAGTGCTGCCCGCCATGGCGCAAAAGTACAGGACCGGCGTAGTCCACGGCAGACTGTGAAAATGGCCTAGAAGGCGTGACCCTAGAAGGGGGTAACTGACCTAATAGTTGATTCGCGCCTCTAGCCCGGAAACGAAAACAAGTGACACACTTATGTATCACTGAGCGGATATAGGATTTGTCGTGTATGATCCAATATTTTCGCCTAAGCGAAGCTTGAGTTGATTGCACCCCAGCGTGCAACAAACGGATATGTTCATACTCAATTATTAATCTCGTGAGATGAGAGTGCAGGTGCAAAATTATTTGGTGTTTACTCGCGTAATTAAGTGGGGAGAATTGCAAGCGTCCGCCCACTCTCAAAATGCCTGATTCATCCAGGAAGGGGTTGAGAGCAAGAATTTTACTACGGCGAGGAAGGCACCGGTGTGCCTCAAGTTCCTTAACTTCTACGCCGAAATGCAACTGCTGAGATTGCCGGACAAAAACCAAGAGTGTGTCAGACAATTCTTGAGCAGACAAAAAGGACGTGGCCCTGTCAACAACCGGAAGCCTAGAATTGCGAAAAAATCTGCGGCAATATGCGAAGACGCGAATGAGCCTAGTAAGGGATGAATAATTTTCAACATAACTATGTGTTGAGGACGCGACAATTAGTGAGGTTTGAACCTGCTTGCGACGTTCCTGCTCAAGGTGGGGATAAGTACAGGGAGTATTAATGTCGAAAGCGCTGACTGGCCATGACGCTGACTCATGCGCCAACCAGGACGGACCATGCCACCATTGAGTATGACAGTGCAAACTACGAGGGAGGCAACCGCGCGATAAAATGTCGGCAGGGTTGTCATTTGATACTACATGATGCCAAGTTCCCCTGCTGCTAACAAGACGCTGTATTTCCGCGACACGGTTGGCCACAAATACCTTCTAGCGGGAAGATTGTTGAATTATCCAATGCAACGCTATCATCGAGTCCGAATAGAGATATAGTCCGTCAAAATTGTAGTTGATGGCGTTTAAAACCTTGGACGTTAATTGCGACAGCAATAAACAAGCACAAAGTTCAAGACGTGGTAGCATTATCTGTTTCAGCGGAGCGACCCTAGATTTAGCAGACAACAAGTTTGACGATATGGCGCCGTTCGAATAGACCACCCGCACATAAATGCAACACGCGTAACCTTTAGCTGAAGCGTCGGCGAATCCGTGAAGCTGTAATGAACTAATTGGATAATTGTTCGAACTCTTAACCGACCTCGTAATCTTAAAATGAGTGTCGGAAACTAATTGAGAGTATAGTTCTAACCACTGATTGGCTAATGACCCAGATAGGGGTTCGTCCCAATCTGTGCCCGCCAACCACAACTGTTGCACGAAATGCTTGCAGTAAAATGTGATGGGTGCGATAAGACCCAGTGGATCATAAATCCCAGCAATGACCGACAACACGCTTCTTTTGTTGAACACGGTCAAATTATCATCACCCCCTGACGGTGTATAAAAAGTTATCCTTTTCAACGTTCCATTGTATTTCCAATGTACGCACGTTTTGACCTTTGCTGAAGTCATGGGATACTTGGGCGCGAAGGGTCATAATCTTATGGTGGTTAGAGAACCACTTATGTAACGTGAAACTATACCTACTTAACAACTTCACGATCTCGCATTTCATTTCAGCTAAGACGTTCGGATCATCCGAACCCATTATAAGATCATCTACGTAAAAATCATTGGCTATGGCCCTAGAAGCTGTAGGGTAGTCGGAATTATTTTCGTAGGCTATCTGAGCCAGACAACGTGTAGCAAGGAAGGAGGCACTAGCAGTGCCATACGTAACCGTCCTTAAAGCGTAATGTCGCAATTCCTTATGCGGCGCATCACGCCAAACAATGCGTTGCAGGTTTGAATCCTTTGGGTTAACCATGATCTGGCGATACATCTTTTCTATGTCCGCAATAAGTACGTATCGGTGGGTACGGAACCGAACCATTATCGAAAACAGATCCTGCTGGATCGTAGGACCGACCATTAGAGTATCGTTGAGGGACAGATTATTTGTGGTTTTAGCGGAGGCATCAAATACCACGCGCAATTTAGTGGTTAGGCTGGAGTCCTTGTAGACTGCGTGATGGGGCAGATAAAAAATATCTGAGTTGTCAAGCGACAAATCGTAATCATTAAGTGGCGACATGTGACCAAGTTTCAAGTAGTCACTCATGAACTCGTTATAATCCTTATAAAGGATAGGGTTCTGCTTGAACTTGAACTCTAACGATTGGAACCTGCGGATAGCTCCGCGGACAGAATCTCCCAAATGACATTTATCAGACCTGCGGGGCAGGGATACCACGAATCTCCCATCGCGGTTGCGGCTAGTGTTTTCCACAAAATGTTTTTCACACGGCGAGTCCTCAGAGCAGGGTTCGCGACTAGAGATCTCCTCCAACTTCCAAAATTCCTTTAGTTGCGAGGAAATCTATCATTCTTACAGACCATAAAGGACGAAACTGTTTTAGTTATGTCGACGTTGAAGGGTAAGTCACCGGCCAAAATAAATCCTAACTTAGTCTCCTGAATTATAGGGAAGTGCGGTCCGCGCGTAAATTTAATAGGTTCAATTAGTTGGAGAAAATATTGAGCGCCGAGTAATACATCGATTTGCGCCGAGCAATGTAGGTGAGGATCCGCCAAGAATACGTGCTTGGATAAATTCAAAGAGGCAAGATCGAACAACTCCGCCGGCAAATTATTTGTTATACTGGGTAGTACGGCACAATGTACATTTAACGTGAAGGGTTTATAGCGAGAATGTAGCCTTACCTTTGTACTAAAGTCAGCCTGTGAAAGCGAGTTGTTTATACCCGTGATGGGTAGTTGCGATTTAACCAATTGGAGGCCCATTCTGCGGGCGAAATCCATTGTGCAAAAGTTCGCTTGAGAACCGGAATCCAGTAATATCCTAACGGGAAATTTCCTACCGATCTTATTAGCGGTCATACAGACGGCGGTGGATAACAACACCGATTTATTGGTCTGTGACTTCAGTGAGCATTGGTTATTAATGGAAGCTCCGTCTCTGTTGGGGACATGAATTGTGGTGTGGTGACGCCTAGAACATTTTTTGCAAGAAAATTTTGAGGGACATTTTGAGCTTTCGTGTCCCGGACGAAGGCAATTTAAGCAAAGTTTGTTTTTTATTAAGACGTTTCTTCTGTCAGGAATAGACAGCGATGTGAATTGTAAGCAGTCGATAATTCTATGTTCATTCACCGTTACACAGTCTACATAAATTGTTTCTGATATGAGAATGGAATGCCCCCCTAGGAGCGCTTGTCTGTTTAACTGCCTTGCGATAAGGAGACTTATCGCTTTTATTCAACCTGCTCGTTGGGGTAGTCGCGTTATCAAGATTTTGTAGTAATTTTCTTTGTGAATTTAAAAAATTCATAAAATTATTAAAATCAGGGAATTTATGTTCCGACAAACTCTCTTTCCACAACCGGAAAGTGTAATTATCAAGTTTTTTAGCTAAGTAATGTATAACAATAATTTCGATTGTGTTGACTGGCAGTTTGAGATTATTTAAAGCGTTTATATTGGCTGAGATTTCATCAATGAATTTAGATATGCTGACTTGGGATTCTTGTTGAACCAATGGTACGTCCAGGACATTCCCTACATGGTGGGCGGAAACAGTTAGCTTACTGTCATATCTATTCTTCAACAGATCGATAGCCACCGCGTAATTCTCATGAGTGATTGGTAATGACCTTATTACGTTAAGCGCCTCGCCATATAATGACGAGTGCAAATAGTGAAGTTTCTGTATATCCGTCAGATCTGCTCTGACGTGAATTAATTCAAGAAAAATGTGGTAATAATGTTGCCACTCAACAATACTACCCGCAAACCGTGGTAATTTGATTGGTTCCAATTGAATGGGGGGTGTTTTAAGCTGTTTACTTTCAGCATTAATTACTGGTTTCTGGTTCATATGCTCAGCTTGCTCCAGCAGGTGTTGCAATTTACACTCTATATTACAAAGATCGTCTTCCGTTTGTACCCTATCACTCATTAAAGCAACGTCCGCTTCCTCGGCTTCGATTTGGGATTGAATCTCATCGTATTTGGTGGATAATTCCATCAAATGTCGCAGTTTTATTTTCAGCGCATGATGATCGCTGGTTACCAAATCGAAGTTATCCGCGAAAGTATTTACGTGTGATATTGAGGCTTTAATTGTGCCTCGTTTTTTTATTAGAGCCCTTACATCTGCCATTATTACAAAAAAAAAAAAAAAAAAAAAAAAAAAAAAAAAAAAAAAAAAAAAAAATACCTTGAAAGAATTTGAGCATAGAGCATGTGAACCATAAACTTAAGTTTTAATAAATTTGAATACGTTGCGGTAGCTAGCGATCGTTGTTTATGAACATAATACTTGCTAGAACATAGGCTTACTCTCTCTATTAATCAAGCTTTGTTGGTAATTAAAATTATTAAAATTATGAATTTAAATGATAGCAACATATATCTTTATCTTTGAAGTTTTAACTGATAATGAACTGCCAACCACTTATTAAGTTGTATTGTGTAATGATGGTGTTTGTTTATACAAAGGTGTTAAGAAATAACTGCTAAATGTGAAATACTGTTAAACGTTAAATATAAGTAAAAGGTTCATAGTCACGTGGACGTTGATCCATTCGTGCTGAAGCTGGCTTCGATCCCGTTGCTTGATCCTGTTAGAAGCTGTTGCACCTCCTGTCTCTACTGGTCAGATGACGCCTTATGTTGTGACCCTCCATGAATTAAAGTTGTGGAACCTTTTTACATGAACTTGCAAATGCTGTCCTGCCGTGTCCCGTCGTCTCTGGTCTACTGCTTGGCCGAATCTTGTCGTGTTGACTGCGATGTGATTCACAAAAATGGTGTCGCTCAGGACGAAAATGATGTCGCTTGTGTACGAAAATGTGGTCGCTCAGGACCAAGAAATGCTGCCCGTAGGGCGAGAATAAATTCAGATCGGTTGAGCCAAAAAAGATGCGGACAAAGAAATGCGGTCGCTTGTGGACCCAAACATAAGAAATCCGTCCCGAGGGGACCAAAAATGTTTTCGTTTTTGGGCCAAAAATAAGAAATCCTGCCCGGATGACCAAAAATGTTGCGGTTTGGAAGCTCTTGATGATCTCGAGTTGTTCCAAAGACGCTATGCAGGAAGGCTGGATTGTTTGTACGAAAAGAAGTGGAGTGTATTACTGATATTTGAAATGCATTTATTGAAATATTAAGATGTATTGATCATGATCGACACGTGCGGATGTATTAGAGGCCATAACGCCCATAAATTAGTTTTGAAAGAAATCGTAGTCCATTGAAGATGGACGCAGGTAGTCTGATTAAATTAAATTGTATGATACATATTTAAGAATTGTCCAGAAGCCTCGGCTGGAAGTGAAATTGTTTAACGAGAGATCCGCTCGGAGCCTGGTTAGAAACTAAACTAAAACTTGTCTCCCGTCGGCCAGCTGACCGCTGGCAGCGTTTGATAAGCACGTGACGTCATCCGCCCGTGTCGCATTGCAGTAGTCACTGCGTACAGCTGATAAACAAAGTACAAAGTTTGAACACATATTATTATTAGAACATCTACAATTTGTTCTCTCATTAATTATTCTATTATCATGATTCATTATGCCTTAGCATACCCTTCTGTTAAGGTTGATTTTACATTGTGTTTACACTATTAACCTTATTTCAATGGTTCATTCATTATAATTCTTTCCTAGTTCATAATTATCAATAATACCTTTTCTTTTGTTTGTCATTCAAATTAATACTTTGCAATTATTCAGCTAATGTGCTGTTTACTCTTTAATACATGTTATAAATATGATTTCTTTCACCTTATACTACTTATGGTGTTTTACTTTATTTCATGGTTTGCTATGCTCACTTAAACATCTATTTGGGAACTAGTCTTTGGTCAATTCGTTTCTGTCAAATCGTCTGGTTATGTTGTATTATCTTTACTCTTCTGGTAGTTTTAAGAGTATGGAACGTTTTGTGACGTTACATTATATATAATAGTTCACTTGGAAAAACAAATATTATCTTGCAGGGGATGTTTTCCAAAACATAGTGAAGAAACAAACTGGCTTGTACACAGCTTCAAAAAAAAAGTGCCAACATTTTTTATTGTTGGCAAAGAACTTTGGATTGACTCTATGGTAAGAGCTGATTTAAATCAGACGTTTTCTTAGCTTCTGGACAAGCATCAATAAAGCAACAAAGAGCCTGAAAAAGTTGAGGAAATGCTCCGTAAAATGTCTTGCCTTTTATAAATTTCTTGTATATTGTTACAATACAAAAAGCCACACCAATACCAGGGAAAAAACGATGAATCAACTATATAAAATGTTTAAATAACTAATAAAAATAAAATGACTATGACGCGACAAACGACTATGACCCAACCCAAGTGATTGACTCAATAAAATAAATGAAATCAAATAAAATCAAATGAGAAGGTAAATGAAAAGGAAACAAAGTATAAATGAAATAAAATGAGAAGAAATGAAAAGACACAAACGAATAAGATAGAACAGAAAAGGAGAAATGTTACACTCAAATAAAGTAATGAAGAAGAAACCAATAAATAATAAATGTAAATGTTAATTATTAGTATCGACTAATTAATCAATGTAAATGATAAGTATTAAAATCCAATAAAGTAATGATAAACTAAAGTACACTAACCAAGTAAATAGAGAGTAAATGTTATAAATAACTCTATAATGATATGAAACTTGTTAACAGTATAGCTAACCATTGTGAAGTGGGAGATAGATAGATAGTGAACATGATTAAGTGAGAAAGAGAATTTAATGTTAGGGAATACCCACTAGTAACACTTAAATACTACAAAAAGGGCCAGTGTAAAACCCCCAAAATAAATAGAAAACCCTACTGATAGGTATAGACACCTAAAAACCAGTGATAAACACTACTGTTTATTGGTGAAAATTGCTATAAAATAAGAATATTGTTATTATTAGGATTAAGAGTAATTGTAGATTAGGAATACAAGGGAATTCAGGGAAAAAATCCCATGGAGAGTCAAAATGTTAGTGTTACCATGGTTAGCTAGTAAAGATTAGAATAGAAAAATATAGTAAAGAATAGAAATGCAAAATCAATAAACATCCTATGTTCAAAGGGATAGTTAATTAGATAAAGTAAATAGTGTGATGATGTTTGTCACCAAAAAATAAATAAGAATAAACAAAATGTAAACAAGAGTAGCATAATATCTGTTAAAGATTTATTCAATTAAGTCTATGAAAAGGAATATGGGTGAAGGAAGTATACAGACCATAAGCCTATATGTTGTGTTATATTTTATAGAGAGTAGTAAATAATAGACAATTAATAAACAATGGCAATATAGATAAGAAAAAAGATAAATTCATACAAACCTAAACCTAATAATACTGGAAAAGCAGTTAGAAAATAATAGACAAACCATAATATGTAAAATAATGAAAACATACAATTATTATAAAACAGACCCAAATCAATTCAAAAAATAACCAAATCATTTGTAACACAAAACAAAACATGTATAAGGGGAAAATAATATATAATTTGTATAAAATAAGAAAATATAGCCAATTACTACCTAGGCCTATGAAATGCCTAACTGTATAAAACCAAAAACAACAAATTGTAAGAAATTAACTATTATATTAGAAAATCCAAGGCAAGTAACTAGTTAAGGATAATTAGTGGATCATATTAAGATGTAAATGTTAAATTAAGCACATAAAATAAGAAAGAAATGTAATTAGATAATATCAACATAATTGTCAAAACCTTAATACATAAGCAAACCCAGCTTTGAGGGATGTCAAAATGATCTTTGAAAGAAAATATCAACAGTTGTGATAATATCTCATACTTAGATAAGAAGACAGAAGAATAATAGCAATCAGAAGACATTTAGTCATTTTGAATAAAAATTCAAATATTATAACAATGGGCTTAAGTCGTGAATAGCCAATGAGAGGCAACCTGTTGCCATAACAACCAGACGTTATTTATGAATATTCCGTTAGAAACTGTTAGTCCATTATTGAAGCTCTAGACGAATAGACGCCAAGCCGTAAATGACTCAAATTTTAATTTAAAACAAGAAAAAGTAATCCAAATTTAATAACATGAGCAAGTAAGAAGATGATGAAGGACTAGTCCATCGAACCGAGGCCAAAGACCAATTTATTCAATTATAAATTAATAAATTTCGATCAACTTATCCGAAAAAGACGCCAGGTGTAATTAAATTCATACATGAAGGAAGATTGATGACTAACGATGACCCAACCTATTTCAACTGAATGACGCTACACCTTAATTCAACTGATTTGATAAGTATTGCTGAATTCCCCGAAGTTATGGAATAAATTCTTTCCAATTTTTTCTCACAACACTTTTAACTCTCACTATAAATTGATGATCTAATTTCTTTCAAAGATTAATTAAAAATAAAACACTAAACTTATTTGAAACTAGAAAATAACCTGTATAAAAATTACGAACTTTTGAAATACACTTTTTAACACTTCAGGAACGAATTGTATTTACACCTTATAGTATATAAGAACCAGTAACGTAAGGTAGTCTACTTTATTGTAATCAAATTGATATTTTTCGTAAACCAAAAGAATCCAGATTCATTGAACGAAATTAATAATAAACATCCAGTAGACGCCATGTCTAAATAAAGCGTTCAGAATCGATTTCGCCAAGGCTTGAGATATAATTGTCTTTTACTGTCGGAGCAAATTTGTTTAATAACAAAATATAATTTTGTATAATACTACATAACTACTAATCACAATTTAATAAACTAGTACAGAATTGTAACCACTGTTCTTTATTTCATAGGAAAGTGCATTATATGATTGTGTATTATAGAGACGAGCAAAAGTGATTAAGAAATTCTCGCACAGGGCGGAAGTAATATGAATTCACCATACCGTCATAGAACGAACGCTCAATCGTCCTATTCTTTTCAATTGTTTTCAGATTAAACAATTTGGCGCCACCCGGGAAATACAAACACATATTAAAGAACAGGTAAGGTTCCCACTCGCGTGTACTGGTAATTCGAGAGATCGCTACGGACATCGTCAGCGTAAACATAAAGTAACGACCACAACGTGTGAGGCGAACACACGAAACATACACACATCTACAGAGCACATACAGATCTCTTCGTTACAATATTTGTTGTAAAATAAATATTTAGTAAGGCCAATTCAGGTTCAGATTTAATTTTATAACTTCACTTTTAAATGTAATTTCAAAAAGTCATGTGCATCAAAATAATCTGAAACATCTTGTGCGTGCGTGCGCGCGCGTGAGTGCGAGAGTGAGAAGGGCACATGATGTATTTTTCATTAATTTATTGATTTTTAAATTACAATTTTTAAATTAAAACCGTTTGCATTATCAGTTTTGTTATGGAGACAATGGGGTCTGTGAACATCCATTTAAATCTTCAAAATCTATTTTCTTATAATTGGTCTGTGAAAATTGTTTATTTTAGTTCACATTAAATAACAAGGACACTCAAATGTGATCCACCTTTGGTGTGTAGTAGATTATGCTGTTAGAACTGAGGAGTGGGGACTAATCTGTATTTGCCTGGGTGTGTAAACATTGGTATTGTGCAGCTAAAATTTGAAAGTCCCTTTCTATGTCCACTGTTATGGGTAGAAGTAGATTACTATTTATTTAATTGTAGTGTACGAGGTTTGTTCAAATAAAGACAGGACCTTTGAAGTAGCGCTCCGATCAGTGTACGGAGCGTGTTCCGACATGTGGTGCCGCCTAACGGCCACCTTCGACAACTTAACCCCGATTGTTGCGTCGTTCTACTCGTATTAGTTGGCAGCATAAAACTGTCGAAGTAAACATGTGCATTCACCGTTCTGCGAAGTAAAGATGAAAGATTTTATGGAGCAGCGCGTTTGTGTGAAATTTTGCTGCAAGACCGACAAAACTTTTACTGAAACGTGGGCTTTGCTTCAGCAAGCCTATAAGGAAGACTGTATGAGCCGTTCGCAGTTTCACGAGTGGTTTAAACGTTTTAAATCGGGCAGAACATCGATTGAGGAAGAGTCAAGATTGGGACGACCTTCGATGTCAACAAACGATGAAAACATCGATGCTGTTCGTTCTGTGATTCGTGCAAATCGCCGTTTGACTGTGCGAGAGGTTGCTGAGGAAGTCGGCATCAGCATTGGGTCGTGCCATGAAATTTTGACCGTAAAACTTGGCATGCATCGTGTCTCTGCAAAACTCGTGCCACGTCTGTTGACCGACGACCAGAAGGAGAACCGTGTCAAGATCAGCCAAGAGCTGCTTGATCGTGCCAGTACCGACAAAAACTTTGTAAAAACCATCATAACAGGAGACGAAACATGGGTTTATGGCTATGACATCGAAACCAAGGTGCAGTCGTCACAATGGATTGGAAAAATGTCGCCCCGACCGACAAAAGCACGCATGAGTCAGTCAAAATTGAAGTTGATGTTGATTATTTTTTTTGATTATCGAGGAGTAGTCCACCACGAATTCGTGCCACAGGGTCAGACTGTTAACAAGGAGTTATACGTACAAGTTTTAAGGCGTTTGAGGGAAGATGTGCGCTGGAAGAGGCCTGAGCCGTGGAAAAACAAGAGCTGGGTGTTGCATCATGACAACGCGCCAAGCCACTCGTCTCTGCTAGTCAGCCAATTTTTGGCCGGTAACGAAATAGCCATCCTTCCTCACTCTCTGTACTCTCCAGACTTGGCCCCCGTGGACTTTTTCCTGTTTCCAAAATTGAAAACCACCCTGAAAGGACGTCGTTTTCAAAGTGCTGACGAGATTCAACAGAATTCGCAGAGACAACTACGCACCATCTCACAAAACGAGTTCCAGGGAGCATTCCAACTGTGGCAGAAACGATGGGAGCGGTGTGTTGGAAGCAGGGGGGAGTACTTTGAAGGGGACAAACATTTGTAATGTTGTAATTACAGTAATAAAGTTTGTATGACAAAAGTCCGGTCTTTTTTTGAACAAACCTCGTCTTTAAACACTTGGTTACTCACCGTCTTGTGACTTCTTTAAACTTCCAATAACAACACGTTTCAAGGATAAAGCCTGCTAATGATGAGGATTTATCCTTGAAACGCGTTGTTATTGGAAGTTTAAAGAAGTCACAAGACGGTGAGTAACCAAGTGTTTACATACTACAATTAAATACTTATACACGTGACTTGAAGACTATATTATAATGAATCTACTATTTATTCCGTTTATTTGCATTTTGTGTTAGGACTCCTCTGCCCTTTGTCTAACATCAGCTCTCTCTCTCTCTCTCTCTCTCTCTCTCTCTCTCTCTCTCTCTCTCTCTCTCTCTCTCTCTCTCTCCCCTGTTCTGCAGATATCAAATGCCGTATCAATTCAGGCAGCCTGTATATAAGGTAACCAACGGTACTGGGAAAGCAAACTTGAAACATGAACATATCTGCCACATATAGCTTATCTGTAACTTTTAAATCATACACAGTGCATAACATTATGAGTTCAGATATAGTGTTTTTATTAAACATGCAACGGATATCCGGCTACTATCCGTTATCCGGCCATTTTTTTAGTATCCGGTATCCGGCCGAATACTGACTACTATCCGGCCGGATACCGGATACCTAATTATGCAACAAAAAAATGCGTTTCAATCACAAATGTATTTATTTTAAAAAGAATGTGTTACAAATTTAATACTTAAAGTCTATTAGTGGCAAATTATAAAAACAAGTTTTTCAGCATTTGCTGGTAGTAAACAATTGGGCTTTTCTTCGTAGACAAGACCTGCTTCGGAAAATAGCCTCTCACTGTATACGCTGCTACAAGGAGACGAAAGATAAATCTTAACAAATTTTGTTAGGATTGGATACTGTTTTGCGTTTGCTGACCACCACTTGTAAGTGTCTGCCTTCCGATCTAGGCGAACAGTTTTTAAATAATTATCTAGCTCATTTGCAATAGCAGTTTTCTCCGTACCCTCAGTTTGCATGTTGTCTGTAGCGACTTCCTCAAAGCAGTTCCAGAAAGTGTCGTGTATTTCAATGGTTATATCATTTTCATTTGTATTTCTTTTCTTAGTAGGTGGAGAAGAGTCATCATCACTAGGTTCATCACAACCATAACTCATTTTCAGAGCTTGTAATAGAATTTTTTGTTTCGCTCTTTCGGTTTGAACTATTCCCAGGAAACTAGTTTTGAACCTCGGGTCAAGAAAAGTTGCAACCAAGTATTTGTCATTCTCTTCAAAGTCAAAGCGCTTTTCTAGTTCAGCTTTTAGTGAAGATCTCATGCTCAATAAGTTAGGTGTTCTAACCGCAATCTCTTCCTTTCCCAGGTATTTTGTCAATGTGACAACATGTGGTATCACTTCAGAGATGCAGGAAAGACCAGAGCTGGTTATTTTAGTTATCTCTTCGAACGGTTTGAGGAGTTTGATGCATTGCTCCATTAGTTCCCACTGAGATGGTGTCAAATTGTTCAAGGAATCGTGATCTGTTGTGTACAAGGACACAGCTTGTTTCTGTTCTAGTAATCGCTTCATCAAATAATAAGTAGAATTCCAGCGTGTGCTGACATCTTGTACTAGATGGTGATCTGGCAAATTAAGTTCTTGACGAATGGCTTTAAGCTTTTGTTGCGCAACACCAGAGTGATTAACATGGGTGACAATCCGTCTCGCAGCAGCTACCGTCTCCAGTACCTCTGATTGGGATTTCAGCGATTCATTGACAGCTCGTTGCAGGGAATGGATAAAACACTTTGCCGAATCATATTCTACGACTCGTACGCCTTTTATCATATTGGCTCCACTGTCATGGACAAGCAAATGAATCTTGCTTTGAGGAATGTCCCATCTTTCTGCAATGACATTGAGCTCTTTTCCAATATTTTCGCCAGTATGTGAGCCAGAAAACGGCTTCATTGCCAAAACACCATGCTCAAGAATAAACTCTGGAGACAACCAATGGGCAGTGAAACTCAAGAAACTCGTATTATTGTGTAGACATGTCCACACATCAGATGCCACAGATATTGCTGTAGCTTGTGAAATATTAGCTTCAATTTTTGCATGAATTCTGTCATATATATCAGGAATAATTTTTTCGGTTATATAGGTGCGACTAGGCATTTTGTACTGTGGCACTGCCTTTTCCATAAGCCTTGTGAAGCCAACTCGTTCAACAATTGAAAAAGGTTCGTTGTCTATTGCAATCATTTCACCGATCAAATAATGATATTTTTTTGATTTAGGATCATTTACATCCCACAATAGTTTCCTTTAGAGTTAACTGTTTTTGTTTTTGCGATGGACCTGATACAATATCGGAATCGACAGACGCTCTTGTTGCGAGAGTAACAACATTTGTACTTCCACTTGTCGAGGGAGCTGCAGTTAAAGTAGCGTACTGCTCAGCATGTTTGTTTTTAAGATGGTTTTTCATAGCAGTTGTACCTGCAACACGAATTGATCCTATCAATCTTCAACTCTTTTAGTAAATTAAAAAATATTTTTGGTATTTGTTTGATATCTCCGAACTACGCTTTTTAGATAAATTACTGTTCAGAACGTTAGAGATACACATGTGGTACATAGTGAAAGTGAAAAACCCTGTTTGCTGCACAGTTCTATGTAAAAATATCTTGATCTAACACAAATAGAAGCAAATAAAAGCAAAATTAATTAGAAGTTGCACAAGACCATTCAAAAAGTGGACAAAAAAGTGAGGCTATGGAAGAAACATATTTTAGCGGGAGATTGGTAAACTATGTCCAGCTGTTTGTCGTATCTTTGGCTAGCTGACATATTGTGGTATCTACCGGGCAACTCAGTAAACATTCACTATGTTAGGTTATTAGCATTTTACTGAATTTTTTTACAAACCTGCTTTCTTTCCTTCTCCACCGCGCGAGATCTTATTGTTACACAACAAACACACAGCCAACTTGTTATCATCATTAAAAATGTCAAAATATTCCCACATTGGCGATCTTTTCTTCACTAATGCCATCTTCAAAGGTTGGAGAATAATGAATAAAAAAAAATATATCTATAGCTAACGAAATCACAATGCGCGATCAGTTAAACATAAACAATGTGTGTCGTGACACTATCAACTAACAAATGAACCAAGTACTCCCGCTCCGTCGCTCCTGCACGCACCACGGTGAGACAGGTTGTGACTGCGCATGCGCAAGGTCCGTAGATGCACAGATCTTTTGCCGGATATTCAGCGCTCCGGCCGAGAGCATTGCCGGGTATCCGGCCAACTCATTATTCGTTTCATCTCTAGTTTTTATATTGTTATTTTTTCTGTTTGCTTCTGGTGTTATATTAATTAGAACTACTTGTTTACTCTGCATACCAAATATAATTCTTACAATCAAATATAATTGATAAGTGACCTGTGATATTAGTAGATTATTATATATTACATGATAATTGTTTTTAATTGCTTTGCAGAGAATGCTTTCAAGAGCCAGACAAAAACAGTCAAAACATGAATTAGAGAAGGAAGTGATAGGTGAAGTTTCTTTTCCTGCTACTAGAAATAGCAGAAATGTAACTGTTACATCTACAAGTGGTAAGAATTATTAAGCTATTAGTGTATATTAGTATTCTTTGATGGTAAGTCATTTTATTTGGTCCATGGAAAATGAATTTTGTTTTTTTTGTATACATTCACACTATATAGTTCAGATTATGTTACCGTGTATGTCAACTGTTGTATAACTTAAAAGTAATAATTAATTTTTAAATATTTAAAGAATAATGTGTGTGAGTGTATTTTATAATATACATCTGCCCTATTTTCAGTTCAATGAGTAAGACTAAACATTATACTAGTATTATGTGAATGCCAGGATTTACAGTAGTGTGCATATTTTCAGTGGATATAAGAAAGGATTCTGTTAGTAATAAAGTAACAATAGAAACAAAAGTAACAATGAAAAAATTTCCAAGTAAAAATAATGAGGATGTGACAAAGAAAGGAAACAGGAAAAGTTGTGATACCGTGGCAACTGATGTTAACACTGAAGAGGAGAGTGAAGAAGAGCATTGTGCTACAGTAGCAGAGTCAAAAGTAGAACAGCAGAATCAGACTTTGCGGCCAGATGCAAAATCACGATTAAGGAAGCTAGGAGCATTATACTCAGATGGTATGCTTTTTATATTTAATTTAAAATGAACATTAATTATTTAATTATAATATTTAATTATAAATCATTTATGTTTCACAACTGTCCGTATGTTTGAGTGTATGTTTAGACGAGTTATTTATTGTGTTCTGTTTATTTAAATCTGATACAAACCAGATTTAGACTAATGGAGGCAACATAACTGGTTTTATTACTTACATCTGTAATTTATTTTAATTCTTATAGTACATGTATGCTGAGTATGTGGAGATATGTATGATATTACTTTTGGCTTATTCCGTGAGAAAGGGTGGGGCAGAATAACGGGCGATTTTGAAAAGATTGGCAATCCTGCTGCACTGAAGGGAGGGGATTAGAAAGCTGTCGGCCGTGTTCTACACACCGTAGCATTTAGTTACGATGGAGCGGTGGACCGGTGTACAACGGGCGTACGCTGTCAAAGCGTTTTATCAAAATGGTAGCTCTTACGAATGTGTGCATCATGCTTTCCGTGCCCATTTTAACATTCATCGGAATCAGCCAGTGCCATCACCCCATGCGATTAAAACGTGGGTTGAGAACTCTGAAGAGACTTCGTCAACAATAAAGAAGAAGCCTGGAAGACCAAAATCAGTGCGAACACCCGAAAACTTCGAGCGTGTAAGAGTTGCGTTCGGAAGAAGCCTGCGTCGTTCGGCTCGCCGGCATAGCAGCACACTTCAAATTTCCACCAGAACGGTAAGACGGATTTTACACGATGATCTTCACTATCACCCGTACAAAATTCAAATCATTCAAGCTCTCAATGAAGCAGATTATGCCACCCGAAGACGTTTCTGTGAAGAGTTTTTGAATTTGGTTGACCAAGATGAGAACATCATACACAACTTATGGATGAGTGATGAGGTCCATTTTCATCTGTCCGGTTACATAAATAAACAAAACTTCAGATTTTGGAGTGATGTAAATCCTCGACAACTCTATCACCAACCTCTCCATTCTGCGAAAGTTACTGTGTGGTGTGCTATGTCTTCTTCGGGGATCGTAGGACCCTACTTTTTCGAGGATGCTCTTGGAAATGCTGTGGCCGTGACGTCGGATAGATATGCATACGTGTTGGAAAACTTTTTTGTTCCACAACTTGCTCAGTACAATGTAAAAGAGGAGACATTTTTTCAACACGACGGAGCTACCAGCCACACAGCGAGAGTAAGCATGAATGTTGTCAACGGCTTGTTTCCAAATCACGTCATCTCTCGAAACGGGGATATAACGTGCCCCCCCCCCCCGTTCGCCAGATCTCACAGTTTGTGACGTCTTCCTCTGGGGTTATTTGAAGAGTCGAGTTTACCAGGAAGAACCACCGAGAACAATCGAGGCCCTAAAAGAACGGATTCAAGATGAAGTGGCTCAAATCCGACCGGAAATGCAGTGTAATATCATTATCGGATAATATAATATCGGAGTACATGCGCATAGGAGTGAGTGCAGTGCAGTGATAAAATTAATTAATTAATTAAAAAATTTTAATTAATTAAAAAGTTAAGGAAAAAAGTGTAAACACTACGAACGACCAGTTACGCAAGTATCAAATACCCACAGCTATTATATTATGATTGTATGATACTAAATATAACAGAACGCTAATAGCGACTTGAATTAACATCCGATAAGCAATTAAATATCCTATTCCTAAAGGAAGGGATCTCTATAGTACAAATAAACAATGTCAAAGTTGAACGATATAATTAACGACAATTTTAACGATCTGTTTAACATGAATGTTTAGAATAAGTAAAGACATTGTATCATCAATGAAGGGAGTATGTGCCCTAATTCTATTAGTCAGATAAGAGTGTTTAATATTTTGTTTCTAAAAATTAAATAAGAGTCACACCAGAGAGTGGTATAAATATAATCAGTGAATTAGTATTACCTGAAATAGGTACATCCAGTTTTGGAGATGATCATAATCCTTGACACTGAATTATAATGATTATTATCACTTATTAACAAATACTTAATAACTTTTAACCAAACAAGGTTGCACTAAACTATATTCAAAGCCTATGTCTAACCATGAACAGTTGTTCATATTTTATATTTTTTAATTAATGATCCATGAATTCATATCTTATATACTTGTTATAGCCGTAGCAATTTTATCAAATATGTGTATTTTGCAGACTCAAAGAACCTACTACTACTACTACAATTATTAATGACATTACAAGTTTAATAACACTACATAACCTATTTGTTTGTCAACACATTTTTGTGACTAACCAAAGGCAGTCATACCAACTTGAGCTTTTTAAATGTTTTAGAGTCCATGTTCGAATTTAAATATTAATTGTTAACCAGAAAGAAGAGCAAACCATATTATTGTACTAAATTTCATTGTTTTAGAATTGAATAAATCATCATTGTTATTTTTACCTTTGAAAGAGTTGGCTTTTATTGTAATCAGTAAATACAGCTTAGTGAGAAGAACGTGACGGTTGGTACCATACTTACAGTGCGAATCATTCAAATGGAATGATTTTTTTTTACAACAGTACTGACCTACATATATTATTACCAGGTATAAGTTATCATAAATATCATGTTTGTGTATGTTTATGTTAGAGTATAGGCAGGACATTACTGATCTTCTCACCACCGCTGATCAACGGAGAGCCAACGGAACTTCGAGTGGAACAATTCTAAGCAGTGAATAAAAAACATTTATTTAAACCAATTAAACTGACAATTAAAACGTCGAAAAAGAGTGTAAGTAACCGACTTATTCATTACTGGATCCAACAATAGGTTGAATTGAGAGGAATAAGTCACTAAACAACCATATAATAATAAAATACGAGCTTGAATAATAATAATCAACAGATTGCAAGACCCCATATTAAATAAAAACAACCCTGAGATTAATACTAATAAAATATTTTAAACATGGGACAACCGTTCTGTTGTAATATTGTATATAACAAAAACGTTTATCAAATATTGTATACTCCACAAAAACAAGAAAAAATTAAAACCATCCAGAATAAGTGATTTAAAACAACTATCACTTGAAGGAGTAGAGGAGCAAAACATCAAAGTGAGTAATCTGAGAGATGGCTATTATTATAAAGGAAAGAAGAGAAAGAAAAATGTTTATTAAATGAATATTGTATGTAACATGAGAAAAAGAAAAAACTATTATCTAATAAATAAACCATAACCAAAACAAGCAACTAGTGAACGCACTTAAGATATTTTAGACAATGTTTACTATCACTTTGAGAAAAATTTTGTACTATCCAAAATAAAATGTTAAAAAATATGACATTTGCTAGAAAAGAAAAGAAGACCATTAATGAGAGTATTATGTAGGGGAGATAGTGAGAAGGAGAATTGACCGAGAAGAAGAAGAAAGAACCAATCAATATGAAGAACAATTTTGTCACGATAAGAAGAGAAGAAAAAATGAAGAATATTTACACATGCTATTTGTCAACAACATTAACTAATGAAGATCTGCAGAAGAGAAGAAGGAATCCAGAAGAGAGTGTGTAATAAAATATAAAAGGCAAAAGAGTGAATAACCCCAAGAGTGTTTATTATTAGTCGAAAGAGACTGCTTATAAGTATTATTATTTAATGAATTGACTGTAGAAAAGTTCCAGCAATCATTTAACTGGGCAGGGATGATGTTCCCCTGATCTCAGAAAAAGTGTAGTTTTGAACGACGGAGTTAGGTAAGCCAATAGAGCCCACCCGAATCGATTCAGCTACTAAGTTAGGGAAAAAATGTTAGGGAAATTAAATATTTAAGGGAAAAAACATAACAGCCAAGAATATAATTAAACAAGATTCCAGAATTATGAAGAAGGAGGAGCTGTAGAAAATATAATGAACTGAAGACAAGTGTAAGAGTAAATACAAAATATGAAAACATCATATGTGACTTAAGAGTGAAATGGAAAAAAAAAATGATAATTTCTTCAATCATACAACAAAGATATCAGAAATAATCAATTCTAATAAGGAGGCAATATGTAACGGTACATATAACACCACATCCACCAACGTACCGAAAATTAATTTAAAAGCCACCACTAGTAAGAATACATAAAAGGTCTAGAATACCACCATGGATACAGAAGAAGAAAGTACCATAAGTTTAAATAAGTGAAGCATCATTGAAAAGAAATCACTAGTAAATGCACCAATAAAGAAGAATAAAGACGAGACGACTGACATACCTTACCCAATAGATCAGTGAGAAGGACAAAAGAAAACAAAAGAAGAAAGAGTGAGAAGGACAAAAGAAAACAAAAGAAGAAAGAAGAATCAGTGAGAACGACAAAAGAAGAAAGAAGAATCAGTGAGAAGAACATGAGAACAAGTGAAGAAAGAAGAAGGAAGAAACAATGTGAAGAAGACAAGTGAAAACCACCTCATGTATAAAATGAATAAGAGTGAGAAAGAGATCAGTGAAGAAAGAAGAAGGAAGATATCCAGACCAGACACAAGGAAAAAGGGAAAGAAATTGAAATATAACAAACTAACATAAACCTTTAAAAGAATAATTGTACTAAGAAGAAAGAAGAAATGTTAATTAATTACATGATATAAATCCCTAAGCTGTATGGTAAATTCAACACTGACCACAACTCATGTAATGAATACATTCCTGTCTATGTAAAACACATTATTATCAATAAGGACTAAATATTGTAAATAAAGAGTCACAAGTAAACTGAATAAGAATAGGATAAGTTTATTGTAGCTAAATGATGTGTAGTTATAAAATAAACAGCAGACTAGGTTCCAAAATATGAATGACCAATTGTACAGTGGGAGTGATGTTAGTAAAAACCCACTAATTAACAATAAATAAGACAATACAAGAGTAAACTAAAGGTGCAATAATAATAACCAATGTACAAACATTGAATGAAAACCAGTCAACAAGATTAATGTAGAAATACACAGCCAGCAGCAACACATTACTGCTTACTGAACCTACAACATAACCTAATCTGGGCATCCAGTTTTCAATAAAACTTAATGAAAACAAAATAAAAACAATATTGAACCAGAATGTATTGAGCTAGGAAGTAACTAGATAATATAAAGAAGGTTTTGTACACAGTAGATAATAGAATAACTAAATATAAAAGCTATATTTATGTAATCCAAATATGACAATATGCTTGTAATAGCAAAGATACATTATGCAACCAAAATTATGTTATAAACTTATTATACAAAGATAGTAACTCAACTAACAACCTGAAGTAAGACAGAATACTGTTCAGATGAACAAATGCAACCAAAATAACTATCTAAATAATCCATATAACTGTAATAACAACAAAACTGTTGTAACAACTAGCTGCAAGCAAGGTTGACAGCTACTAAACCAAGATGATAACAGAATCAAATGCAGAATGAACTGCATCACAATAATAACAATACCATTGTGACTATTTTAACTATCATTTGGATAACAATCCGAATAGTATATGAAGAGTACCAAACATACAGCAAGGTAACTCCATAAAAGTATGACAAGCCTAATTAATAAACTATAATTAAGGCACTAAACTAATAATGTAGGAAAAAAGAACACTGCCAGTAGTGACTAAACCCATCAATGTATAAATATACCATGTTAGAACTTAATTAAATGTTATTATTAATAGAATATAAGAAAGACAAAAATGTATAATCATAAGCTTAAGTTTGAATCTATGAAAACGGACATAGTGTTAGTATTAAGGCATAGTTTTAAGGGAAAATTGTACAGTAGATTAAGAACAAGTTATTACCATAGAAAATGGAATAAAAACAATATATTATTAATAATTAATGGCTTAATGGACACTAAGTATAAATACCAAGTGCGAATTCAGCAACCCCGAATCCGAAATGTATGATGAGGGGATTCAAATTAATCGTCATAAAAAATCATAAACAATGAGGGTAATCACAATGTCATCAGTACAATTATAAGTAAGATATTGGACTTATAAAAATAATTGTATAATGCTGAACCCTTCCGCGTGGGTATGTCGCCACAAATTCTTAATCTTGTTCCCAAAAAGTGATGCGCTTGAAGGCGTCTGTTTTGACGAAGCCCGCCGGAGATAGACGAATTAAAATAAATTGGCCAATCAGAGCCTATAAAAAATCTGAGATTCATCATTCCGACAAAGGAAGCGAAGCCAGTCTTTTACCACCCACGAAGCGAACTGCATGCTCGTCGTATCTCCAGAAAAACGTGCTTTTGACAGCAACCACATGTAAACACACGTTAACCTCAAACCAGGAGTGGAGGTTATGTCAACTGGAGAAATAGTGCAGTATATTTTTAAGTGAAAATAATTCGGAGTACATGCGCATAGGAGTGAGTGCAGTGCAGTGATAAAATTAATTAAAAAATTTTAATTAATTAAAAAGTTTAAGAAAAAAAGTGTAAACGCTACGAACGACCAGTTACGCAAGTATCAAATACCCACAGCTATTATATTATGATTGTATGATAATAAATATAACAGAACGCTAATAGCGACTTGAATTAACATCCGATAAGCAATTAAATATCCTATTCCTAAAGGAAGGGATCTCTATAATACAAATAAACAATGTCAAAGTTGAACGATATAATTAACGACAATTTTAACGATTTGTATAACATGAATGTTTAGAATAAGTAAAGACATTGTATCATCAATGAAGGGAGTATGTGCCCTAATTCTATTAGTTAGATAAGAGTGTTTAATATTTTGTTTCTAAAAATTAAATAAGAGTTACACCAGAGAGTGGTATAAATATAATCAATGAATTACCATTACCTGAAATAGGTACATCCAGTTTTGGAGATGATCATAATCCTTGACACTGAATTATAATGATTATTATCACTTATTAACAAATAATTAATAACTTTTAACCAAACAAGGTTGCACTAAACTATATTCAAAGCCTATGTGTAACCATGAACAGTTGTTCATATTTTATATTTTTTAATTAATGATCCATGAATTCATATCTTGTTAAAGTACACTCGTATGTGTATTAATTAAACAATTATTAATACTGAATATATGGTAGTTCATATCTGTGTAATTTACATAATAAATCTCATCACCGGAATAACACGTGTTTCGCTCAGTTACATGCATTAGGCTTTGGGTCCAGAATTGCGTTAAGCAGACAGCGGCAGAAGTCGTTGGGTATAGAAATAACATGACACATTATAGAACGGTAACGAATTTTGGTTTTATTTCAGCAGATACTTGGTAAATTAATATAAGCATAACAATGGTTAATGATTCAAATTTCCAAAATGGCGGCTAGACTATTCCGCCCTTGACCTTACTCAAGGTTAATTGTGTACACTTTATGATGCTATATAACTGACTTCTTTTATGTATGTAATTCTCATCATTGAACAGAATTATAGTTTTGATTTCTTTAATACTTTACTCTTAATACTGACTAAACATGATCACAAACCAACGCCTCATTTTAATATTGGGTTGATCAACACCGGTCACGCTCTCGCTTCCACTCTCTCACTCTCTCACCTGAATTTAGACAAATTTTATAGAAATTGAGCTCATTTTTTCTACTTTTTGAAATTTAGTAATGAAATGTAGGGCTTTCCTGAATAGATGTGGCGTAGGTCCTTCCTTAGCGGCTCCATGCGGTGAGCAGGTGTTTGTCCAGTTTGCTGTTGTCCATTTTCACTGACTCTACTTTGAATACATGTTTTATAAAGTTCACTGATGCTAGTAAATGTTAGTGTTTACTGTGATATTATTTAGATCATTTTTGCAGTAAAAGGTTACATTTTGATGGCAGAAAACTGCCCACTACTGTTAGAGCGTGTATGCTCCCTGATTTGCTTTTGACGACTGAGACCGGGTTAGACGTAATTGTTATGTAAGTGGTCGTGCATCTGACGTCATTGTGTATTGTTTTCCAACCACTGCTTTGGTTAATACGTAATGGTTTTATATCGTCATTGTGTTTTTGATGACGATTTGTTACAATGGACCAATAGAAAGTCAGTATTATCAATTTTTAGTGCCTAACACTGCCATTTTCGTTGTTTCACTTCACTCGTACGCCGCTGACCTTGGATCGGCTCCCCTCTGGTGAATTTGCGTATTACTGGGACTTGTGTCAAAACTAACTTGCCCTGGTTAGACTTCATGATTACAATAAAATTTACAATAAAAATATCCCTACATACCATTATTCTGGTACGGTTAATTCTGTACTGTTACAAAACCCCCTCAATGAAAGGTTTGGTGTTGAGACACAAAAACTTTCATTGACTCATTCATACTTTTCTAAAAGGATCAGTTCAGACATGTGCCACAACCCCCTGTAGTGTTAATAACAGAAAATCTCAACCACTTACCCTTGGTCCTATAGTATCGATCGTACCCGTCTGACCTTACTGGACTTCTCCTGAGAGATCCCTACACCATAAGGCCATGAGGCACTGTACGCTCCTGTTCTGACACTCCGGCCAGCGCAGGACCGCGGTCACAACACCAAAAAACTCTGAAACATTCAATACAAACTTTAAAATAGTGGCCTTATTCATTTACATATCCGCAACTGATATGTTTCCTCTTAGATGCATTGGTTTGTGATTTGAGGCGTTGGTTTCATTTATTTATAAAATACCAAATAACACAATAAAATATAACAAGATTTAGGATAGATACGCCTTCTACTTGACAACACTCCTACATATTTGTATCAATTGCTTTGACTCCCGTCAATATTAAATTGCCTCTTTCATCATAAAATTATACTCTTATACTAAACACAACATAAATTTTTTGATTCTCAAACAACAACTACTATTTTTATTCATTTATTTCAATTACTATCAGTATATTTCTCTAGCGTGGCAGCATTTTTAACTATCTAAATTTCTTTACTCATTTCTTTACTTTAATCTTACTCCTTTTTAACAGAATCATTTTTCCCCAGAGACTTGTTACTCTAACACAAATTTAATATTATCATGGTCACTAACCTTACAGTAGCCTGCTAACCACACACTATCATCAACATAATAAAACATGGTACATCATAAGCATTAAACACTAACATTGAACAATTCACATTACTTAATTCATATTTACATAACTTGCAGCAAAACTTTAATAAGACATTACTGTCAACAATTCTCTATTAACTTTTATTCATTTAACATTCATTTAGATTCCATACAAAAATTTTTCAAATTTATCATTACCTTACCATTTACATTACCTTTCTACTTTGAATTTTCCCTTTTCTAACCCTTTTATCCTTACTAGTTTGGGTGACTCTCTATTATTCATTATTCTCTATCTCTTATTTTGGCATTTGTCAATCTAACCTTACTGCCCCTCTTTTTCACTACTAACAACCGCTTCTAACCATTAATATAATATGACACCAATATCTCTATAATAACCCCCTTCACAAATCCCATTTAAAACCTCTGGCACCGCTCATTTTTGTACTAGTATGTGTGTATTCCCTCTAACCAACTCATTCCCTTATCGGTTCCTGACCCTTTCAGATAACCCTTTCCGGCACACAACGATCCCTCCTGTCTCAACATCTCTCGTTGGACTCCTACACCAATACTCTTATTACAAAATATCACCAACAACAACAAATATAATTACCATCCACATTACTCAACTCTACATATAATCGCTAACCTACTGTGTCCCTAAAATATCTAACACCTCTTTATATACTATCAACATCTCAACACTTTATTTTTCCTAACTCCCAATAACTCCATTTACCTAACTCCAGTGTCCTTATTTATCACTATTCCCCAAACTCTTTATAACATTTCAACATTAATATACCATTAGAAATTCATCACTTATCTGCTAACAACACCTTTCATATCCAAATACATAATCATCTACTAACCATTAGAATCTGAATTCTCATAATATCCTTTAAAATCATTATTAACTTCCTTCAATTATTTAAAATCGTACAATACATGTTTACATAAAAATTACATAAAATACACAACAGCAAAAATACACAAATACATAGACATCAATACACAAAAATATACAATTCACATAATCATGAAATCATTTGCTATAATCAGTCCTAATCAGTCCATTTTTAAAAACACTGTCCACACACTTAAATGTTCATAACACAATAGAAGGTCTACCCTCCATCGTTAAACAATAGTCTTATCTTTGGTCTGTACAATTTATTTTTTATTAAATACGTTATATTAACATCATTAATATAATACACATTTAAATTCTTATATTTTATAAAACCATCATAATTAATAGGGTTATTTCCTATCAATTCAACATACAACTTGTCACGATTGGTTATTGTCCTGTCACCTCCAGTATAATCAGTCACCACTAGGTATGTTATAAAGTCATTATTTCCATTATCATCTTCTCCTACTGCTATATCAGCTTCGACCCAAGGTAAGTATTTCATATAGTTTGTTTTCTTCCATCCTAATCTCTCTATCAACTCTTTATAACCTCTATCTAACTTAAATACTTGCATCTCACCATCTACACACAACTCTTTCTCTAAATATCTCTCACTCCATTCAGAGGGTATTACTACATTAAAACCTCTCCTGATTTCTACAGGAACAATACAACAATTCAAAAAAAACAATTATCGGTAGACCATTTATCTACCCAATACACTCGTGAAGCCTTTTCTTCACCCCCGACTACAACATTACGGGAAAAATTTACCCCCTGCAACCCCTTTATCTGTAACTTTTCTCTATACTTTCTCTCTAATTCATCAACACTTTTTATCACTTCATTATCAAATTCTACTCCCATTATACTTTTATCACCACTCTCAATACTCACACAATTATTTTCTAACACCATATTTGTAATTCTATTATCATAATTCTCACCACTACTTACCTTGTCTTTATTTTCATTCAATTTATTTGATTCTCTACTCTTATTTTCTAACTGTATTTTGTCTAACTTTGTACCTATTTCATTTAATCTTTTGTCCAAATTACAACTCTGTTTTTTAATTTCTTTTTTGATATCACTCAATTGTACATCGAATTGATCAAATTTGACGCTCTGCTCATTAAAAAGCATTATTATTATGCTCATCATTCTTATTATGTCATTTTCCTCAATCTTTTTGTTGGGTCTGATGTTGAATGAATACTATCACCCATCATTTCTGATTCTGTTCTACTCGTCTCATTACTGTTTGCCATTTCTTTTCTTTTTTATTATTAATATATTAACAATAATAAATTTATTTTAGTTGTGTTGTACTCTATTTGTACCATGCATAACCTATACAGGTAATCTCTGTATATTTTTTTTTTCTCGTATATTTCACTACCCGTCTGACCTCTGCTTGTCTGCTTATTTATATATTTTTATTTATATATAAAGTCCAAGTTCGGGCTGCCATCTGTTAATGTACACCTTTATGTATATTAATTATACAATTATTAATACTGAATATATGGTAGTTCATATCTGTGTAATTTACATAATAAATCTCATCACCGGAATAACACGTGTTTCGCTCAGTTACATGCATTAGGCTTTGGGTCCAGAATTGCGTTAAGCAGACAGCGGCAGAAGTCGTTGGGTATAGAAATAACATGACACATTATAGAACGGTAACGAATTTTGGTTTTATTTCAGCAGATACTTGGTAAATTAATATAAGCATTGTAGCGGGGCATTTTTGGGCATACCTGGGGTAATAACAGAATTTGTATTTTTTCATAAATAATAATTAACTTGTCGAGTGATAGGGACAGAAATTACAGACTTGGGTAAATTTGTTATGTGGAAGCGATCCCAACAACGGCAACACTGCTTGAGGCGTTGAAAACAAAGTTATTAGACAATATTCATATAAACAGTTTTAATAACCGGCAAACTGTACCAAAGTCAGTTCAAGGACAATGACGAACACGAAAAACGTAAACACGTTACACAACCAGACATCAGGCGATGCGTTGCGTCAGCAACTTATAACGATGTGTGTCACCAGTTTTGTCAACAAGCCAAAAACAGTCCACTGGCGAACGAATACAAACTGTAGACCAATGAGAATTGGCGAAGAACAGTCGCTTCACAAATTAGCGCAAGTAGTTCGCCCCAGTCAAAATTCTATGCTCGCGCGAGCAACAAGTGTGTAAAGTTTCGGAACATAAGTGCGGGCCCGCAGACAAACTAAAATGTGAATCTTTCTATACATTTCAGAGTGCAAACCGTATTTGGTTAAATATTCATCAAAAGTAACTAATTAAAACATATTAACAGTTCGGCAGTAACACG
Source organism: Magicicada septendecula (assembly GCA_034769895.1). NCBI lineage: Eukaryota > Metazoa > Arthropoda > Insecta > Hemiptera > Cicadidae > Magicicada > Magicicada septendecula. Next base: position 397,525,506 of record CM068367.1, on the reverse strand, counting down.
TAAAAAATGTGACAGTGAAAACAGTAAAACAACGCATACCATGTGGCGAAATTCAACACCATTAGGCCGACGCAGCATAATAAAGGAAAGTAGACATTTCAACATTATACTATATAATACGTTTTTTTTTCATAAATTAAATTGAGCTCTTAAAATCTGGGGTTGGATACAGGTGTGTGTGTGTGTGTATGAGTGAGTAAAATTAGATAAATTAAGAAGGCTGGTTTGTGTTGGTAGGTTAAGGTAATTCATGTTTAATTTTATAGAAGTTTGTTGTTTTCAATTTATATACTATGTTTCAATTACCATTCTATACTAAATAAATTTCATTAATCTGAATTAATAGTAGGGATGTCAGGAGGTAGTGTGTTAGCAGTAATAAAATGTCAATAAAAATCTATTAAGGGGAAACAAAGTAAAGTTTTCTTTTATTTCGAATAACCATGTTCTGTTCTCCTAGTTCGCTGAAACGAACCTTGGTAATGTTTTCCTTTACAGTTGGCAATAAAGATGGCGCCTGAAGAAATTATTAGGAAGTTTGAATCAACAGTGAACCCCTTAGGTATTTGTATTTTGTATTTATATATTTTGTGTAAAAAGTAGCTTCACAGTGGCTTCCGAACGTAGGGACGATTTATATAATATAATTATATAAATATAGGCCTACGGGGAGAACAGAATGATTGTTTGAAGTAGAAAAGAAAATTTTATGCATACGTAAATTAGACGTAAGAGGTTATGTTTAATATGGGTGAGTAGAATATTTTTCAATAAGTATATGTTATGTACAATAAGATTATATGAAGATATATATATAAAAATTTTTTAAGAAAAATGGCAGACAATCATGAAACTGTCGGCGTCACTGACAGTGTAGATGAAAGCCAGATAAGCATAACTGAATCTCAAATCATGCATGAAGGTGTTCACTCAACACCAGTCATGAACAAAACGGCTGAAGATAATGAGATGATCAAGATGATGAAATTACTTTTTAATGAACAGAAAAACGATATGCAAGAGTTATTAAAAAATCAGAATAAAGAGTTGAAACATGAAATACAAGAAATGAATAAACCTTTAGAAAGCACTAACGAAATAATAAGAAACAGTTTAAATAAGTTAGAACAGAAGTTCGAGAAATTAGGTGACAATGTTTTAAGTAAGACAAAATGTAAAAATGACGAAATAGTAGACAATTTTGAGGGTATAGTGGGGGTGAAGAATAATGTAGAAGCAAATGATGAAAATATAATAACAAATAGTACTGATGAAGTTTTAGAATGCGATAATGAAATGTTAATGAGTGTTTATGAAATAGAGAGAGAGTGGAAGAATAATGTAGTAGTTGAATGGGGACAGAGGGCAAATTTTCCCCTTATTGTTTATAATGATGATGATGATTTAATGTTGTTTTTTCAGGGCAAGAGACCCTTATTGTTAAATGAAGTAATGTTGTATAATGTTGTACCCTCTGTCCGAAATAATTGTGAGAGTGTGATGTGGTGCTATGAAGAAAGAGAGTTATATGTTGAGAATGAAATAGAAATATATAAGTTAGAAAGAAAGTATAATGAATTGAGAAAATTAATAAAAGGGGTGATGATGAATCATGTGAAATACGTACCTGTTGAAAGAGAGATAGAAAATAATTTTGATAATATCTTACCTAACTATGATGACTTACCTGACGTAGTAGTTGAGGAATACAAAAATGAGAAAACGATTTACCTGACGTTAACAAATAACACTGATATAGACTGGACAATCCTAACCTATGGTAACAAGATTTATAGTGGTACAATGGATGAAATAGAGTTGATAGATTATTATGATAGTAATGATTATCATAATTTGTGTGTTGATAAAAATGATGAATGTTACAAATACACTAGATATATATATGACGATGGAGGATGAGCTAAAAGATCAGTGTTGGGACATTTTTAAATATTGTAAAATTTTGGTAATGACCTTGCTGATTTGGACATGAAGTGAGATACACTTGAACAGTTGTTGACGAATATTTTGTAAATTTGAAATTTGTAAATAATAATGTAGTAACTTTGATTGTGTATATGTGGAATGTTGAATAAATAAATGTGTGTAATTGTGGTAATAAGAATAATAATATTTTGCCAGTTAAATAAGTAATAACATTAATATTGAGAAACAGTAATTGAATAATAATAGTTTATGGTAATGAATTTTGTATTGTTAATAATGAATTTAATTAAACAATTTAATACATGTTAAATATTTTGTTTGACTATTTCAATATTGTATAATTAACTTTTTAAGGAATTTAAATCATTTTGATAATAGATGGCTGAATTATTTGAGGTGAACTAATATGTTGTGAAATGTTTCAGTGGTGAGGTGAGAGTATTGTGGTATGTTGTATATGTTTTGAGAAATGGGCTGTAAGTATTGAAATTTTACAATATGAATAATGTATAACAAAAAGGTTGACAGGAGTGATTGATATGTTAATTCAGTAATGAAATATTTTGAAATAATTGCGCTAAATAAAAATAATGGTTAAAAATATATGTTAATAATAAATTTAGAATTTTTGAAAATCTGATTACAACACAGGATAAATTCATCATGATGATAAATAAAAAGAGTTAATGAAAAATTTTAAATACTAATGTTTATAAATTATTTAAAAGGAAAAATTGTTTGTTTAAATGTATACTAATAATTCAGGTTAATGTCTATTTGTGTATGATGTTATGTAATGTATTATACAAGATGTGTGGCTGGGAGGTTATCCAAGGGGATAACGTATTAAAAATTTGATATATACTTTAATTAATAATGATGATTTGCTACTCAATAATTTTGTTTGAATTTAAAAGAAAAAATAGATGCACTAAATACTTCTTATATTGTGTTATTATGTCTTATTGTGTTGATTGCATTTAGTATGTTAGGAATAAGTATTATAAAAATATAATAATATGTTTTCAATGTGTTTATAGATTTTAAAATAAAATGAAAAATAGTTGTGATAGGTAAAATTTTCAATAGGTTGTAAAAGATAGAAGTGGGTGATAGTAATTGTTTGAATAAAATGTTTGAATCAGTTCAAGTTGAATTTTGTGGGACATAGATTTGTCCAAATCGAAGTAAGAGTTAAAGTAATAGTGGAAATGAAAATAATGCAATATTGTTTTGAGTTAATGTATGTTATAGAATTTTGAGAAGTATAAGTGGAGACACAGTAGAAATGGAGAATTTATATAGAGTCTTGAGTGATATATTGTTGTTTATTTGTTGATGTTAATTTGTTGTAATTGTAGTGAGGTTATGAGATTGAGATTTTTTGGGGATGGCAATTTTGTAGTAGTGGTAGTGTAATGTGGGAGTCCGCAACATAAGGGTTGGGACGGGATTTGGTATAGTTTTAGTGGGAAGGGGCCGCCGTAGGTAAAAATCCAGGGGCCAGAGAACGGGAATTGAGCTTTTTTGGGGGGGGGGGAACACGTATCCTATGTACAAAGGGTTAGAGAGTATTTTTTTTATATAAGAGTAGAAGGCGGAGATGGGAGTTAAAGTAGTAAGTAGTTAGAGGTAGAGAAGGATTAGTAAAATTTTGATAGAGGGGTGTCATACTAGTTAGAGATTTTGTAAGGGAACGTTAGAGTAATAAAAGGGGTAAGATTATGAGTAAATGCCAAGTTGATAAAGTGAATTATAATGAGTAATGTAGAATCACCCAGATTAATGAAAGAAAATGATAAATGAAAATGATGGGTAAAACGAAGATTGAAAAAAAAAAAAATAAATAAATAAATTTTTGTAATTTTGAGAAACGCATTAATAAGAGTAAATCAAGTTTAAAAGTAATTTTTTGATTTTATATGCCAATTTAATGATGTAAAGTGTGTAACATTTCAAATACCAGTTGTTTATTTTAATGGGAGTTAGAAGTGTAATATGTTTCTTATTTTATGTTTTATGTCTATGTTTTCTTATGTTATGTTGTGTTTGTTAGTATTTAAGAGAATTTTATGAATTTCAATATTTTAAATGCATTTTTAAATTGGGGATGAGAGAAATTTAATATGGTAATGGGAAATGTTTGTGAGTCAGTCGTCTGTTTGCTTAAATTCTGATGGGAATCAGGGCAATGATTTTGAATTTTGGGGTAAAGTTGATAAGGGTAAGTAGATGGAATTTTAAGAGGGGTATATATATATTGTTGGTAAATATGTTATGATATATACATGTTAGCGATAAATGAAAAACAAAACCAGTGCTTCTTAGCGCAAACCAGCACCGCTAGGGGGAAACAGATCAGTTGGGGATATGGTGTTGTATAAGGCCACTATTTAATATTTTGATTTGTTGTTTCAGTGTTTGGTGATGCTGTGGCGGCGGACCTGAGCTGGCCTGCGCGTCAGAGCAGGGGCGTCAAGTATCTGTCTGACTCTACGGTGTTGGGATCTCGAGAGAGAAGTCCAGTATTGTCATGCAGATGCGGTCACAGTCACCGGACCAAGGGTGAGTTGATTATTTTTTTTTTGTTTGTAAACCGTACAGGGGGTTGTGGCGACATATCCTGGCTGATCCCTTTAGCAAGTATGAATGTGTCAATGAGATTTTTTATGCTTCGGCATAAAATATCTCATTGAGGGGGTATTGTAGCGGGGCATTTTTGGGCATACCTGGGGTAATAACAGAATTTGTATTTTTTCATAAATAATAATTAACTTGTCGAGTGATAGGGACAGAAATTACAGACTTGGGTAAATTTGTTATGTGGAAGCGATCCCAACAACGGCAACACTGCTTGAGGCGTTGAAAACAAAGTTATTAGACAATATTCATATAAACAGTTTTAATAACCGGCAAACTGTACCAAAGTCAGTTCAAGGACAATGACGAACACGAAAAACGTAAACACGTTACACAACCAGACATCAGGCGATGCGTTGCGTCAGCAACTTATATAACGATGTGTGTCACCAGTTTTGTCAACAAGCCAAAAACAGTCCACTGGCGAACGAATACAAACTGTAGACCAATGAGAATTGGCGAAGAACAGTCGCTTCACAAATTAGCGCAAGTAGTTCGCCCCAGTCAAAATTCTATGCTCGCGCGAGCAACAAGTGTGTAAAGTTTCGGAACATAAGTGCGGGCCCGCAGACAAACTAAAATGTGAATCTTTCTATACATTTCAGAGTGCAAACCGTATTTGGTTAAATATTCATCAAAAGTAACTAATTAAAACATATTAACAGTTCGGCAGTAACACGTAAAAAATGTGACAGTGAAAACAGTAAAACAACGCATACCATGTGGCGAAATTCAACACCATTAGGCCGACGCAGCATAATAAAGGAAAGTAGACATTTCAACATTATACTATATAATACGTTTTTTTTTCATAAATTAAATTGAGCTCTTAAAATCTGGGGTTGGATACAGGTGTGTGTGTGTGTGTGTATGAGTGAGTAAAATTAGATAAATTAAGAAGGCTGGTTTGTGTTGGTAGGTTAAGGTAATTCATGTTTAATTTTATAGAAGTTTGTTGTTTTCAATTTATATACTATGTTTCAATTACCATTCTATACTAAATAAATTTCATTAATCTGAATTAATAGTAGGGATGTCAGGAGGTAGTGTGTTAGCAGTAATAAAATGTCAATAAAAATCTATTAAGGGGAAACAAAGTAAAGTTTTCTTTTATTTCGAATAACCATGTTCTGTTCTCCTAGTTCGCTGAAACGAACCTTGGTAATGTTTTTCTTTACAGTTGGCAATAAAGATGGCGCCTGAAGAAATTATTAGGAAGTTTGAATCAACAGTGAACCCCTTAGGTATTTGTATTTTGTATTTATATATTTTGTGTAAAAAGTAGCTTCACAGCATAACAATGGTTAATGATTCAAATTTCCAAAATGGCGGCTAGACTATTCCGCCCTTGACCTTACTCAAGGTTAATTGTGTACACTTTATGATGCTATATAACTGACTTCTTTTATGTATGTAATTCTCATCATTGAACAGAATTATAGTTTTGATTTCTTTAATACTTTACTCTTAATACTGACTAAACATGATCACAAACCAACGCCTCATTTTAATATTGGGTTGATCAACACCGGTCACGCTCTCGCTTCCACTCTCTCACCTGAATTTAGACAAATTTTATAGAAATTGAGCTCATTTTTTCTACTTTTTGAAATTTAGTAATGAAATGTAGGGCTTTCCTGAATAGATGTGGCGTAGGTCCTTCCTTAGCGGCTCCATGCGGTGAGCAGGTGTTTGTCCAGTTTGCTGTTGTCCATTTTCACTGACTCTACTTTGAATACATGTTTTATAAAGTTCACTGATGCTAGTAAATGTTAGTGTTTACTGTGATATTATTTAGATCATTTTTGCAGTAAAAGGTTACATTTTGATGGCAGAAAACTGCCCACTACTGTTAGAGCGTGTATGCTCCCTGATTTGCTTTTGACGACTGAGACCGGGTTAGACGTAATTGTTATGTAAGTGGTCGTGCATCTGACGTCATTGTGTATTGTTTTCCAACCACTGCTTTGGTTAATACGTAATGGTTTTATATCGTCATTGTGTTTTTGATGACGATTTGTTACAATGGACCAATAGAAAGTCAGTATTGTCAATTTTTAGCGCCTAACACTGCCATTTTCGTTGTTTCACTTCACTCGTACGCCGCTGACCTTGGATCGGCTCCCCTCTGGTGAATTTGCGTATTACTGGGACTTGTGTCAAAACTAACTTGCCCTGGTTAGACTTCATGATTACAATAAAATTTACAATAAAAATATCCCTACATACCATTATTCTGGTACGGTTAATTCTGTACTGTTACAATCTTATATACTTGTTATAGCCGTAGCAATTTTATCAAATATGTGTATTTTGCAGACTCAAAGAACCTACTACTACTACTACAATTATTAATGACATTACAAGTTTAATAACACTACATAACCTATTTGTTTGTCAACACATTTTTGTGACTAACCAAAGGCAGTCATACCAACTTGAGCTTTTTAAATGTTTTAGAGTCCATGTTCGAATTTAAATATTAATTGTTAACCAGAAAGAAGAGCAAACCATATTATTGTACTAAATTTCATTGTTTTAGAATTGAATAAATCATCATTGTTATTTTTACCTTGAAAAGAGTTGGCTTTTATTGTAATCAGTAAATACAGCTTAGTAAGAAGAACGAGACGGTTGATACCATACTTACAGTGCGAATCATTCAAATGGAATGATTTTATTTACAACAGTACTGACCTACATATATTATTACAAGGTATAAGTTATCATAAATATCATGTTTGTGTATGTTTATGTTAGAGTATAGGCAGGATATTACTGATCTTCTCACCACCGCTGATCAACGGAGAGCCAACGGAATTTCGAGTGGAACAATTCTAAGCAGTGAATAAAAAACATTTATTTAAACCAATTAAACTGACAATTAAAACGTCGAAAAAGAGTGTAAGTAACCGACTTATTCATTACTGGATTCAACAATAGGCTGAATTGAGTGGAATAAGTCACTAAACAACCTTGTAATAATAAAATACGAGCTTGAATAATAATAATCAACAGATTGCAAGACCCCATATTAAACAAAAACAACCCTGAGATTAATACTAATAAAATATTTTAAACACGGGACATTCATCCAGCAACAATATATATTCAAACATTTTCTGCTGCAGTTCATTTCTTGATGTATATAATCTGTATTTTATAATGACTTTACATCAAGATGTTTTCTCTCTATTTGGAACATGTTTCGGAATCCTTAGTGATCCCATCATCAGTCTGTCTAATTTTGAATCTTGTCGAATACCTGTGTGCTGGTTGGGTGGTGTTATGCCTTCCCATTGGTTTTTTGTTTTTTAAATTGTTATTACTGTGTGTGATTGTGGTGTATATACTAGTATTTTGTGTATTTTCTATGTTGAGTGCTTTGAAAATTGTGTCGTGTTTTGTATTGATTTTTCCATTCATAGTTGCCTCTGTCAGAGCCTGCTGAGTAAGTAGCAACAGGCAGCTCTACAGTAGCTACCTATCTTTGCTCATTTGGTCAGTCTGTTTTTGGTGCTTCTTGATGAAACAGTGGTGTATTCTACTTACAGTATTACTTCCTATAACAGGGTGTCTACAGGTCATGAAAGTCATGAAAAAGTCATTATTTGGAGTTTTGGTCATGAAAGTCCTGAAATAGTCATGAATTATGTTTTCAGGTCATGAATATTGTAACGAAGAACTTAGGATATATGAAGTTTATTAGTCTATACAGGTAAGGATATTTTATACAGTATAATTTTATGTTAGTATAAACTCTGGTTCCCCAATGATGATACTGAATCACTGGAAAACGTATTGAAATTTCATTCTGAGGGGATGTATTTTTTATAAACATGATGATTTTTACCTGTTCAATTAACATTGTTTTTATATTTCAGGTTTTGTCAAAGATCTGTCAGGTATTAAATGTGCTATTTCTTTTTCAGGCTTTGTGAAGCAAGTCTGATCTGAAAAAATGCCAGGAAAGTGTTCATTTCAAGAAAACTGGTTGGGCAAAGAACAAAATGAAGTGTGGTTAAGACTAGTGCTTATTGACAAATATAAAGCGTTATGCAAACTCTGTAACTCTAACTTTGATGTTAGCAATAGTGGTAATGGATCAGTGCAAAAACATGCAAAAGGGAAGAAACATCAAGAACTTCTAAGAAGTGCTGTATCACATAAACAGACAATTCTCAGTTTTGGAAATACTATTCCAACTGAAACCTCAAGTGTGGTTACATCAACAAGTGCTGTTTCCATTCAGTCTGGACCTTCAGTGCTACCATCAAAATTAAGTGTTCCAATAGAGACAGATTTTCCCCACCAGCGAAGTGATGGAAAGGTAAGAGTTTATCTCGTACAAGATGAAGTTACTAAAGCCGAAATCCTTTGGGCTCTGAACAAAGTAATGACTCATTCTTCAGACTGAAGCAGTGGCAGTACTAGTGATTTATTTCCATTAATGTTTCCTGACAGCATTATAGCACAAAAATTTAAAATGCATAAAGATAAGCTGGGTTACACGGTAACTTTTGGACTAGGGCCCCACTTTCAAAGCAATCTTGTTCAAGAAGTAAACAAATGTGAATTTTTCTGCGTCTCGTTTGATGAAAGCCTAAACAAAATTGCACAAAAGGGACAAATGGATATAGTTGTTCGTTACTGGGATTCATCCTTAAGTCAAGTGGCAACCCGTTACTTGACCTCGACGTTTATTGGACATGCTACCACCATAAATTTACTGAATGCATTTACATGCTCTTTATCTCAACTTGGAGTGTCAGTGGCAAAGGTATCCCAGATTCAGTGTGATGGACCCAATGTAAACCTGAAGTTTTTAAAGGATTTTGAAAGCTTCAGAAAGCTGGAGGGTTCTGATTTTGACAATTACCATGTAATTGATGTTGGCACTTACTTGTTCATTACATATTGTACATGGTAGCTATAAGGCTGCACATAAAGCTTGCAAATGGAGTCTAAATGACTTTTTACGTGCTCTTTATTATTTCTTTAAAGACTTTCCTTCTAGACGAGCTGACTACATGCATCATACAGGATCTTCAATGTTTCCACTAAAATTTTGCTCTATCAGGTGGCTTGAAAACTCCAAAGTAATTGAAAGGGCTCTGAAAATGCTGCCACATTTGAAAACACGTTGAAGCTGTAAAGGGTAAACCCCCAGCAACAAAGAATTATAACATTGTAGCACAGTTCATCTCTGACAATTCACTTCATGCAAAGCTTTTGTTCTTGCAATCTACAGCATTAAAACTTGAACCATTCCTTACCAAGTTTCAGTCAAATGACCCATTGCTTCCATTTATTTATACAGAATTGTATGCCATGATGCGTAGCATTGCATCTCGATTTGTTAAGAAAGAAGTTTTGAAGAATGTACATAACGCAGTAAGTTTAATGGCATTAGATGTCCAAAAGGAGGAGATTAAGTCTGTACAGACAGTTGATATTGGCTTTGGTGCTGTGGGATCATGCAAAGGGCTCAGGGAAATACATGCCCTTAATTTCAGGAAAGACTGCAGAGACTTTTTGATTACACTATATACAAAACTAAAATTAAAATCACCATTGTCTAAGAAGATTGTTAAAGGAGCATCTTGTCTGTCTCCTGCAGTTGCATTAAGCTCTCTAGGAGAACATCATATAACAGCTGCACTCGAAGAATTGGTCTCGAAAGAAAGATTACCATCGTTTGAAGCAGATAAAGTAAAAAAAAAGTTATAAAGAAAATACAGCTGTCAGAGAGAAGTTGAAAACATTTATTACAAATAAAGAGAGACTTGATACATTTTGGTTGGCAGCTGTGGCATTGGATAGTGATTCTCACAATGAGTTTCTGAAATTTTGTCATATTATATTGACTCTATTCCATGGCAATGCTGCTGTGGAAAGAGGGTTTTCAGTTAATAAAGAGTGTGTCATTGAAAATCTACACGAGCCGTCCTTAATTGCCATTCGCTCTGTACATGGAGCTGTTTCAGCAATTGGAAACATAAGAAATGTTCCCATCACAAAATTGACGATCTCTAACGTAGAAGAGCCTCTTCAAACCGACAGAATGCTCTGAAGGAAAATAAAGTAAGAAAGGATCAAGAGGAGAATGCCAGAAAAAGAGCTGCTGGAGACCTGAAAATCCTCCAAGAGAAGAAGGAAAAGTTGATGGAACAGACAGAAAAAGAACTACATTCTATCGACAAAGATATTTCAAAAATACAGAACCTGTTAAGAAAGTAGATGTGCAGTGAATAAATCATCAGTGCCATACTTCTTTTCATAAACACATTTATTTTATCACCTTCCTCTCTTCTTCCATAATTTTGTTCCATTCTAGGTATCAGCTTCATGCTGATTTCATCAATGTCTGCTGCTTTCCCCATTTTCATCCTTTTGACTGCTGATTCCAATTTTTTACATCTCCTTTTAATTTCTTGACACTCCATTTTGTTTCTTTCTTTTTATCTCTGTTCCATTCGTGCCTTGCTTTCTTCTTTTCTTTCATAACTCCCTTCACTGTCTCTTTCCACCATGATGTCTTTTCTTTTACTCTTGCAGATGCTCTACCTATTCTACAAGTGTTGTCTGCACACCTTACAAATGTCTCTTTAAACTTTCTCTTTCACACTTCTAACTTCCATAGCTGGAATTTGTTGTTTCAGTATCTCCTGAAAATTTTGCTGTACATTTTTATCTTCTCATTTCCAGACTTTTATTTTCTTCTCCCTTATTTCCTTTATTCTTTCAATTTTTCTCACTCTCATTATTGCTACCTTTACTCGATGGTCTCCACCAAATGCTTCTGCTGGTACAGCCATTACGTCTATCAACTTCTGCAATTTGCACTTTCCACCAGAAAGTAATAAATTACTGTCTGCACCCTTCTTTTACCACAACCATACCATATTGTGTAATCTTTTTGCTATTCTTTCTAAACTACATATTCTATCGTACATGATTGAAAGTGTAAAATTTGGAATAATGATCAACATGTTTTGGAGTGTGTAGTGCATAGTACATTACCTAACTTAAAATCTATTACTAATTAAATATAATTTTTGATTGTGTATCATTGGAAGTGCCATACCTTTGTATAAGTAACCTATTAAATGTGTTACAAAATAAATATAAATAAATAATAAAAAATTAGGGAGAAAGAATGCAAGAGGGGGCACTTGAAGAAAGTGCCAAAAGGTTGAGGGTGGGCATTCTTTCTTTCTAATTCTTTATTATTTGTTTCGATCGAGTCATGAAATTTTTTTGAAAACGGTCATGAAAGTCATGAAAAAAGGTTTGCTCAAATCTGTAGACACCCTGTATAAGCCTGTGTATGTGTGTTGTTTTTTTATCCAACATATATGAATAAATTTTTTCCAAAGTGATGAACAGTCCAGAGATTTGCCAGGTATGAAAGATGTTGTCAGCATAGGAAAATAACGATATGAAAGGAAAGGGTTGATTTTAGGCAACCTACACGAAGTTTAGTCTTTAAACGGGAGTATCCTGAAATTAAAGTCGGTTTTTATAAATTCTGTTCTCTCCGCCCCATATGGTGTGTTTTAGCAGGTGCCAATGGTACTCACTCAGTATGTGTATGCACCATTCATCAGAATGTAATTTTATTAATTTATGCTGCACAATTTGAAGAGAACTATAAAGATCTCACAAAAATGCTAGTATGTGAAAACCCAAACCGTGCGTATATGCTAAGGCATTGTAACAATTGCCCACCCAAAGAAAAACTAACACACTTTTTACAAACAAAATTTGAAGATTGTGATGAAGACGAAACCATTGAATTTAATTAATGGATTTCAACTGACAGAACACAAATGATTACATGTTCTGCAAACATTGATAAATTTATTGATGACCTTTTATATAAATTGGAAAACTTGTCCCACACTCTTACATTGCAAAGTCTCAATCAAAATATTTCAAGACACTTAAAGAATCTTCTGATGCAAACGTTGAGACAGTATCAATGGATTTTAGTGAAAATTACTCTTACTATCCAGGACAAAGCCCATGGATACCACTTGACATCTGACTCTTGCACTGTACATCCTATTATAATTAACCTTAAAAGTATTGAAGGTGAAAGATTGGTTTTGTCTCTTTGTGTCATATCTGACAACATAAAATATGATGTTTGTATGGTCTACAAAATTCAAGAAATTGTGACAGAATTCATTAAAGAAAAGTATTCACATGTTACAAAAATCCACTATTTCAGTGATGGCTGTGCAGGCCAATATAAAAATAAATTTAATTTTTTAAATCTTTGTCTGCACGAAAAAGATTTTAAGATCAGGTTGCAGTGGTCGTTCTTTGCAACTAGCCATGGGAAAACTGAGTGTGATGGTATAGGAAGCACTGTTAAAAGGCTAGCACGAAAGGAGAGTCTACAAAGACTTCTTGGACATCAAATATTATCTCCATCAGATTTGTTTGAGTTTTTTAAAGTAAACATCACCAAAATTAATTTTCATTTTATTTCTGAAGATTCAGTAAATCAGATACATTCTGACCTTGCGGAACGCTTTGAAAATGTACAAACACTTTCAGGAACCAGAAGTTTCCATAACTTTAAGCCATTAGATTGTTTAGGGAACTTGGAAGCAAGGAGGATTAGTAGTGATGAGAAACCCACCCTTATTTACAATTTAAGGAATATATTAACATTCACTTGTGAGAGAAGAAAATTTGAACCCATCATGCTACGTAGCTTGTAAATATGACAATCTGTGGTACTTTGGAATCATCACTGAAGTAAATAAAGAAGGTGGTGTGACTGTTCAATTTTTGCATCCTGCAGGACCATCACCATCATTTCATTGGCCCAAACAAGAGGACATTTGCCCTATGCCTATTCCTCATGTGCTTGCAACTGTTCAGCCTCCTCACACATCAACTGGAAGAACCTACCGATTCTCAGAGGAGTATATGAGTTCAATTCAGAAAAAAATGTTACTCCATAAAATTTCTTTGACTGTACATACTGTAAATACCAAATATTGGAATGCAATACATACTGTAAATAACAAATATTGGAATGCAATTTTGGTAACTTTCCAGACTTTATCATTTCTTTATTAAATGTACATAATGTTAAAAAATATTTGATCTTTTGTGTCAGCATTAAAAAAACTTCTTGAACAAGCCTATTTAGGTTAAAATAGAATATTTACTATGGATGAAAATAGTTATTAGTTATTTATTATTCAATAATATCAACCTAGGCCTATACCTCAAAATTCAAAAGTCTCAAGAAAATGCAATTTGGGATTTTTTGAATTTTGATTGATTACTTGAGAAGTTATTGATATTGTTCTAACTTATATTTGTTTTAATATAGGGTCTGTTTGTTTTATAATCACTTAAAATTTTAGTTTTATTAAAAAAAAAAAATTCTCAAGACCCTTTTAAATTTCTATTGCTTAGTAAAACCTCTCAATAATTTTTTTTTTTAATCTTACCTTTAACAGAAAAAACACAACAAATGAATGAAAACCGCATCAATTTTATTTTTTCATATGATAGCCCGTGTATTGAGGATTATTTTGAAAAAAAAAAAAGTTTTTCTGATGATCACTTTCCCTTTCTGTGATATTCAATTTAATGCTAAACCATGTTTTTTACAAAAAAACTACAAAGATGCAAATAAAACATTTTTTCCAGCCTTAGTAGTTTTAGTTAAAGGTATTGTGTATTTTTTTTCTAGAATCCTTACACTTTAGAGTATATAACTACAAAATTTCACAAAGATTGGATGATAAATAAAAAAGTTACAAATTACACTGGTCTACAAAAAAAAAAACTTTTTTTGGGTCCCAACTCTTGTCCTGATCTCCTACCTTGCAACCAAAATAAAGTTGATAGCACTTTTTTATTAAAGGGGTAAAGTTCCGCCTTTGAAGTTTAAAAGTGAACTCACCACACACATTACAAAACGTGTCCGGATGGTTTAGGCACTTGCGCGGCATTTATGAGTATTCACACAAATAAAAGCTACTAATACAGAACAATAACACAGTGTTTAAGATAAGATAAACAATACGAGTTGTTTATAAAAGAATACACTTGCACGCCTCTGTATGTTCGTAAACTAAGCACAACATGACCTCCAAGCACACTTCTGCACAAATGTTCACCACAGCCACACGTTACATCACAGCAAGAATCAACGAATACCAAACGTTTAAAAAACAATCTACCAGAGTGCAGCATGTATAACTTCGCAACTAACGTTGTATATTGGCAATACTGAGGCAGCGAAAGTTGAAAACATACATATTCGTGATTACTGAATTTGGTCCCTCAGAGAAAACAACGTATATATATGTGATTACTGATCAAAGGGTTAACCGAAGTCTATATGTCACATGTAGCTTTTGTTTTCATTTCCTCAAATAAATAAACAATACATGCTCCAAGTCAATACTGTAGTAATATTTATTGCAAAATAATACAATTTCCAACATAGAAAATTGAAAAAAAAACGTTATTCTTATATCTATAAAACTATATGTGATAGCAAAACTGGATTCCTCATATGAAAATACATAAGAATCAGATAAAATTTTGTCTGGGACAAAACATGTGTTGACCAGTGTTATTTTCAAAAGGTTAGCAAGTCTCGTTTCACAACATCCGATTGTTAAAAACACCAAAATTTCAAAACTTTGAAAGCCGATACAATGAAAATGGAGAGAGATAGAGGGTGTGGTTTGGTGATTTGGTGTGGTTACTTATCTCTGTAGGGAGAACAAATAAGCCAAGTCTCAAAGTTTCATCAAAATCTGAGATGGTGGTTGAGAAAGTGATTTTTGTTTGTTTGTTGAACTGATATGGAATGACACTTAAATAAAATGGCTGAGTCAATTATCATGTGATTAAAGTAAGGAGGATTTTATGTTTCTTTTTCTCTTACTTGGTTTTGCATAAAACTATATTTTGTAGAAAACGAAGTCCAGTTGTACTACCAGTAGTGTTGTACCAGATATGTCATATATGGTGCACAGCGATTAAAGAGATTTTTGTGTTCTTTATCTTACTACATTTAATTACTAGTATCTTATGTTTTCTTTAATGTAAAAGTATAACTAGATATCAGTGTGAAATACACTACTACAAGGAATTAGAAATTCTTGTTTGATTAACATCCGCGTAAACCTTAGAGCATTGCCTCTTGTGGCAATGCTATTTCATATTAGTGCTATTGCCACATTATATGACCTCTGTTTTATGAGCGCATGCGGGTGTGTCTGTGTGTGAGGGGGGGAGAGCCTGTGAGAAGTGTGCAACTCTTGAACAGAATCCAACTGTGTACATCTCTTTTATGTCAACACTGTAGCCCATAAAGGCAATGCTTTTTTATAGGGTTTGAATATATAGTTTAGAATGTTTTTATTGTTTATGCCACACATGTATTCATTTAAGAAAGACAGAAATTTCTTTTTTATATCGGCCATCTAAGGACCCCATGCCAATTTCAATTCTTTACTTTTTGTTCTTTTCTTTTTCTCCAATATTCTTTCATTTTTTCACTGTGTCTCTTTTTCCTCTCTTCAGTCCACTTTGAACCTGCAAAGACAGAAATTTATTAATGGAACATTTTTGTTTGTAAGAAAATTTAAAATGTCAAAACTAAGTTGAAAATTACATTCTTGTCTTGTACTTATTTTTATTGGAAGTCTGTATTGAATCTCATGAGGTTTGCAGTGATTTGTGGGAGTGTATTACTTTATATAGCAAAGGAAATATTTACTCCTATTTGACATGGAAATTCTTATAACCTTATTTTTTAAACCGTGTTATTAATTAAAAAATTAATTAATTTTTTAAGTTAAGTTTAGTTTTAAGTTAAGACTTAAGTTAAAGTCTTTAGTAACAAGACTTTATGAAAGTTTTAGTAAAATAAAGAATTCAACGTTGTTTCACTCTTTCGTATTAATTTCACTGAAATTGCACAGTGTAATTTACTTCATGAACAACATAAAAATAAATCCTCTTTAAGAGTAACCATACTTAAACTTTACAGACTATGTACTATTTTAAATGGTAAGTAAAATTGTGAAGACTTTATAATTGTTAAATGGAGCTAAGGTAGAGTTTACTGACAGTTTCTGAAAGTGTATTCTGACGTGTTTTTTTCAAACGGAATAAAGTAGCAGGATAGCATGAAAGTGATAGCTAAATTGCTTCATGTGAATGCGTGAGTGAGTTAATTCAGTTCAAATGTTGGCTGTATGTAATAAAAACAAAAATATTTTTGGGAACCTAATTGATATAATTGTTGCAGCAACTGCTCTTCGTTTTGTATATATGTTTTATAAAAATATTCTTTAAATTTGTATTTCATTTATAATTTATGGTTAACTATGTTGTAATTTCTGATACAGATAATAAATTACTGTTGTCCCCACCAATACAACGAACAGAGGAGCAGTTCTGTGTAGAAGAAGATAATAAGCCAAGTGCACACCCTAATGCTCGATCTGCAAGATTAGCTGCTCTTGCTAATATAATTAACCAGTGGGAAGATGATCTTAGTCATCCTTCCATTGTTAAAGAGGTATAGTTTGTAGCAATTTTTAAGTATGTTACTTAGATTTTGTATTAATTGATTAGCATAACTAAGGTTAAAAACGTAATATTTTTTTTAAATTTAGTTTAAAGTTTTAACTCAACTGTTTGGCATCCATCTGTCTGCATCTGGTGTATGTCTTACTATAACTTTTGAACACATCAACAGATTTTCATATAAGTTGGCATATGTTGCCATTAGTGGCGGGTCATGAATGCAGAAGTAGGTACAGCCAAGCTGTGTGAAACTAAATGTCGAAGGGGAAGGGAGAGGGTAATAAAGTTAGCAGAATATTGTAAATTGTAATAGTATCTCAAAATATTGTTATTAACTGTCAATAATTTTAACTTAAAATATTTATTTAAATAGCCACTAGTTTAAAATAAACAGTTTAACATATTTTTTAAAAGTGTATTATTATACAATAGGCCTACAGGCACTTCTGTGCTTCATTTGAATGGTAAATACTGACTTTAATACTAATTATAATTTAAACACTTTTTGCTACAGTCTGTTTCTTGATGTATATAATATATTTAATATTTATAATGTCTTTACCTCAAGATGTTTTCTCATTATTTGGAACATGTTTCGGGAAGCCTTGTGTTCCCATCTTCAGCCTTCCTGATTTTGAGTCATGTGAAGTACTTGTGTGTTGGTTGGTTGTTCACAAGACTCAAAATCAGGAAGGCTGAAGATGGGAACACAAGGCTTCCCGAAACATGTTCCAAATAATGAGAAAGCATCTTGAGGTAAAGTCATTATAAATATTAAATATAATTATAATTTGTATGTCAAGTATGCCAACAAATAAGAACGAGGAAAACAAAATAAATTCAAAATTATGACTAAAAACCTGGCTGTTGGGGTGTGGTCGGCTGCTATTAACAACCTGATACACATAAAAAGTTGTTGCTTTTACCTGATACAGGTATCAGGTAGTGTTTGGCGTACCTCTGCTGCTATTGTGTTTTTACTCTCTGTTGCTTCTTAGCTGCCTGAAGAAGATTCCCGGCAGGGAATCAAAATGTTGCTGACAATGACGTTTAATAGCTACTGACCAGGGCCCAACTGCCTGATTTTTAGTTGTAATTTTGAATTTATTGACACTGGCCGTGCGAGCTTCAAACATAAGTTAAAACATTAAATAAATCAATTATTATAGGCCTATGGCCATTTGCAAACTGATGTGTACTTATCTTAAAGTTAATTTTTAAATATCAAGTTTGTTTAAATATGCTGTCTTTTCGAGTGGCATAGCAGTCGATGATAGCATTGAAAACCGGTGCTGTTTGTATCAGATGACTTAAGTTTCTTCTCCAAATAAATGGTCTTCAGTTGAGTCACCCTTTCCTGGGATATTGTATTGTGCAAATCAAAGTTAGAATCACACAAAACAATTTATAGGCCTCTTTAAACATGTCTGTCACATCATTCTGATTTAAAAGCGTTAGTTTTTTCAACTGATACATTTTGGTAGTCATCCCGAGAGTAGATAAATATAAGTTAGTTTTCTTACTCTGTGAAAGTCAAACATTGATGAACAATAAGATTTCAAGCTTTTCAGTAAATCTGTAGGAAACTGTTTTAACAAATGTTCAAATTTTGTGCTGTGTCCAAGAGAAAGGTACTGTAGTTTTGTTATGTCGTGAAATTTACCTGAAAAGTAAATAAAAGATGATTAATTTTTTTCAGACATATTTAATTAATGTTTGTGTTTAAAATATATAATTTGTTTAAATGAATGCACTCTATTTCTTAATAAAGGTATATTTTCATAATTATAAACATTTTGTAGACTGTATATTTTAACAAATAACAATTCATAAGCAAATAAGATCTTTAAATGTCAACAAAATATGTTATTCATAACCACACATTTTTATTTAAAGCAGACAGGTAATAAAATAGGAACAAAATCATCATTTCCTAATAAGGATGGGGTATTTACACGTGGAGAAACCAAAAGTGGAATAGTTGGTCAGATCCCTGTTAACAATACAGCAGATATTTCTTTCAGTAGAAACAAAAATTGTCAAGATAAGGGAAATTTTTATGGTATGGATAGGCAGCCAGTTTCACAGGACACATACAGGGACCGCAATAAAAGTACTTTAACAAGCAAGAGTGTTATGTGGGATAAAAAAATTTTGGATTCATTGGTGAGATTTCAGATATTTTACTTAGGGTATGCGTGACGGGTTTTCATCTTCTGACACTGTCGTTTTCTGTATCTACATTAGCACTTGTGTACTTTCATAAAAATCACATTATTTCTTTTTGATTTTTACTTGTTTTAGTGTTGTGGAAGATTTTTGTATTTAAACTTAATGTATTTAGACTTATTGTGTTTTGTATTCATATTATTTATATGAATATTATGATAATTGACTTTTTTAATGAAAAACCTTAATAATTTGATAGTTTAAATTTTGATAGGCTACTCAGCCTAATTGTGGTTTGTTTTTATACATAGGAAAAAAACATGGAAATTCATCGGTTAAGGTAGATTAAAACGAACTAGTTTAACGCTTTCGCTGTCAAGTTAATTAGCTAGTTACCCAATAAATTGCATAAAAGGAGCACACACAAATTTTTTTAGTACATTATTTTCAAAAATAGTTTTTTATTCAGGGAATGACTGGTCATATTGTCACTTCAAAATGTGATTGTTTTATGCTATTTTCTTAAAAACAAATTGTAGGACTGACATTATTATTTTGCTACTGCTGCTAGGTTAAAACAGTTTAGATACAGGCAAAAGAATAGCTAAAGCAATTATTATTATTATTATTGGGTCCTTCAGTCTTTCGACTGGCTTGCACCCTCCCTGCATATACCGTGGTGTGTGTGTCACGGAGTCTCACATGTATATGGGACCTACAGTTTAATGCCAGATCCGAATGGCATAGTTCGGGAGGGTTTATACTAGGCAGGATACCTCTCGCTGGTTTGCCATTGCCTTGCGAGGGGGAAGGGTCATATCTAAAGCTAAAGCAATAATTATATTTATTAATGTTTATAATGCTGAAAAGCTTATACAAAATAGTCTAAAATACCAGGTGTGAAATTGATAAATAGTAGTGAAAATAAAATAACTATTGTAAAGTTATTTTCGCTGTTTACTAATATCAGCTGTGTTCGCGTCTATTTTCCGACACCATCTTGAACTATTGCCAACTTCGCATGAACAAGTACTTACGCAAGGTTTGTTTGAGTGAGTTAATGAGAGAGCAGAATGGGTTGATTTTTGTAAATAACTTACGGTACTCAATTATTTCACAAAATCTTATTTTATTAAATTAGATCAAATTAATTCCATCTTTTCCAAACATTGCAAATTACTTCCGTTATTGTATTCCAAACAATTTAAATTTATTTAATTCCCATTATAAGCAAAAATAATATAATTTATAAACATAAATTCAAAATAGAAACATAAAAATTTTAGATATAAACTTAAATTTATTCATGCAAACCAGCGCTTCTTATTAGGTAATTTCCATTCACACACACACTCGTATACACCCCATGCCCTTGTGAGATCTCAAATAAAATTAGAAGACATGATTTTTTGAAATTTTGTTTTACCTCTCCCCAGTGTTACTTAGCTGAATTTTTTATTCCATGCGCGGAGTCATTCTTGTGGTATCTGGTGGTTCCTGTCACTAAACTCGCCGAAACTGTTTTAAAACTGTTGCTTCATTTTCTTTTTGCACACTCGCCACTGGTAGTTATTTTCCGAACCATGTTTTTATTACATTCTTTATACTTTTTTGGCGTTGGGCGCACCCAAAAAATCCGCGGAGTTTATACGGCTGTACAGAACTAGAGTATCAATTCAACTGGGTTTTAACGGTGGGCGCCTTTAAATTTGACACTCGGGCTGTCCACCCGAAATTACGTCCGTCGTCACTAGATGTTGGTTGGCGATTGACTTTATAACCAAGCGCAGTCTGCTGATGCCGTCCCGGCGAGTTAGCGGACACTCCCGCATTCCTACGTGACGTATGTTGGGCTCGGCTTATGACGTCTTATAGCGTGACTTAAAAATGCAAAGTTCAGAGTTCATTTGTCTGATAATAGCTGCCTTCCTCCGCTAGATCGCCGACCTTGACGCTAACAACTTTTCTCCAATAACATTTACAAATAAAATCATTAATATTACCAATATTCACAAAATGTCCCTGGACAATATTACCTGTACCGTTACAATACACCCTCAATGAGAGGTTTTATGCCGAAGCATAAAATCTCTCATTAACACTCACATACTTCCTAAAGGGATCAGTCCAGATATGGCGCCATAACGTCCTTTACATTTTACTAAAACTCATGGGTAACTTACCCCCCTGGTCCAGTGACTGTGGCCGCACCTGAATGACCTTACTGGACTTCCCTCTCGAGATCCCAACACCTCAAGGCCAGTCAGGAAGTTGACGCCCTTGCTCTGACGTATGGGCCAGCACAGGACCGCCGCCACAGTATCACCAGACACTAGAACATCAAATCAAAATATTAAATAATGGCCTTGCATTATACCATATCCCGAACTGATCTGGTCTCCCCTTAGCTGTGCTGGTTTGCGTTAAGAAGCACTGGTTTTTCTTAACTTCTAATACACATATATCCTTAATATAACATGATACATTTTAAATTTTCAATACCAACATTCTGTATGCCCCTCTCGTTAATTCTTATCCCCAATTCAAAATATTTCCCTGAGCCCCTCAGAATTTAAATAACCACTTCCCATTACACCATTACAAATATCTTTCATTACCCAATTCCCATATCAAAATATTTAAATTCATTACTAAAATTCCTCTTAGACACATTTAAATCGACTACATCATCACAAATTATCTACTTATATCTTTCTCAAAAAATTGTTAATTATCTCCATAAAACTCTTCAAAACAACACAAAAATTATTTAATTACATCATAAGATCACTTACAGATTCTATATTATCAACTTAATTCCATTTAACTGGTTTATTTTATCCCATTAATAATAATCATCAACTTCTCCTTCCACATTTTTTATTTTATTTCACCCCCATCCTTCCTTTGGCGTTACATAAACTTCAAGGTACTAGTACCCTTACTAATAAACTTATTGATACGCCCCTATTCGGTCTACCACCCTTCTCATAGGTATGTAGCTGTGTTCCAAAAACAAAATTCTTAGATTCCCCTTTTGTTCCCCGTTAAATTTCTGTGTTACACCAATTTCAAAGGCAACCAAACATGGTCACTGTACAAGAAGTCTGCCCATAGCTGGTTGTAAATGAAACCACGGTCTGGGCTGGTAAGGCCGGGACCGCCCGAAAGTGGGAAATCGCATTTAAAACATACAATACATGTTTTATATTTGTACATTTATATATATCCCCCTTAAATAAATACTTTATGTTTCACATGATAAACATAATACACACAAAATGAACATTCCCATTATTACATTAACACAACCATCTCAACTCTGAATCTGCATAGAATTTACAAACATTACAACCTTAATTTCAATTTTCTATTAATTAAACATTTTAACTGTTTATCTTGCATTATCACTTCAACTTTGACTTTCTATTGAACCTTTTAATAATCAAACTTTAATTATTTATCATCTTTATATATAAAAATTCAGTGTACGTCTGCACATGTTCTTAAAACTTTTGAACCACTTATCCGATAGAGCTCATATTCGCACCATATGTTCGTTAGGTTCAGAGTAAGGTACACATGTGCCGAGTGTGAGGTTGGCCTAAAGGGGGGGGGTAAAAATTGGGAAAAATGAAAATACCGCATATGGGGTATAAAATTAAAAGGGAATTTCCATGCAAGTAACAATTTTACATGCATGTATGCACTATTGAAAATTTTTGGGCGGTTGTGGGTGTCAGTTTGGCCAAGGGGGGGGTAAAAATTGGAAAAATGCAAATACAGCATATGGGGTATCGAATTAAAGGGAATTTCGATGGAAGTAACAATTTTACATGCATGTATGCACTATTGAAAATTTTTGTGCCCTTGGGCTTAATAAATGGGCGGTTGTGTACGTCTGCACATGTTCTTAAAACTTTTGAACCACTTATCTGATAGAGCTCGTATTCGCACCATATGTTCGTTAGGTTCAGAGTAAGGTTTACATGTGCCGAGTGTGAGGTTGGCCCGAGGGGGGGGGAAATTGGAAAAATGATAATACAGCATATGGGGTATCGAATTAAAGGGAATTTCGATGGAAGTAACAATTTTACATGCATGTATGCACTATTGAAAATTTTTGGGCCCTTGGGCTTAATAAATGGGCGGTTTGAGGGGGGTTGTCAAAAATGGAAAATATGAAAAACGGCAGGACCGATTTCAACCAACTTGCCAGAAATATTTTATGCAACGGGAGAAGCAAAAATAGGATAGGTGTTTTGGTCCACGTTGGGAGGTGGGATGAAAAACACAGTGGTAAATATAATACTGTATTTACATTTTGTTTAGTGGTGAATATAATACTCTATTTACATTTTGTTTAGGAATGTGCTGCAAACAACAAATCAATTAAAGGACATTCAATATAACTGCAATGCTACGTGATGTATTTATAAAATTGTTACAATTAAAATGTTTTATTTTCACATATACATTTGTCAAATTTGTGATAGAAAAATGCCAAGAAGAGGGCGAGCAAACATCGGTCGAAAATCACAACCTGCTCAAAACGAGCAGGCGCGACGAACAAAGAAGAATGGAGGAACAACATCGCAGGAGAATGAAAATATTAGGAATTTAAATGTACGTTCACGCGCGCAAGAAAGTGGAGAGCAGCGCAGTCAGCGTTTAGAAGCAGACAGATTATGACACAGACAGGCACGTCAACGTTTAATTAATGAAAACAGTGGCCTTCATCTATTAGCAGAACGACAACGAAGTCAAGTATGACGGGCATTAATAGCAGCATCATTTAACCGCCTTGCATTTGAATACGATCCAGAAATTGAGTACTCATCACATTCAAAAATAATTATTGGAGATATGAATAAAGTATGTCAATTTAAATTAAAATTATAATTTTAAAATGAAACTCCTGGAATGTGTTGCGCTGCCGGAAAAGTTGTTTTACCAGAATTGCATCCACCGCCTGAACCATTAAATTCATTACTAATAGGTGATACTGCCGATTCCAAATTGTTTCTACGAAAAATACGAAAATTCAGTTCTTGCTTCCAAATGACATCACATTATATTTTTTGTATAAAATCATTTATATTATTACTCAATTAATATAAAAATACATAAAATAAATTTATTAATTTAAAAACAAAATGTTGTTCCTGTTAATAATAATGCTCCATGTATTTATCACTATGCTGCTTATAATATTTGTCTGTCACATGAAAACGTCCATCATCAGCCACCATCAACTTGCGCGAAGCCAAACATTCATCAATTACTGCCAATTTAGATAACATTTGACGACAGTTATACTTCTACTAATTATTATTAAATTAAAAAATAAATATCTACATTATTTTTTTGGCCTCAGCAAAATGAAAAAAAAAAATTTAGAGGCAGGACAGTCTGCCGGGTCATCTAGTTTATTATACAATTAAATTCTCCAATAATTTAAATTTATTACCAACATCCCTCTTTTCAATCAAATTAATTACCTCAAGTTAATTTGATTACATAGTTTAAAATATGTTACATTCACAGTACTTTACTTTCATAATAAACTTCATTTATGGCAAAATATTATTGTTGTTATCAACTCAATCATAACTGTACACCCTGATCATACGAAATACAATGTACCTCCCAATAACATAACCTGAACACAATACATTTAACATCAATACAAATTTCTCTACAATTTTCGTCATATCATTTTATTGTTTACCACACCTCATTACATAAGTTAGCCAAGTAATTACCATAAACTAAAAAATGTTCATTCACTATATATCTAACCACCATCATCGTAAATTAGTCTGATTTTCACATAACAATTTTCATTCTTAATTACATGCATTATATTCTTATTTTTAACACAGTGTCCTGTTAAATCTGTGTTATTTGTTATACCATAATAATCTATAGGATTATTCCTCATTATTATCTCATAAACCTTGTCAACATTAGTTATATTCAAGTCGCCCTTAGTATTATTCGTTATCCCCAGGTAAGTTATGATCTCATCATCATATTCATCTACTACATCAAGTACACTAATCCTACTCCAAGGTAAGTGCTTTTTATTGTCAATATCATCTACTCCACCAGGTAAGTTTTTAATTCTCTCAACTCTCTCAATACTTATTCTCTTTACTAACTCTTTATGATCTCTACTCAACTTGAATAATTCTATTTCTCTCTCATTCTCCAAATCACCTTCTCACTCCCATTTCACATTTTCTCTCTCACTCCATGCAGAGGGCACTACAACATCATAAAAACACCTCCTGGCTTTTCCACGACAACTATAAAAACTTAAGGGACCATTTTGAGACCTTTCGTCTCCGATTGGGGGCCACTGGCCCTCCAAAAACACCTGTGAAAACCTTGTTTCACAATATACCTGGGGAAAATTTACCCTTTGCCCCATATTTCTACTTAAATTCTCCTCATATTCTCTCTGAAGCACATCTATACTTACTACAACCCCATTATTACCCCCTACTCCCATTACTCTCATTATCACTATTCATTTTTTCTGTATCACCCTTAGATACCCCTTTTTCAACTATCTTACCACTATTACTTGTTAATTCATTATTATAATTATCACTTACCTCTTTAATTATTTCTTCGTTATTATTCGTCATCATATCACCATTATAATTATCACCTGTATTGACATCTATCACTTCTTTACATTTTTTATTCTCTTTACACTTACCTGTGTCTATTCTCCACATTCCCATCATCTCAATACTTTGTTCTAACTCATTGAATTTAGTTTCAAATGTCTCATTGGTTTTCTCCAAACGTTTATTAATTTGCTTTATTGCATTTCTAATTTCATTAAAATTGCTTTCATTTTTTGTCTTTTGTTCATTCATGTTAGTGTTTACTTCATCAAAACGACTATTTATTACATTATTTTTTAAATTCTACTTATCTAACATTGTATTTTGTTTTTCTAAACTTTCTTTCATACTACACATCATACTATACAAATGTTTCAACATATCATTGTCATCAGCTTTTCTACTTTGGATCGGCGTTGATTGATTTTCAACGTCGTCCATTATTACCGACTATGTTACGCTTATTTCTATATTTGATTGACTTTCTGTATTAATGTCAGTTAGCAGTTAGGTTGACTTCATCGTTATTTCTCTCCATTGTATTTATTTTATTACTTAATTCTTATTTATAACACATATAAACAACTCATATTCTCTAACCTTACAACATCCGTCTATTTAGACGTAACTAAAAAAATGTATTTATTTACTTCCAATAACCCGCTCTGCTCTCGAAAACAGGCCCACGTTTATATAAATGAATTTTATGCAAACGTCCCTGTTCGCGACGCCATTGTAAAGTTATTTTCACTGTTTACTAATATCAGCTATGTTTGCGTCTATTTTTGGACACCATCTTGAACTATTGCCAACTTTGCATGAACAAGTACTTACCCAAGGTTCGTTTGAGCGAGTTAATGAGAGCTAATGGGTTGATTTTTGTAAATAACTTACTCAATTATTTCACAAAATCTTATTTTATTAAATTAGATCAAATTAATTCCATCATTTCCAAACATTGCAAATTACTTCCGTTATTTTATTCCAAACAATTTCAATTCATTTAATTCCCATTATAAGCAAAAATAATAGAATTTATAAACATAAATTCAAAATAGAAACATAAAAATTTTAGATATAAACTTAAATTTATTCATGCAAACCAGCGCTTCTTATTAGGTAATTTCCATTCACACACACACTCGTATACACCCCATGCCCTTGTGAGATCTCAAATAAAATTAGAAGACATGATTTTTTGAAATTTTGTTTTACCTCTCCCCAGTGTTACTTAGCTGAATTTTTTATTCCATGCGCGGAGTCATTCTTGTGGTATCTGGTGGTTCCTGTCACTAAACTTGCCGAAACTGTTTTAAAACTGTTGCTTCATTTTCTTTTTGCACACTCGACACTGGTAGTTATTTTCCGAACCATGTTTTTATTACATTCTTTATCCTTTTTGGCGTTGGGCGCACCCAAAAAATCTGCGGAGTTTATACGGCTGTACAGCACTAGAGTATCAATTCAACTGGGTTTTAACGGTGAGTGCCCTTAAATTTGACAGTCAGGCTGCCCACCCGAAATTACGTCCATCGTCACTAGATGTTGGTTGGCGATTGACTTTATAACCAAGCGCAGACTGCTGACGCCGTCCCGGCGATTTAACGGACACTCCCGCATTCCTACGTGGCTTATGACGTCGTGTAGCGTGACTTCAAAATGCAAAGTTCAGAGTTCATTTGTCTAAAAATAGCTGCCTTCCTCCGCTAGATCGCCGACCTTGACGCTAACAACTTTTCCCCAATAACATTTACACATAAAATCATTAATATTATGTGACAGTACAAAAAACCTGATATAAAAAGTATGGTATACAAGGTAGTAAATTATTGCATTTCGATGTTTTTAAATTCATTTCTATGGGTAATACAATTTCCCTGGTTTTTGCCTGCAACGACGCAGTTCCGAGACAATGAAATAATTTCAAGGCCAGCAGTGTACGTGCAAATAAGAACACTTAAAATGGTTACAGCAACTAATACCGGCTCTACATACTTCTGTTTCATTGGCCGACAACGCCAAACGTCATGAATACAACAATGACGTGATTAAAATACGTAACAAGCAAGGCGTTTATGTAACGAAAGACAAAGAACAATGACGTGTGCTCACACACACATACGAAAAAATTGCGTAGTGTTCTCCCCAGTCTCCAGAACATCATCATGGCGATAACACGTTAAAATTGTGCTGGCCTAAAATAGTCAGCTAAAGTGTTTTATTTGAATCAACAAAATGTAATCACAAGTAAATAGTGTTAACAAGTAATTATAACCACCATGTAAATTCAGTGCAAAGGACAGACGAAAGTTAGAGAGTACAACGTCGGCCCAGTCTACACAATACAGCAGCAGCAGTAACACCTTGTTACAGGCAGCCGGCAATTTATACCGGTTTAGTGTCTTAAATAATTCAAAATGTAAATAAGTATTAACTACAGGAGAACTCAGACAGTGTGCAGTAATTGTTTTTCAAAATTATACTTAGAGTCAGTGAATTCAGTAAAATGTAACCACGCCATTTGAGAAAGCAACATGTGATCCACTTCTAGAACTTCCAGGCTACCGAATCAGGAAAGTGCAAACCCAAAATTTTACTTAAAGAGCTCTTTACCCAAATTGCAGATATGTGTACACAAAAAGTAAATTGAGATTATAAGTATGAATGTGAGTGAGGAAGCGGGGCGTGCATGATAAATGTCGACATCCAACCGGGGTGTTGGTTTGCGTTTGTTATAAGGAAATATCATTGAATCAGTTAAATATAAAGCAGCTGCATAATCAGTATATAGAATTTGGTAAACTAACGTTTAATAAAGTATAAAAGAATTTTATGATGAAAGAGAGTCAATATAAGTAATGGCCGCCATTTTGGAATTTTGTCCGGTGTACACAATTAACAAAATTAATGAATAAATTAATATTGATGTTCAATGTTTCAAATGAACGTATTCTTATTTCTATGCCTATCTCTGTCAGCAATCACGCTGAGTCGAATCCTTGGACCCTAGGTAGTAATAATAATAATAATAAGATTGAAGCAACCGGATTTTCAAAGTATGGTAAGTACCATAATTATGGTGTGCGTGACATACGTGTCTGATATAAGTAATGTAAACAAACCCAAATATAGGTTACTTGTTATTTCTTCTTACAAATACATTTATATTTATTTAAATTCATGTGTAATTGCACAATTGCCGCCCGAACTGGTGACTATATAAAAATATGTCCCGGTGTATTTTATATAATAAGCCTTAATGAGGGCAGAGTGGGCATTGAAACTGAGAATACGGTTGTAGGTTAGGTGGTAACGCTAATATAGAGCAACAAGTCATTAACATTTTATAATGGCAGATAATAACGAAAACAGTAACGTAGAGAATACAAACACAGAGTCATTGGTGTTGAACTCAACACATACCATGAATAAAGTTTCATTGGAAGATCTCTTCCAATTAATGTAAATACAAAATGGTCAATTGAATAATAAACTAAATCAATTTGATGACAAATTAAATCAGTTTGATGAACAGTTTAACGACATCAGAAAAGAAATTAAGAAACAGAGCTGTAATTAAGACAAAAGATTAAATGAAATAGGTACAAAGTTAGACAAAATACAGTTAGAAAATAAGAGTAGAGAAATAGACAAATTAGATAGAAACAAAGACAAGGTAAGTGGGGTAGAAAATTATGATAATATAAATAAAAGTATGATATTGGAAAATGATTGTGTAAACAGGAGTAGTGATAATGAAATTTTATGGGGAATAGAATATAATAATAAGGGAATGATAGTGTGTTTTGAAGGTTTAAAGAGTGGGTGTAAAGAGAGATATATTGAGAGAGAAATGTTGTTGGGAGAGTTATTATGAGAGATATTTTAATAGTGAGAGATATATTGAGAGAAACAGAAATAGAAATTTTTAAGATATGTAGAGATTATGAAGAGTTGATGGAAAGGTTAGGAGTAGGAGATAATGAGAAAGATAACTTTACAAAATACCTGGCTGTAACAGACTATACCAAAGGCGACATGACCATACCTGATCATGAGTTATATGAGATTGTGGAAAATTATAGAAATTTGAATAGTATGTATATTGATTGTAATAATATAAGACATTCAATATTAAACCATGTATATAGTTTTAAGATTCGATTCTTATTTGACGATGGAGGCTAATTATTTTATTGTGTTTATGAACATTTAATTATGTGACCAGTGTTTTTCAGGATGGAGTGTTTATGACTGAGTTTTGGTAAATGATTTAATGATTATGTGGATTGTATATTTTTGTGTATATTAATATCAAAGTATTTGTGTAATTTTGCTGTTGTGTATTTTATGTATTTTTTATGTAAACATGTATTGTAGAATTTTAAATATTGAAGAATAATTAAGTTAATAATGATTTTGAAATGATATTATGGAATTTAGATTCTAAAGGGTTAGTAAATGATTATATATTTGGATATTGAGAGGTATTGTTGTTAGTAGATAAGTGATGAATTTTCTAGTGGTATATTAAGGTGAAATGTTGTAAAAGAGTTTGGGTAATAGTGATAAATAGAGGCATGGGAGTTAGTTAAATAGAGTTATTGGGAGTTAGATAAATAGAGAGTTGAGATGCTGATAATATATAAAGAGGTGTTAAATATTTTAGGGACACAGTGGTTAGCGATTATATGTAGAGGTGAGTAATGTGGATGGTAATTTTATAGTTGTTGTTGATGATATTTTGTAATAAGGATCCGGTGTTAAGGAGTGATCAACGAGCGACGTGGCAATGGACCAGCGTGCAGCATTGTGGCAGGCGGAACAATTTTGGGTTAGAGTGTTTGCCGATATTGGTGGAGGGCAAAGGGTTCGGAATGGATATGGCCAGTTAAGTAACATACATCCTTATATAAAAGACAAAATGAGCGGTGCCAGAGGTTTTAAATAGGATTTGTGAAGGGGGTTATTATAGAGATATTGGTGTCATATTATGTTAATGGTTAGAAGCGGTTGTTAGTAGAAAAAAGGGGGTAGTAAGGTTAGATTGACAATGCCAAAATAAGATATAGAGAATAATGAATAATAGAGAGTCACCCAAACTAGTAAGGATAAAAAGGTTAGAAAAGGGAAAATTCATGGTAGAAAGGTAATTGTAACTGAAAGGTAAATGATAAATTTGAAATTTTTTGTATAGAATCTAATATGATGAATGTTAAATGATAAAAGTTAATAGAGAAGAGTTGATGATAAAAATGTTATAAAGTTCTGCTACAAGTTATGTAAATATGATTTAAGTAATGTGAATTGTTCAATGTTAGTGTTTAATGTTTTATAATGTACAATGTTTTATTATGTTTTTATTATGTTGATGGTACAAGTGGATAGGAGGTTACTACCAGGTTAGTAACGATAATAATATTAAAATTTTGTGAAGGTTGTTAATTCTGTAGTAATGATTCTGTTATAAAGAAAAATTAAACATAAGAAAAGATCGTAAAGAAATTATAAAGCTTTAAAGTTGTTTGCCATGATATCGATATTGTAAGATTATATGAAGTAAAATATTAGAGTTAATGGTTGTTGCTAGAGAAGTAAAATGTATTTTTGTTTAGGTTAAGAACAATTGTTTTCATGTGATAAAGAGAGTGAATATAATTGACAGGAGTCAGAAAGGTGTACTAGATACCGGATTGTTAAAAGGAGAAGGAATTTTCTATCTTAATTCTTGATATACATTGTTTGAAACTTGTAGAATTAAGCAAACCAATGCCCCAAAAACGCAAACCAACGTACTAAGAGGACACATATCAGTTGTGGATATGGATATAGAGAAGGCCACTATTTTAAAATTTTGTATTGAATGTTTCAGAGTTTTATGGTGTGGTGACCGCGGTCCTGAGCTGGCCGGTGCGTCAGAACAGGAGCGTAAAGTGCCTCATGGCCTTATGGTGTAGGGATCTCTCTGGAGAAGTCCAGTAAGGTCAGAAGGTGCGAACCTCATCATTGGACCAAGGGTAAGTGATTGAATTTCTTTTATAGTAACACTACAGGGGGTTGTGGCTCCATATCTGGGCTGATCCTTTTAGAGAAGTGTGAATGAGTCAATGAAAGTTTTTGTGTCTCGACACAAAACCTTTCATTGAGGGGGTTTTGTGACAGTACAAAAAACCTGATATAAAAAGTATGGTATACAAGGTAGTAAATTATTGTATTTCGATGTTTTTAAATTCATTTCTATGGGTAATACAATTTCCCTGGTTTTTGCCTGCAACGACGCAGTTCCGAGACAACGAAATAATTTCAAGGCCAGCAGTGTACGTGCAAATAAGAACACTTAAAATGGTTACAGCAACTAATACCGGCTCTACATACTTCTGTTTCATTGGCTGACAACGCCAAACGTCATGAATACAACAATGACGTGATTAAAATACGTAACAAGCAAGGCGTTTATGTAACGAAAGACAAAGAACAATGATGTGTGCTCACACACATATACGAAAAAATTGCGTAGTGTTCTCCCCAGTCTCCAGAACATCATCATGGCGATAACACGTTAAAATTGTGCTGGCCTAAAATAGTCAGCTAAAGTGTTTTATTTGAATCAACAAAATGTAATCACAAGTAAATAGTGTTAACAAGTAATTATAACCACCATGTAAATTCAGTGCAAAGGACAGACGAAAGTTAGAGAGTACAACGTCGGCCCAGTCTACACAATACAGCAGCAGCAGTAACACCTTGTTACAGGCAGCCGGCAATTTATACCGGTTTAGTGTCTTAAATAATTCAAAATGTAAATAAGTATTAACTACAGGAGAACTCAGACAGTGTGCAGTAATTGTTTTTCAAAATTATACTTAGAGTCAGTGAATTCAGTAAAATGTAACCACGCCATTTGAGAAAGCAACATGTGATCCACTTCTAGAACTTCCAGGCTACCGAATCAGGAAAGTGCAAACCCAAAATTTTACTTAAAGAGCTCTTTACCCAAATTGCAGATATGTGTACACAAAAAGTAAATTGAGATTATAAGTATGAATGTGAGTGAGGAAGTGGGGCGTGCATGATAAATGTCGACATCCAACCGGGGTGTTGGTTTGCATTTGTTATAAGGAAATATCATTGAATCAGTTAAATATAAAGCAGCTGCATAATCAGTATATAGAATTTGGTAAACTAACGTTTAATAAAGTATAAAAGAATTTTATGATGAAAGAGAGTCAATATAAGTAATGGCCGCCATTTTGGAATTTTGTCCGGTGTACACAATTAACAAAATTAATGAATAAATTAATATTGATGTTCAATGTTTCAAATGAACGTATTCTTATTTCTATGCCTATCTCTGTCAGCAATCACGCTGAGTCGAATCCTTGGACCCTAGGTAGTAATAATAATAATAATAAGATTGAAGCAACCGGATTTTCAAAGTATGGTAAGTACCATAATTATGGTGTGCGTGACATACGTGTCTGATATAAGTAATGTAAACAAACCCAAATATAGGTTACTTGTTATTTCTTGTTACAAATACATTTATATTTATTTAAATTCATTGTGTAATTGCACAATTACCAATATTCACAAAATGTCCCTGGACGGTATTACCTGTACCGTTACACTATGACTAACACTCAATACGCATACACTAATTTCCTAAAACACTATTACACCGTTGAGATCTATGTATGTACAAGATCTGATAATTAAGTTCGTGAACTCATCGTTGAAAATGAGCTACATACCTTATTGATGAATACCGCTGTGGACATCATTAAAGTACTCCCTTGGGAAGCTATACAACACCTCCTCCACCCTTCAAAGAAATTTTGGAACTCTTTTTCTGGAATGGCCTTCTGAGCTGCCGTCATATTAGTGTAAACATCCTCAATGTCATCAAAATGTCTTCCTTTCAAAACTTCTTTGGTCTTTCGGTAAAGAAAGAAGTCATTGGGGCAAGGTTAGGTGAGTATGGCATATAGTGTACGAAAGTTATTTGTTTTCTGCCCAAAAACTCTCGTACAGACAGTGCTGTGTGTGTGGAGGTGCATTGTCATGATTAGAGCCCGGATTTTTATGTAGCTAAATATGTAATATTTAAGAAATATGTAGTATTAAAATACTTTCACGTCAACAATGTAATTTACATTTTTACGAGAACATAACAGTGCTCTCTTTGAAATGCTTTGAAAATAATAGGTGCTTCATTTTAAACTTTTTAAAATCACTTTCAAAACATGCAAATATATTGTGAGCAAAGTCAATGTAATCCATAAAATACTAATCAAGTTCGGGGCTGACACTAATCACCAGTTAGATTACCACTTCTGTTACAGAAATTAAGTTAACCCTCAGAATACACAGTATCTGAAGTTCAACTCTTTGTTGAAGAGTTTACAATAAGACAGCATGCATAAGAAATGAATTACTTTTCAATTATTTATTGTATTTAGAAAATTTATGAAAACATATTTTAGAAAACAGAATTAAAAAAGAAATCTTGATATTATAAAATTAACAACAACAAAATATTTTACATATGGATTTCTGTAGTATAGGACATGAGTATAAAGTAAAAAATTGAGAATTATTAACTATTTAACAAAGTATTTTATTAGGAGAGTTGAAATTACTATAAAATGAAAGGTAGATTTTTGACTTGAAAATCTACTGTATATTGTATATATATAACTCTGAATAGGAATAAAGTGTCCACGTAAGTTTTTTTTACCACTGTTTAGTTGCACAATTAATTATTAAATACTTTTCTATATTGTCTGTTGACATGGACTGTCTTCAGTCTGAGAGTATGTTTTTATATATAGAAAAGGATCTCTCGACATCACATGTTGTCACCGGCGCATATTTATACAGAGGAATCGTACTTGGAAGAATATTCTCAATCGATTCTACAGTTTCGCCATTACATACGCGATAAATGGTATGTAAAGTTGAGTAAACAGGGTTTCTATTCAGCACA
Organism: Magicicada septendecula; assembly: GCA_034769895.1. NCBI lineage: Eukaryota > Metazoa > Arthropoda > Insecta > Hemiptera > Cicadidae > Magicicada > Magicicada septendecula. The sequence continues at coordinate 397,490,538 of CM068367.1, read as the reverse complement.
GCATTTCATTTAGTGGAAACTTTGTCACCGACTTCACCCTGCAAGCATTTAACTTGTTAACTGCCTCTTCAACTATTCCTATGGCTTCTTGGAGAGTCAGACCTGCAGTCTCCAGTTTCTTGATACTATCGGAAAGCCAACCGAATTGCGTTTTGATGTATGAAACTGAACATATCACCTTAGAGTTGTTGAATGCAGACAAGGATTCGCTCACTGACACTGCAGAATCGGGAGATAATGTTTCCACGACAGACTTCACAGCTTCAAAGTTGTCACTGTAGAAATTTACGGCTTCGATCCAGGTTCCCCATCTTCTAATTACGGGTTCTGGAGGCAGAGGTGTGTCAGGTAGCCTTTGTTTGTAGCACTGGATACGGTAAGGAGCTTTCAAGAACACCTTTTTTGTTGCTGATATTAATGTATTTACTTCGGGGAAAAGGTCTCTGACAGTTTCAGCTACTCGATGCAATCCATGAGCCAGGTATGTAACATGTAGTAGATTGGGGTAAAACACATTTAGAGAATTACCTGCTTTCAACATGTATGCTGCTGCATCTGTATACAACAGCAGTACCTTCTCTTCTTTAACACCATTTGGCTATAACACTTTCAGTCCATCATTAATAAATCGAGCTACTGTTGAGTAATTTGTTTGCTCCAGGGGCTTACAGTAAATCAAGTAGGGCTTGGCTGGATTCTCGGAATCTAACTTACCCACAATAAGATTTGCGATGTAACGACCTACAGCGTCCGTTGTCTCGTCAACACCTATCCATATATAAGAATCACCGATGTCGGCTCTGATTTTTTCGAAAGTCTCAATATAGCAAACGTTCAAGTAATTTTTTCTGAGTGTAGATTCGTCTGGAATGGAATATTACGTTTGAAGTATTTCTCTAAGAAAGACTTAAATTGAGGCACTTGAAGTTTGTACCAAGGCACATTAGCAGCAATCATTGCTAAAGCCATGTCTTTATAAAACTCACTATTAGATGATGAAGATTGCTGCTGCATCTTTGTAAGAAGTACCTGTTTCGATGAAGAAGATCGTTCTTTATTTCTAGTATGTAAATTACTTCGCAAATGTTGTTCCAGTTGAGACTTCATGGAACAGCCAATATTTTTATCAAAAATTTGGCAAAAAACAGCTTTATCGTCAGTTGTAAAAGCACTGTCAATCTGTACCCATGATTTTAACTTAGATGACAAAGATGATGCGGTCGGTGCCATGATAAAACAAGGATATTTGTATTTAAAACTCTTAAGAACTTGCGTTGAACAATACCGCACAATATATTATTTAAGACGTCTTTTGTCCAACAACGAGAATCCGCCAAGACAAGAAACAAGCAAGCGCAGAAGTGTAGGCGAAAGACAAAACACTGACTTGACAATAACTTCAACGCACCACACTGCACACCAGATTGTTATTTACGTGTAGGCTTACACTCCGAGAGCGTCGATAATACTGGCGTCAAAAATCACATTGTGCCCTACAATAGCATAGAGTTATATAGATATTTGTTTGTTTAGGTAGATGGAATACGTTGCGAGAATGCAATATCTGCGAAGAGTATTTATTTACCGCGGACTGCACGTTCTTTCCCCACCGAGTCTGCTGAACATGCAAACAAAATGTAAATAAGGAGTGGGCCGCGCATACCATTCTCATCTAACATCCCGTGCGAAGTGCCTTACTTGTCGCTTGAGTTCGTAAAAAATTTTACTTCTTGAAAGTAGAATCTATGCGTGCAATTGCAACAGATGCAATATTTTGCCTTTTCTTGCAATAAATTTAATTGCACCTGATTCTGATTAATTGCACATTTGCGCATCTGAGTAATGTTGTTATAGGCCTAACTATTTTTTGCCATTTCAATTTTCAAATTGAAGTAAAGTATAGTAAAATAGCTAAAATATGTAGAAATATGTAAGATGGAGTGAAATATGTAATATGAACAAAATATGTAAATTAAACTCACAGATAAGACACCTATTGGTATGATTCGCCGATATCTGGCTTTTCCGTGTAAATATGCACTCAGCATTCAAATATATAATTACATAAAAATCCGGGCCTTAGTCATGATACACGAGCCATGAGTTGTTGGCAAAAAGTTCTGGTCATTTGCATCTCACTTTTTACGCAACCTTTGCAACACTCCCAAATAGTACATTTGATTAAACTGTTTGACCTGATGGTACAAATCCATAGTGAACAATCCCTCGGATATCAAAAAAGGTTATGAACAATTTTTGTATTTCAATTGACAGAACATTTTGGTCATGGGGAATCAGGTGACTTGCCTTGGGTACTTTGTCGGTTTGTTTCATGGTCGTACATGAAGATCCAGGTTTCATCACCTGTGATTATTCAACCCAAAACATCATCTTGCCTCTCCAACAGGTCTGTACGCAGTTCAACCCTCCTTTGCTTTTGGTGGGCTGGTGTGCTCCTTTGGGACCATTTTGGCACACACCTTGAACATGCCAGGGTCTTCAGTTGAAAATTTCCTCACAGTTTCCCTATCAATGTTCACGTGGTCTGCTATGGATGTCACCGTCTGATTTGCATGCACAGTGTGATGAATTTTGGCAATGTTTTCATCCGTTCGGCTCGTTACTGGCCGCCCTACCCTTTATTCATCAGTCACCTGTCCCCTTCCATCAGAAAACCGATTAATCCATTTATACGAGGTCTGACACGAAAATAACGAGACTGTTAGCATTACTAAGGAACTAATTATCGTGTTGTATTGCGCATGCACTGTGTTCGACTTTGAACTGTATTCTTACGCGGTGACAAGTTACAAGTCGCTCGGTTGACTCAGTCGCAGTGAGAGAGCAGTTGAATACAGTAGTGTTTTTACACTTCACCAGAAAATGTCAGATACGAAAAGTGATCAGCGCGTTAACATCAGGTTTCTCATAAAACTTAAGAAGTCAGCAACAGAGACTTACTAAATGTTGTTAGAAGCTTATGGCGATAAATATTTGTTGCCTGCACATGTCTCTGAATGGCATAAAGATTTTTAGAAGGCAGGGATTCCGTGAAAGATGACAACCGTCCAGCCCGACCTCGCACATCAACAATCGACGAAAACATAAAAGTTCGAGACACTGTAAAGGTATAAACGTTTTACAAACACCCACAAGAAGAATATGACTTACTTCCGCGATCTTTTTTACGCACTTACCTTAAAACACAAACAGAAAATCCCAAATTATTCAAGGTCACCACCAACATTTGGAAAAGGAATTGTGGAAACCTTTTACACTCTTTCCATTAAAAACACTTGTTAATTTTACTTCCCTTAATTCAGAAAACTCACAGGTCCGATAAGGCAAGATTTCAACACAGAAAATAGGTTAGGTTCTGGCGTAATAATTACTCTTAACACATGTTATGATAATAAATCAAATATTATTTTATTTTATCCAGAAATTAATTTCTTTCTGTTTCTCTCACTTTCTTAATGCTACTCTAACAAATTACAAAGTATAACAATTCCCTATGCACATCTCTATCTACAAACCAGTACTTTTCTCTTTATACTCTCACACTCTCACTCTTTATACATTTCTTTCTAACCCTCTTTTATTGAGCTCATATTTATTATTGATGTTAAGGTTTTACTATATCAACGTTATTCCACTTTGGCCAATTACATTTAATTATACACTGTACTTAACTGCCGACGATATCCCAACTGTGGCGCATTATTTTGTTTAACCTTGTAGCACTCAACTATCACAATACTTGTTTTAAACACTATTACTACCGTTGTGAAATTGTTTTTATCACATTCCACTGTATTTATCACTGTATCACATTCCAATATATTCTTTCGTAGACCTACTTTTACATTTTCGGTCTACCAAGACGCCCGAGGCTAATACGATTAGATTACGTCTGTTCTGTTTGATGAGTTGTGCTGAACTGGGGCGGCTGTGGCTCGCAGTTGTATACTATCCAAGCCGTTTGCGCGTCGGCCACGTGGTTTCACCGGACATCTACTTCGTCCCTCACCTTTACACATAGAAGATTCAAGTTGTTTCTGGAACCCGGAACTGCGTAGTAACATTGAAAAACACGTGGCTCTCTCATGATCCCAGTGTGATGTGAGACTAATTAAAGAAATTCCTCACCTTATACGATAGTGTCTCTTCGACTGGGGACACGAGTCACTTACTGCGTTATAACTTTCCATGCGTCCCTAGCAATTTTCATAAAATTGTTACATATGTTGAATTACTGGAAGGCAAGAATAGGGGATAAAGAAGACCCCATAGGTAAACCTTTTTTCTGTATATAAACATGAAACCTTGCTGAAATATACATGAATGATTTTGAAAAGCAATTAATAACTTCCACTAAGTATAAAGACAATATAAAATTATGGTCTAGATACGTTGATGTGTATTAGTAATTTGGGAAGGAAGCATAGAAGAAGTGCATGAGTTTATAAATGAGGTAAATAATAAGGATACAAACTTACAATTTAAAGAAGAGATAGGAGGTAAGAAAATAAATTACTTAGATTCAAACGTAGAAATTAAAGATAATGAGAAACTACAGTTTGGGATATTTAGGAAAGAGTCGTATTCTGATATAATTATACCAAGAGAGTCTTACCACCCATATAGATATAAAATGGCGGCAATCAATTCATTTTGTTACAGAGCTCAGAAGTGTTTAAAAGAGACCGAATCAAAAGATAGGGAGTTAATAACGATAAAGGGAATTGTAAGGAATAATAATTATAACACCAACATAGTGGATAAAGTTATGAAAAGGGTTAACATACAAAAAGATAAAATAAAACCAGAACAAAAGAATTATGCAGGGTCATTGATATACATAGGTTTACATACTAGAAAAATTATAAAATGTTTTAATAAATATGGAGTAGATATAGCTATTAAAAAATGTGAAACGGTATTTGATAAGATAAAGAATAAGAATATAGAAAAAATTCCAGTATTACAGAAAAACGGAATTTATAAATTACTGCAACAAAGTGTACCTAGGAGAGACAGGACGAAAATTGGTATGCAGGTTGTATGACCACAAACGTGGAGAAGGTAATAGAACAACCAATTCGTTATATGCAAGACATTTCATAGAAGACAACCATAAGTTTGTTAATCCTTTGGAAGAATACGAAATTGTAAAAGTAGTAAATAACACAGTTGAAAGGAAGCTTAGAGAGGAGTTAGAAATATTGAAAGAAAGAGAAAAAGGGTTAGACAATTTAATTAATATTAAAATTAAATTTGATAATGAAGAAATATTTTATAACATGATTAAGAAGTAAATGATAGAGGACAGATAGATAAGATTAAGAATTATATTGGATAGTACTAATTGGATGTTTTAAAATAAGAGTGTATGACTGACCCACGTGTGTGGAGAGGAAGAGGGTAAGTTTAAAAGGATGCACACACACACACAACACTGAAACACAAGGAATTTGCTAGAAATATATGTAACTGTACAGATGGTGGGACAGGGTTTAGGGGGTGCAGAAGGGTCGTTTATATTATAGCTTGTTGTGTGTGAGCAGGGTGGGGGAGAGGGGTGAAGAGTTTGTTTTCACATATTTCCTGTCTATTCCAATCTGATGATGGGCTGTGAAGCTTGAAAGCGCTAATTGGGATAATTTTTATATAGTGGTGTGCAACAGTGATCATTCTGATTGTGATTTCAACCACTAACACAAATTTCTTCATTAAATACTCTATTTCCCCACATGGCTGGACTGTCTCGCCCAGTTGCTTCCACAAGGACTGTAGCTGCTGGGAGTAAACATTTTTTTCTTTTATTTTACCCCATCCTTGCTTCGGCTTTACATCAAGTTCGGTATTACTGGTATACAGGATACCAGCAACCACAGTAAAAATGATTATCTATAAGCCCTTAAGCGGTCTATCACCTTTCCATAGGTGTATAGCCGTAGTTCCAAAATTCTTTAGATTCCCCTTTCCTCCCCAGTTAAATTTCTAGGTCCACCAATTTAAACAAACTATGGTCAGGGTACAATAAGTCTGCCCGTAGCTTGTTACAGATAATCCAAATCCATGGTCAGGGTTCGGTGAGGCCGTGACCGCCCGAAAATTGGGGAATCAACAGTTAAAACATATATGTTTTATATCTACTCACAATTACCAACATCACATTAAAATAAATCTTTCACACTTGAATTTGAATAAACATTACGAAGATTACATAAAACTTTAGTTTCAATTTTCTGTTAAATATTCCCATTGTCACATTATAACTTCAACTCTGAATTTCTATTCAATACTTTAATCATCAAATTTTAATCATTTACCATCTATTATGGAAGTCAAATCTAAAACATAAATTTTTCAAATTTATTACCAAAATTTCCATCTTTCAAACCATTTCAAATAAATTTTAATTACATTATAAAATTTCAGTAATGTCAATTATTCAATAAAAAAAATATTATTATTGTTATAAACTCAATCGAAACTATAAACATTGATTACACGAAATACAATGTACATACAACACAATGTATCCTCAGGTACCTTATCATAACAACATAACCTAATACACAATACATCTAACACCAATACAAATTTATATACAATCTACGTCATATCAAATGTCATTGTTTACCAAAAATCATTTTATTATTAAGCCAATTTTTTAAAACCATTACACTCACATAATTAAATGTCCCATCAACACTATGTGTCTAACCTCCATCATCAAAAATTAATCTCACATTATATAAGTACAATTCATTTTTGTTTAAGTTTATTATATTACCTTTTTTAATAGAATGCCCATCTAAATCTGTTTTATTCACTATATCATAATAATAATTCACGGGATTATTCCACATTATTATCTCATATATCAGGTCTACTTTGGGTATGGTCAAGTCTCCCTTCGTATATTATTTGTCATCACCAGTTAGGTTATAATTTCACCATTATTATCATCTGCTACTATTACACCAATTTTATCACCAGGTAAGTGCTTATTATCATCAATATAATCATAATTTGTTACTGTACTAATTATGTCACCAGGTAAGTGCTCATTATTAACAATTCTCTTCATATCTAACCTCTCTACTTATACTTTATAACATCTATTAATCTTAAAAATCTCTCTCTCTCATCATAATACCTCTCACAACCCCCCTCAACTCTCACTCCACACAAAGAGTAACACAACATTATCTAAATACATCCTGGCTATACCAGATACACCATAAAATATAAAGGAACCATTTGGAGACCACATGTCTCCCCTGGAGGAATCTTCGTCCTCATTAAACACTTGTGAAGTCTTTACTTCACTTACACCATAGGGAAAATTTGCCCTCTGTCCCCCATACTCACTTAAACTCTCCTTCCACTCTCTCAAGCTCATTAACACTTATTACCTCACCATTAACCTCTACTCCCATTATCACTATCATTATTCAATGTATCATTCTTTGATACCCCATTTTCAACTATATCACCATTATTATTATTCAACATTTTATTCTCTATTACAGTAGAACTTGGCTAATTCGAAGCTGAAGGGACCAGTAAAACATTCGAATTAGGAAAACTTTTAATAAGGGTAGAAAAATCAAATCAAAAACCGAAATTCAGTAAAGCAATGTGTTATTTTATTAAACACTTTCCTTATACATATGTATTACAAACGTATAAACATGTTTCAGTACAAAATATAGCATTTACAGTTTTTTAAAAAAGCTAGAAACTTTTGATTGCATTTTGCAGTTAATACACTGAGTTGTAGTAAACTCTTCAAGTTTATTAAGTGCTTGGAAAATAGCGTCACTTACGTTCTGCTGTCCTTCAACAAACCGTCTCAAGTCTTGAATGTAATTTGATGCCTGTGAAGCCGTTGGAATCGGTATCTCTGGAAGTTCTAGCTGGTCCCCTTCTTCATCTGAAGATGTACCATCATTTCTTTTGTTCATAACATCAGCCACAATCTCCGCATCTGTCTGTTCACCGCACATCGCCAAGTCTTCATCCATGTTTACAAACTCTTCGTCATGTCCAACATCTTCCCAGTTATCCGTAGTGGGTACGACTTCTCTAGCAGCTTTATTCTCCTCTTCACCTTCAATGTGGCAGAAACCACCTTTACGAAAACAATTAGCAATTGTTTTTTGCGTAACTTGGTTCCAAGCACATGCGGGCAGCTTGAAGGATGTTAATCTTGATATTTTCGTGCTCATCTAAATAAGCACCTGACAGAATGTTTTGGACCACAAGCCGTCTGTAAAAATGCTTAAAATTTTTTATTACACCTTGGTCCATAGGTTGAACTACTGAAGTCATGTTTGGAGGGAAAAACACAACCTTTACATTTTCCATCACAGGAATAGTGTTGTGCGCTGTACAGTTGTCAATAAACAAGACAATTCTTCTGTTTTGATTCCGAAATTTCCTGTTGATTTTCGAAAGCCATCTTTCGAAAATTTCACCTGTCATCCAAGCTTTATTGTTTGATTCATATTCAACTGGTTTCGTTTTTACATTTTTGAAACAACGTGGGTTGGCTGACTTCCCTATCATTAGCAAAGGCAGTTTTTCCGAGCCATCCATGTTTGCTGCAATTAAAAGTGTTATGCGCTCCTTGCTGTGTTTGCCGCCACTACAACTTTCTCCTTTAAAAGCAAGTGTTTTGTTGGGGGTGCATTTGAAGAATAAGCCCGTCTCGTCTACGTTAAAAATGTCTTTAGCATCTCTATCAGAAATCATTTGAAACAAATCGTCTTTCCATGAATTTGCAGCTTCAATGTCAACAAATCCACTTCCCCCACAAACAGTTTTGAAAGACGTGCCATTCCTTTCTTTAAAACCACCGAGCCAACCAGTGCTGGCCTTAAAATCATTTTTCCCTAAGCTAGATGCGAATTCCTCAGCTTTGGCTCTGACGAGGGGCCCACTGACTGGAATTTTTTTGTCCCTTGCTTGCTTAAACCACTTCACTACACATTCATCCACGTCAGGATTTTCTGGTCCTCGCGCTCTTTTCCTATCTTTGTCGCTGGCTTTACACACACTATTCAAAATCTTCTCTTTATTTTTTAGATACGTTGACAGCGTATTTTGTCGTGTTTTATTAATTTTATTAAATAATTAATTAAATGATCTCAATCTCCCACTTACCTTTTATTTGTCTGGGAATACCTTATCAAATATATTTTACCTTTTATCAAAACTTTCGAAACACCCCCCCACTCTGTTTTGTGTACCTCGGCCCATATCTCCGAACTACCCTTGAAACATTTTAAAATCTTTAACAGCTGTACTTCCCAACTACTGGTATTAAATTTGTTAAATTCCATCACTCTATTTAGAAATTGCATTGGGTGTACTCTCCTATTATCACAACTAAAAGGTTCTAATTCGACTTCACTCCTTACGTCACGAGTCATAATTACTCGTTCGGTAACAGTATTTACTTGTTGGCTGATGGCCATACTTAATTCATCTTTTACATTCACAATACTCTTTTCAACATTTGTAAATCTAATGTGATTATCAGATTCAAGGTTCCTTATTGTATTTTGTATTGTTTTGAATTCAAGTTTACAACTATTTTCTACCTCACTTATTTTACGGTTATTATTTTCTATTGTATACAATTAACTTTATATTCACTGCTAGCGTTACATTCATTTATTTTGGTCTCAACATTCTCTGTTATCTCATATATTTGTTTGTTAATTTTCTCTGTCATTCTATCATCTATTTCATTGATTTTAATATCTATATTCTTGATTGAACTATCTAGCTTGGTATCTAATTCTTAAACTTATTGGCAAACTCTTCATTAGTATTTTCACAACGCTTATTAATTTCATTAATATCGTTTTTCAATTCATTATTTTGCCTTTTTAATTCATTGAAATTTCCTTCACATTTTAATTTTTCTTCATGTAATTCGCTTCTTAACTCATCAAATTTGTTATTCTGTACTTCGAAACTACTCTTTATTTCTGTAATTTCATTATTCAATTTATCAAATTTGGTATCATTGACATCGAAACGACAATTAAAATCATTACTTTGTTTATTGAAATTACCATTTACTTTACTGAAATTGGCTTTCATAAAATCAAATATGTCATCTAATGAGAATTCTTTTTCTTTTATATTTGTTTTTATCACTACAGGAGTAGACTTTGCTTCAGCATTATTTATTACAATCGACTCGGTTAGATCAGCGTTAGTTACTGACTGAACGCTCAAGTCAGCTGTTGGCATTGACTGACTTAATTCGCCCACACTTGGTGACGGGTTCATTGACCCAAGGCCACTCTCACTTATAACTGAGTCTATCAGATTAATTTCTTTTTCGTTATCAGACATTTTATACTGTTCTATTAAATACTTATACAATTTTACTTGTAATCTAACATGCACAATTTATCAACACCTCGTAATTTTATTTTGCGTGTTACGTAAATTTTACGTAAGTTATTTCCGGCTTCCGCAACCCTATTCCATTCTCTGTGCTTTAAAATAGGCCAATTTGGAATAAATATATTATTTATTCCAAATCCTGGTCACGGCACCATTTGTCGTGTTTTATTAATTTTATTAAATAATTAATTAAATGATCTCAAACTCCCACTTACCTTTTATTTGTCAACTCTCTGGCCAGATCGTCTAGTGGTGTAACCCTATTTCGTATAGCGAATTTACCAGCACAGAAAATGAAATTAGGTACTTGAAATGATTATTCTAACACATATATATCAAGTGAAATAATGTAATGGATTTATTCTTTTTAATACATTTCTTTATATTCTCTCTTTTCAAATTTCTTTTGAACAATTACTGATACTAATGTTACATCGGAAATTTAATATAGTTTTCCTACTCTAGTTAGCTTAAATATTTCTTTCTTATATATATAGATAAGACAGCCCAGTATCTGCACATTCTCTCATTCACACACATACCATATTTAATTAAGCGCTTTTTTATTTAAGTTCTTATAATTAATTTGTTTGATATACGGTTACGTGGTATTGGCGTCCCTGCAGGTCACTTGTTGATCTCCACAAATTTTGTTCACTTTTGTCCGAATATTTCTCACTGTTAATTTTGAATACTAACGATTTATTACAGTTGCACTATTGTATCACATTATTTCTCCAACCTTTTATTTTTTGCGTCACCAAATTGTAATTGTTCGTACCTCTAATTCATTTTAGGTTATTGTTAAACTGAACTCAGACGTTTTGTATAACTCTGTGTTTTGTTATTCAATCACATTATAAAATTTTGAAAGTATAAAATAAAGTTTTAGGCTGACGAGTCTATGTGTTAATGCCCGGCCGGGGATAGGTTTCTCAGTAGACTGCGGAGTTTTTTGCGCGCACACAGCGAAAGAATTTCTTAATAAGTGACCAAACTCTGGGAAAGTTGGCCGTCCGAGTGCGCGGTTGCTCCCTCTTTGCAATCTGCACATTCCAATGCCAATTCACACCCGTCTCGACGCTACAGTCTATTCACCGTAATTTCTTAGTTGCAAATAATATTGAAAAGATTTCACTTACAAAACCCCATCAGTCTGTACCGTTACAATTTGGCGGTATCCCGAATTCCTTGGCAATTTCAGATTTCATTTTTTGTCCCTTTTCCACTTCCCATATAACGGCAACTTTTTCGGCAAATGTCAATGATTTGTATTGGGTCCGTGTTGGTTTTGGAAGGGCCATGATGAACACACAACACAATAAAACTGCTCAATAAGCATCACTAAAATGCACCAGTCTGTATATACAGTACTGTATAAAGAAAGGAACGGTCTCTCACTACAGGACACAGCTCGCACAGTAGAAACTCAAAAAGACTTAACACTTCCATGAATGCAGGCAGACTGAACTGAAAGCAACAGTGAGGGTGGCTGACTGACGAGGCGTGGAACCAGGGACAATGGCGGACGGTACCGTTACACGAGCCAGTCATGTGTCATCGCCAGATACTGACGGCAATTCCACGAATTTGACACAAAGGACAAGCGTCTGTTCACAAAGGGCGATGCCTGCTTGTCTGTTTCCAGTCGCGTCTCTTTTGTTACGTGGTCTAGCCCAGTGTTCCGCAACCGGTGTGCCGCGGCACAATAGTGTGCCGTCACAAGGTGAAAGGTGTGACGCGAACTTTTACCTATTATTGTAATAAATTAATTGTCGATTTTAAGTAAGAAGGTGCTTGTTTATTCTTTAATACATGCTGATAACTGTTATATTTTCATAGAAATTAAATGTAATTTATTTACTCAATATTGTTTTTATAGTTTGCTTATCTTAAGTTATTTGTATTCTTGTCTGAAATATTGGGCCGGTTTGGTGGGTTACAGGCGGCAAGCTTTGTGTTCACCGCAAAGAAAGCCGCGTAAGACTTTTAGGAAGCCTTTTAGCGGGCCGCACCAATCATACAATAGAGTTTACGTTCAAAACTCTAAACGTTCTAAACTCTATTCAAGAGAGTTCTTTGTAACACTGCATCTTTTGCGTACGGCTGGCTGTACGTGCTTTTAACTAAAATTGTGGGGATTAGCAAAAATTTCCCTCTCTTTTATTATTTTATTGCCTTGTTTTGATATTTGTGCCTGTTTGTCGGCGCTTCTTAAACTTTATTGCTCTTTTCCTTCGCCGAAGGACCCACACATTGTCAGACAACAATTACAGTATGTCAGTTCAGTTCTATCACAGCTGTGCTCTGCAGTAGTGCGAATATTGTGATTGCTACACCAGTCTTACTATTTTCTATTACAGTGTTATTAAACTATTTTTTTTTCGATATGGATATGTTCCTTGTACGGAGTGGCCCGTCCTCGAATGCAAGTAGTGAAACCATCGAGCCCGAAAAAAAGAAACAGAAAGTAGTTCACCGGCAATGTAGTGATAATTATTTATCTTACAGGTTTTTTTGGTGTGGTGACAAAACATGCCCAATCCCCGAGTGTGCTGTGTGTGGTGAAAAACTCAGTAACGCTGCTATGGTTCCCAATAAATTGAAACGACATTTGTCAACAAAACATTCCTCTCTGTTAAGTAAAGATGTGAATTATTTTCGTCGGTTGTTGGAACAAAATAAAAAACAAGTGACGCTCATGACTACGTCGGTACGTGTTTCACAAAAAGTACAGGAAGCTAGCTATAAGGTAGCCGAACTTATCGTAAAGGCCAGAAAACCACACACAATAGCAGAAACGTTGTTAATGCCCGCGTGTAAAGAAATGGTAAAAATAGTCCTGGGTTTAGAAGCTGGTACTGAAATTTCAAAAATTCCTCTCTCTGCTGACATAATCAGCTGCCGAGTTAGTGACATCGAAGACATTATGAAGGAGAAAATAAAGAGCAGTCGAAAGTTCTCACTTCAGATCGACGAGTCCACCGATATTGGCGGTCACGCGCAACTTCTTTCCTACATAAGGTATGTTGATGGGGATGTAATTGCAACTAATTTCTTTTTTTGCAAAGAACTACCCGAGCGAGCAACCGGTGAAGAAATATTTCTTACGACTAATGAATATGTGGTCCGTAATGAATTAACATGGGAGGATTGCGTTAGTGTTTGTACAGACGGAGCCGCTTCTATGACAGGCCGAATGAAAGGATTCGTGGGTAAAGTACGCGAAGTAAATCCTAACTTACGAATCGACCATTGTCTCATTCACCGCGAAGCCATTGTTGCTAAGTCTTTGCCATCTCCTCTGAAAATTGTGATGGACGAAATAGTAAAAGTCGTGAACTTCATCAAATCGCGGCCCCTAAATATGCGGCTTTTTAACGTTTTGTATCAAGAAATGGGATCAGAGCACACTACACTTCTGCTACATACAGAAGTACGATGGTTATCTCGAGGTAAAGTGTTAACGCGAATGTTAGAACTAAAAGAGGAGGTACTTGCATTTTTGGCTATTGAGGGTCATGAGTATGCGGATTTTTTTTGCAGATGATGAATGGGTATCTAAGTTGGCATATCTTTCCGATATTTTCGTACATTTGAATGAACTAAACAGAAAAATGCAAGGAAGAAACGACAATATTCTGACTAGTATGGATAAGATTCAAGGATTTATTAATAAGTGAAATTTGTGGATACAGACAATTGAAAATGGATCGGGTGAGATGTCCCAACTGTGTGGCCTCTTGCTGACTATAATAAGGTGTTGATGGACTTAATTAAAGAACATTTAGTACTCTTGCAGCAGAATTTCAAAAAATATTTTGGAGAGTGTTGAAGATTTTGACTGGGTTCGTGATCCATTCATTATGGATTCGAAACATCTTCTGAATAATTTAGGCTTACAAAAAGGAACTGGCAGATTTGAAAGCAGACAGAACATTGAAATTAAAATTTTTCGAAGTGCCTTTGGAAACATTTTGGTTGTCAATATGCAGTGAATACCCGGCTATCTCCGAGATGGCAGTTAATGTGTTATAACCATTTTCAACTACATATTTGTGTGAACTGGGCTTCTCGACGTTGACTGAAATTAAAATATCAAAGAGAGAGAGACTCAAATCCATCGATGAAGAAATGAGGCTTGCTTTGTCAACGATTCCGCCACGAATCAGCCATCTGTGTGCAGCTAAGCAGGCTCAAGTATCACACTGAAGGATTGAGTAGAGTTATTTACTTTAAAATTCGTATTTTCTACAGTGAATTAAAGTTAATAAATTGTTAATAAATGCATGAGTCTATTCCTGTTTTATAATAATAATAATAACAATAATGATGATGATAATAATAATAAAAATTGATTACATAACGACGTAATATTTCGTAATTATATTAAGATTCATATGATTTTGAGGGGACAGACATTTTGGTGTGCCGTGTTGAGTCTAGGCCCGTCTGGCGTGTGCCGTGAGTAAAAAAAGGTTGCGGAACACTGGTCTAGCCTATACAGCAGGCGATTTTTTATAGTTAGAGCAAAATTTTTATTTCGAATTAACCAAAAAAAGTTCGAATTACAGACGATGTTTTTGCATGGTTTTACATAGGATATTCAAGGGACCACGGTAAAAGTTCGAATTATTCACGAATTCGAATTATGCGCGTTCGAATTAGCCAAGTTCTACTGTACTACGTCTTTAATTACGTCACCATTATTACTTGTGATAATAATTATCACTTATTTTAACACCATCACTTACCTTGCGTCTATCACCTGATATGCACTTAACCTATCATCATTATTTCATTCACTTTCAGTATCACTTACCTGGTTTGGTCCACTCTCTTTATTCTCCTTTTTGTACTCCCATGTGAACTTGTATTCTCGTATTTGTTTCTGAATTGTACTAAAACGTTCGTCAATATCATTCAGACGCTTATTAATGTTATCTTCAAATTTAACATTTTGTTGTTCAATATTATTAAATTTAATATCGATACTCATTTGTGAATCGCTTATTCTTTCATTTAGCTGATTAATATTAACATTTTGTTGTTTCATCTCATTAGACATTGTACGCAAACAATCATCATTATTATGAAAACGTCTTTTAAACCTGACATTTTGCTCTTTCAATTCGTTAAACTGCTTTTGCAAAAAACTCATCATATTATAATCAGATTTATTACTTTCTTTTGTTGAGACTGGGGTTCATTGTGCCCCAACGTCACTCATTATAGCTGATTCAGTTAAACTACTTTCTTTGATTGACACTGGAGTTGAATGAACTCCCGTACCACTCATCATAGCTGAGTCAGTCAGACTAACTTCATTTTCATTATCTTCCATTTTAATTATTTTTACTCAAATAATTAATAAAATTCAATACCGGTATTTATATAAATGAGAGTTTATATACTAAACAAAAAACTTTTTAAATACCACGTGCTACTCTAAACTTCTTATAACCTACAAATTATTCAAAAATTGCCACCATCGCCAACCCAATTTCCTTGCGCCAAACTTCAGGCCTAACTCGTATAAAAATTATACCAGTATTCTGGCAGGGACCGCCAATTGTAAAGGTATTATATTTTATAAATATACAAAACGACTACTTACCCCTACTCTGACCAACTGTCTTACGACTTACCTTATTACCTCCGAAGATTCCAAATGCAAGGTCGCCACGATGTTTTTAGGTTATACATCGAAACCATAACATTCCTCCCATTAAATATTTTAGTTGATTTTAATTCCCTTAATTAAAAAAAAAAAAACAGGTTCGATTAGGCGAGATGTCGACACAGAAAATAGGTTAGGTTTTGGTGTAAGAATTACTCTAACACATGGTTATTTTATTTTTTTTTATGTAGTTCAAAAATTACCAATCAAATTCATTTCTTAACAAATTGCTAATGGAATTGTTAATGGAAACATTTTTAGTCTGCGTGACATTACGAGAGTGCTAAGTAAGTGTCTGCATAGTGTACTAGGGCGAGGCACACAATCAGGCGAAATTGCTATAACCTGTTTCACAAACATACGATTGAAAGATTTCACAAACCTTTAAATTTACTTTGATTTTGTTCATGAAAGAATGCATTTGTTCATGTATTAATGCAGTCAATTTTTCACAAAATAATTCAGTAAATTCTTCTGAATTCATCTATATTGTTTTTAAGGAGCACTGGTCTGCTGGGACCCACTGATGAAAAGTTATCTTTTCAACCATATTTTTGTCAAACGGGTTTTCTAAAATATTTTTTACTTCACTGTTCCCCAGACAGGGAATACTGTTTCCCAGATTACAGCAATCAATTGCCAAATCTCCATTTGTTAAAGTGCCCAGCTTGCCAATTTCAGTCATAAGTTTGATTTTTATATTTTGTTACAAGAATGCAAATGTTTGGTCACAATTCTAAAAATTTAGGAAATACCACTTTACAATCAGGAAATTTATCTTTGTACAAATTATACAATTATTTTAAATTACACAGAGTCTTTTAGAAATTAGTCCCCATTTTCCTCTTTTACGGTAACAGTCTTTTTCCTGGCATTACAGTGCTTATTTTATCAATTGTTTGAAAGGAACAAAACTGAGTAATTTTCTCTGACAAAGTCTTTCCTGGTTTTTTTTTTGTTTTTTTGTCAGGACTGTCTAATATCCCATTCAGATGTTGTTTGGCGTGGCATACCATACAGTTAGGAGCATTATCATTATCTTTTCTTATGCATACTCATGCATTATCTTTCTCACACTTCAACATTCTGGCAAACAAATTAATATCATCTAACTCTTTTTGTACAGTTTGAATTGGACATATTAGTTTTTAGATGATAATACCTATTGTCCAAGTTCTACAGATTCATTTAACTTTGAGGAATCCTTAGCATTAATAAACAGTTGATGTTTCATTGCAGAGCCAACGTTTCTAATGTTTTTAGGAAAGTCTTCTAATTCCTGAAAGGTGTATTGTCTCTAGAACAATCGAAGATTGAGCAGAAAAGCGTGGATTTTGTTCATCCCCATTATTTGAAACACTATCTTCTTGTTTATTTTTTAAGAACCAACCAGTTTCCTGTAACTATCATAAACTTTGGATATTTTTGAAATATCAGGAAACATAATACACATTTATTGAGCCGCATTTCTCAATTTCTTTTTGTCTTTACGAGAAGGATGATGTTTTTTTATAAGAAGTACGACATTGTAATGTTTTTCTTTGTCCATTATAGCTGAAAGTTTAAATTTGTGTAATAAAAATATTATAGAAGTAAACACTGTATGTATAGAATATGAAACACATCTGTGTCAAATAAGTAACAAATTTTTTATGACAAATGAAATAATTAATTGAGTATGAGAAAACAATTATTTTTAGACAAAGGCTGACTAAAATAAAAATCTTTATAAATAAAATAATTATATAAATTGTCAACCAAATGCGACAGGACTAATTTTGAAATGTATTTAAGAATTTTAATACAAATATAAAAATTACTCAAGTGTAGTTATTTTAATTGGTTTTAAAATGCTAAGTTATATAAAAACTGAAAATATATAACTGTGTATAGATTAATGTTAAAACTTACATTTATTTGAACACCAAGCTGCTATTTGATTTGAAACTAAGTTTCTAACCACAATACGAAGAACCAACAAACACTTCCAACCACCAATAAATCTGCTAGAAAAGACAATGTAATGAAGCCAGCACCTGCAAGCCCATGGCTACTTGTCAAAAGATTGTTGCATAACATAAAATGTTTCAGGCTCAGGGTTTAACATTCAGATGAAAAGTGATGAGTAGATTTATTTAGAATGCATTTGCTATATTAGGCTGCATTACATTAGAATTCCTGTAGTAGGCTAAGTAAATTCCTATCATTTGCCAAGTAAATATTAAAAATTTTAAATGTTCCATGTGCAGATTTCCTTGTTTTTTTTTTTAAATTGATTTTGCAAACCAGTTGAATTTTTAAAATTGGTTGAGACATGAACCCATTGCAATCCCACTCTCATAGCTGGAAAACTTGTTAACCCTTTCAGTGCTACGTTTTTGACCAAATTTTGCCCCCCCCCCGTGCTGAGTTTTTTTTTTTTTTTTCTCTGTGTATAGCTGATGATAGAAATAGCTAAATTAACAATATGTACTTACTTTTTGATGTTCTTGTTGTATTCTGAAGCGTCACCTCTCACATAAATATTGAAATTTTTAGTTTTTATTGTCACTGCAATTTAGATTATAACTGAGTTTGAAATAATACTGTATTTATGTACAAACAAATTAGGAATAAAATAAATATATTTTAACGTATTCAGTAATTTCGTTTTGTGTGATATATCTCAAAACACGGATAAACACATAGTCCTACATCACACTCTTTACACACATATCTTGACTCTCTCCTCCTGGGCGCACAGACAGCACATCTTCGAACAGCTGTTGCTTTTTTTTCTGTGGGTGGTACTAGTGATGGGAAATGTCTCTCCTTCAAACGTAGAGGATCATCTCCTGATGATGGCCTGCCTCCTTTCCTTTTTAGTGATGGTTGGTGGTACTTTTCCAGCATCTCTCTTATAAGGGCTTACTGAAAATCAGCAACTGAAATATTTTTTCCTGTTACTTTCTTGTATAATGAATGGGCATTGAGAATAGATAGGTCCATGAAATGAAAAAATAGTTTTTTGTACCACTTTACTGTTTTTCGGACACATTCCACAGGACTAAGCAGCATATCAGTCTTGTCTACTGCACCCATATGATTATTATAATCTTTTACGCATGCTGGCATCATAATTTCCTGCCCTGTTTTTATATCCTTCTTACCCAAACAACAAAGTCATCTCCATGAAATGTAGTCAACATACGTACTTCCCGCCTATCTTTCCATCTAAGACACATCATGTTGTTGACTACAAAACTTTCATGTTGACCCTTCCTGAGTTCACTTGTGAATTTTGGCATGAATTTTCTATTCATCCTTACAGTACCACATACATTTGTTTGCTTTTCATGCAGGATCTTGAAGAGCTTAAAACTAGAATACCAATTGTCAATATACAGTGTGTGACCCTGGACGAACATACCATTCATAAGTGTCACAACAACAGAACCAGCAAAACCATATTCAGGGTATGAGCTTATACGTGTTGTGCTTCCTGTATACACAATGAAGTCGTATATATATGAAGTCAGGCAGTCACATAAAATAAATAATTTTACACCAAACCTGTGCCTTTTTGACGGAATGTACTGTTTGAAAGAAAGTCTGCCTTTGAAGAGAAGCAGGCTTTCGTCAATGCACACATTTTGGTATGGTCTAAAAGCAGATTTGAAATAATTTCGAAGTTCGTCAAGGACCATCTGTAACTTCAATAACCTGTCTCCAGAAGGTTGATGAGAATTACAGCAGAAGTGTAAACATTTTAGTAAAATTTGAAACCTATCTCTAGACATATAATTATTAAAAACAGGTGTATGTAGAAGTGAATCTGTTGACCAGTACTCAAAAATTGAAAGTTTTTTAGTTCTGGTCATGAGGAAACACAAGGCCAAAAATACATATAATTCATCCCCATTTGTGTCTTTCCATTTAGATAAACGTGAAGATGGGGAATTTATATTTGCAGCACATTCTGTACTATATCGGTTTGTTTCTGCAGCAATCTTGCCCACCAAATTCGGTATCACAAAGAGTTCGAAAAAATCTAAATACGATGAATTTTCATTCACATCATCTGTCTGCAGACCACCAGAATTAGAGTGAAAATCACAAAACACAGGGTTAAATGGTTCATTTTTCCACTGAAATCCTTCATTTACTAATGGATCAACACTAAAAGAACAAGTAGTATCTTCAAAATCACTCAACAATTCATCGTCGCTTTCAATATCACTGTCATTATTTACAAACAACGAATCACGGAATATTTGTCCATTTTCACAA
Source organism: Magicicada septendecula (assembly GCA_034769895.1). Lineage (NCBI taxonomy): Eukaryota > Metazoa > Arthropoda > Insecta > Hemiptera > Cicadidae > Magicicada > Magicicada septendecula. The sequence goes on along the minus strand of CM068367.1, from coordinate 397,470,149 downwards.
CTCGGGCCTGGCAAATCTTCCATTGTTACATAAACAATACTGAAATACGTAATAAATAAACCAAACAGAAAAGAAATAAACACGATATAAACACACAAGCACTTTCCTTATGTAACCTCGCACGTGGTCGAGCGACGAATAGTCAGCTGTTTGAAAATCAAACTAAAAGATAAAATTTCCCTCCCACAAACACAAAAGTACCAACATAAGTAAACTATTGATATGTTGTGATACCAAAACTGGCCACCAGATAGCTCAAACAACGAACGAATTAATGCCACAGTAGCATTTCTGGCACTAACTCTGTTGCGTGTTAATGCGTCAGTAGCACAGCGGGCATGAACTGTCAACGACGCATTGATGCATCAGTAGCACTGAAAGGGTTTAACAGTGTGATATATTAAATACAATTTTTTGAAAATGTGTATTTTAAGAAATTCAAATTTTTGTTTTTGAATCTGAAAAAAATTATTTGACCTCATTGTCTTCTATATGCTATAAAAGGCCTTGAAATCTGCTGTAAAATGACACCACACTCAGCTCTATAGCTTAATTAGGGAGAGCTTCTATGGCAATTTGAAAATATGCTGGTCGTTTGTTTTGCATGATTTTTTTTTTTAATTTTACATGGCTATATTTACAAAATAGGTCGGTATATATTTTAAACAAATTTGATATTTTTCTTAGTCTATATGTTTTAAGTCTATATGAAGTAGCTTCTGTGCCATATTTCTTCAGAATCTGAGATAGTGATGCAAAGTATATATTAAAATTGCTTTGATCCGACATGGAATGACATAGACCATTATACATGAATGTAGAGTTTATTTTTATTTATCAATAATAATATCAGAAGATGGCACAGGCACGAACTATATGGAAATGTGAAAAAGATAAACACAATCCAGAAAAGGATTGCCTTCATCATCATGGTCACGTGACACGAAGTGCCCAGAGAGATTGACTAACAGGGTTTTTATCTATTTTTTAAGTAATAAAATCAAGAGGCCTAGTTCACCAAGGTAGAAAAGGATCTGCAGGAAGTGGGGATCACACGTGCAGATATTCAGGAACATGACCCTTTTAAGAGGAAACTTGGAGGACACCAGGGTTTCCAAAAGCCCAAGATGAGAACAGGCAAGACATGGACTGAAGAAAGAAAGGAAGCACTCCAAAAAATGGGCAAAAGTTAAAGTCCAAGGAAGGAAGGAAACAATTGAATCAAGAAGCTGTTTAGCTGGCCTAAACATATATATAATAATATTGCTCCTGTTTCTACTGCCAAAATAAATAGTTTAAGAGTTAGGCATGATAGGTTGCCTTATGAGTTGATAAGCATGCATGGAAGGTTGTGTTGCTAGCACTATGCTTCAACTGTTCACAATTATACCAAATACTCGTTTACACAGGCTGAGTTGACTTGCAGGCTGAAAAATGTGTACTGATTTGATGGGTCACCCAGGAATTGAACAAGGAAAACCAATACATTAGCCAGGGTTGGTTGTTTTAATTTGCTAGGTAATTATAAGTGCATTCTCAGATATGTTTATAAAACATGAATACTCGGAATGACACGTAAACAGTAAATAATATTTATTTTCTCTTATTTAAAATGCAGCATATAATGTTTTGACGTATACACAATTTTTTAATGTGATTATTTAATAAACTGTTATGAAATCTCTGCATTGATATTGCAGAAACTGAAGTGTTGTTAGTGTTAGCTAAAAGTATGGTCTATAGTTTATTTGGTAAATGTTAGCCAGCTTCTCCCTTCCACTGTCTGGCCATTTTACTTCCATATTCCTTAAGGAATGGAAGTATGGTGATGGCAAAAAAAAAATCGTGTTCGAGATTATTGCAGATTCTGATTCTACTACACTCAAAACATGAAAAAAAGTCGTTTTCCGAAAAGTGTCTGTGTGTGTGTCTGTCTGTAGATTTTTTTCTATGGCAAACAATAACTGCCGCAAATTCAAACAGAATCAAATAATGTTTCGCATACAGCCCTGAATTGTAGAGTTCTCAAGACCTATTGTTTTTGGTGAAGATCGGTTAAGGGAAAGGGGTAGTTTACCTGTAACGTTTTATGTTTTAACAAGGGTATTTCCTATGGCAAACGATAACAGCCGCAAATTCAAACAGAATCAAAAGATTATTTGCATACAGCCCTAAATTGTAGAGTACTCAAGACCTATTGTTTTTGGTGAAGATCGGTTGAGGGGAAGGGGTAGTTTACCTGCAACGTTTTTTATCAAGCGTATTTTCTATGGCAAACGATAACAGCCGCAAATTCAAACAGAATCAAATAATTTTTTGCATACATCAGTGAATTGTAGAGGACTCAAGCCCTTTAGATTTTGGTGAAGATCGGTTAAGGGGAAGGGGTAGTTTACCTGCAACCTTTTACGTTTTAACAAGAGTAAAGTACTTGAAAATTTATTTAAACTTTTTGAAACAATGGTAATTGTTGAAAATAAAATAATTTGTTGCCAGGTAACAAAAATAAAGTCATTTTGATTATAAAATGTAAATATTTACAACAAGAAAAGAATTTTCAGTTTTCAAAATTTAAATATATTTTTATAAAACAATGGGTTCTTCATTGAGGTGGGGACCATGTCACTCACTCCATCTCAAGCCTCTCCCATTTTGCAGAAAAAGAGGACCCTGTCAAGGCTGATACTTTGACGACAGTGACAGGGCTTTCCACCAAATTCAGCAGAGTGACAGGTAGGCCCAACTCTGATTGGCTCCTCAGATTTCCCCAGCGTTAGTAGGTTCTATGAAAATATTTTATTTCAAAAATGATTTTAAACATAAATCTTAGATATGTTTTATAAATCTCATGTTTTATGTTTTAACATGGGTAATTTTTTATATGACGCATAACTGCCGTAAATTCAAACAGAATCAAATAATTTTTTACATATGTGCCTGAGCTATAGAGAACTCAATGTCTGTTGATTTTGGTGAAGATCGGTTACGGGGAAAGGGCAGTTTACCTCAAACATTTTTTGTTGTAACATGAGTAAAGTACTTAATTTTGATAAAGTATCCTGATAAGATCTTAATAATCCACTGTAGAAACGTAGATGAAATATCTATAAATGAAGAGGCTAGTTGAACGGGCTGGGGGTAATTTTCTATAAATCAAAATTATAGTTGAAGGGGGAGGGGATAATTTTTTTTATATGTGTACTACGTTATTGGCAACAAAGAAGTATTTTTTTGTTAAAATTCCTTCCCTGGCTGTTTGGCTGAAAATGATTTTAAATATAAATCTTAGAATATGGAAGTCATGTATGGTTCTCCATACCGATATTTGTTATTTGCTGTTAGTATAATACATTTAATTTGAAATGAGAAGTTGTGAATGGAGCAAGACTGAATTTAGACTGAATGATTAACCCTTTGAAGAGCATACACGTTTGAGACGTGCTGTAGGTGGCCACGGTCAGGGAGCATGCACATTTCAGAACGGGTGCACAGTGTTCCAGTTAGCATGGAGTATTAAAACTTTTTTTAGTGTCTATGCTTTCTGTAGTGTGCTGCAATTTGTTGGCAATAATCTGAACTGATTGAAAAATACTTCACAGCTGTTTTAAAACATTACTACACACATATTTACAGTCATAATAGTTATCACTGACTACGTGTTTATAGGCATATTAAGTACATAACTTTGTGTGTGTGTATGATTAGATCAACACAAAGAAACCTTGCTCCTGGGAGTCAAGATACTAGTCCAAAACCGTGCTCATCAGAGGGTTAATTTTATTATTATTGTTACATTATATTATATACATTTACTGATTTTTTTCCTCAATATGACCAATTTCATTTGTCTTTGGTGTAGTTTTATTGCTGTTTCAAACTTTACTTTTTATTTTAATGAATGTACTATTGTTTATTGATTTTACGTATTTGTGTTGGTCAAATAGAAAAAATATCCACTCTTCTGATGTCTCTTGTTTATAATAGAAAGTAAAAGCAGTGGACTGTTGATTAGTATATTGTTTTTTGTGCATGTTGTATGGAACTTCTTGGATTTTAATTTAGAAAGTGTTACTTCCTTGTTAAGATTTGTTGTCTATACTATTAGATCAAATTATTATAAAGATTTTAAGATAAATATATTAATATTACAATTTTGCATTATGACAGCAGGAGGCTCAAGGGTTTACACGCTCAGAATCTAATAAGCGATTAATCTATGACTATACAGATGACAAATGTATTTCCTCATTAAGTAAAAAGGAAGAAAAATATACTTTACCAAATAGCAGTCCTCAAAAAACGCATGTTGATAAAGGATCACCTTTAAAAAGCATACCAGATGAAAGTGTCAGATGTGCTAATAAAAGATCACCATTAAAAATTATTCCAGATGGGAATAACAGGTAGGTAAGCGTGTATGTTACTGTAGGCAAGAAGCATACTGTAAAAAATACATCTAGCAAAGTTTAAAGAACAGTTTGATTCAATTCAGATAAAAATGATCTAACCTTTTCCACGTGAATTGTTTTTCTCTTGCTGGTAATCTCCAGGACAGTGACTTCATAAATTACAGGAACGTTATGAAATATTATTAACTGAGTAATATGTAGTATTACTTTGCAAGACTTAAAGGAAATTCTGTCAGCATTTCAGGTCTAAGAGCAATATTCTGTAAGGTTATTCTGCCCTTCCTGGAATTATGGGAAAAGAACATATGTGGCTATTCATTTTTTAAATCCTACAATACTTGTAATTATCTAAATATGGATTTCACGTTGTGAATATTTTTGTTTTGCATTAGTGTGTGTGCACATTTGCAAAAACACAAACTGAAGTGTGCGCCTGTGTAGATGGTTATGTGAATGTGACATAACGTTTAGCATACACAAAGTTGAATATATACTCATATACTCATGGGATGTCAAGTGACATAATGTCTTATTTTGTCTGGGCAGTCTAGATGATCTTGCACATTGCAAGACGTTTCCAAATGATTTGAAATCTGGAATGTTCTCGTCAACATTAAATGCCATAAATGACATTGCCTGATTGTATGTATGATCAACACTGGGCAGTTTCAACCAGTTGAGTTATCTGTAAACTGATTGTTAATTCAGTGTAATCAGGAGTGATATTAAGAGCAATTTTAGCAAAAGGCTCAACTTTTTAATTGTTTGTGTTGTGGATTGTTGTAAGTTATTCAGCTTAGTAACTTTTATTATTTGTATTACATACAGTTCAAATAACAAAAAAATATACAAAATTATAACTAGAACTATTGTAATACAAATCTTGTTTCATAGATGTGTTAATAACATTTTCTCCTGTGTTCAACCTTGTTAACGTACAGTAGTCTGGAGTAAATTGTGACTAGTATTTTAATAAATCTGATTAGTAAATTTTAGTTTTGCACAAATTTCTTCCATTCTTTATTCTTCTCTGCCAGTATATTTCTATCATCCATGTTTCCCCATTTCTTACAAGAATCACATGTAAAAGTTAATTGTACCAGATGCTGTGTATTCAATGTCCCCATAAGTAATGGCCTTAAGAAACTGACAATACTTGGAATGGTCAGCACCCAGCAACAATAACCAAAACACTCCCACTCCACAGAGCCAAGGTAAATGGCACAAGGCAGTAAGGGCTGTTATTTTCAGAACAGCATGGAAAATGTAACATCACTTGAACTGACATTTCCACCAAAGCAGCTGATTCATAAGGTCTGGGACATGCTACAAATTCGTGTATCTAACAAAATTAACTAGACAAAATACCGGTATATTAAAAGCTCTGATGCACACATAACAAAATATGACTTGTAATTGTGGACTGTTATAAGAATGTCTTAAGAACCTGTTAATCATTCACATGGTTGAAAAGACATACACCTGAGACCAGCGTGCAACTAGTGCTGCTCAATGGGGGGGGGGGGGCTAGCCTGAAGGTTATACACCCCATTTTCCTAGGCACAAATGAGATATTCATGGTTCTTCTCATACACTTACTTAAAAGCAATATTTTAACACATGCAAGTGGCCTAGAAATAGTCCTCAGTTAAGTAAGTGATCACGGAATTTTTAATAACTGTGGGAGGAGGATCAATCCCCCTGATCCCCCTCCACATAGTTACACCACTGCCTGAGGCACGTAATTCACTGTCACTGCTAGATTCCTCCATGTCTTCTGTTGTGATTGGGTGTAACAATAAACTGTTCAACTAATTTACTCTGATGGAATTAAACTTTCCTTCCTTATTAACTCATCAATTTTGTTTTTTAGATGACTGCACACATACTTTATATTCTTTGTTTAGAATGTCTTTGAAATTTTGTTTACAAGTCTTTGTATATCTAATACTGTGAAGGTACTTTTCCGTGTGGCTAGTTTTTCGTGGTGTCCGCATGTTTTCAATTGGATTAAGTTTGAAATTGTATGGCAGCAGTCTAAAAAAAAAAAAAATGGCAGTGTTCATATTAACTTAAAGTTGGCATGTTTTATACAATTTTCTGTGCGTTCAGCTGTATTATTTTGTGTAGTAATGATGTTATTGTTAATCTACCACAAAGAATATGTTTTTTGGTTATTCATGTATAATTTCTTTTTCTTTGTACTAGTTTATGAACTACTAGTTTGTACTAGCCTGCGCATTGTTAAAGAAGATATTATCAGGGACAATACATACACTCGCTGACTTATAACCATGTTCCACTCTGACTGACTGATCATAAGTAAATTTGGATGCAAGTTAGGCATGTTCATTACATGTATACAGTATGTGGCATATAATATGTATGTACATGAATTTTTAATGTACCTGTAAGTCGTTTATTTTGAGATGCTGTTTTCTAATGTTTATTGGTCTTCCTCTAGGACTCATACAGACAATGTTGGAAAATGGATCCCCTGACAAGGATATAATCTTTATTTAATGGTTTTTGTTTTAATTTTCGATTTAAATGGAACAATTGGTTTATCTTATTAAAAAATTCAATAAAGGACAGTATCCCAAAAAATACAAAAGAGAAAATAAAATGTACAGTACAAAATTAGAAAGTTACAATTGACACAAACATAAATTAAAATAATCATTACAAAACAAATTGATAATACTACATATTAGTACTTGTACCTGATGAAAACGCTTCAGTCAAACTACCATGTGAATCATTGGGGTTATTATCTTGATTGGCAGGTTGTAGCTTGAGAGTTCCAAGAGGAGTGTTTTCTTGAAGTGTGTACTGAATGTTTTTTAAACTGTTCGTTTCATGTTTGTAATATCAGTGTACAGAATGGTATTTGACTATTGATTGGGTTGGTATTAAATGGTATTTGACATTTTCTGCAGGGTTGGGTGTGATATCATCTGAAACAACCGCTGGCAGAATTTTTCGCCAAGATTTTTGCAGAGTAGTCTCAGAAATTGTACTCCACACATGAGCTATCATGTAAATAACGCCTTAATGTTAAGTTTTTTTTAAGCTTGTGTTATATCAATATTAACGTAATCCGTATTTTCCAAAATTGAAGTCAGTAACTGTTTTTGTACAGTTTTTTTATTGCCGCGATAACACCTTGATCCATTGGTTGTTTAATCGATGTAAACATTAGGTGGCAGGAACATGGCTTTAATTTCTTTGTGTTTGAGGAAATCACTTGACGGATGACTGGGAGCATTATCGAGCACAAGAATGACCTTTTCTGAAAGCTTTTTTGATTTAAGAAATGTTTTCACTTTTGGAACAAATTCAGTATCAAACCAGTCTTGAAATAAAAAGGAATCTATCCAAGCAGATTTCTGAGCGCGATAATAAATGGGCAGAGATGATGGATTTATGTTTTTGAAAGCCCTGGGTTTTACAGATTCTCCTACAATAAAAAGTGGTAATTTATGTGAGCCCGAAACATTCGAGGAAACAGCATAGTAATTCCGTCTTTAGACAACTTATGACCTGCCACATTTAGTTCTGCTTGCCGAGTAAAAGTCTGTTGCGGAAGCATTCTATAATTCAGTCCCGTTTAGTCAATATTATAAATCTGATCAGCCACCATATTTTCATCAGTTATGATTTTTATAAACCGATTTGAAAAAATTAGTAGCAGCTGATAACGTTTCTCTGCAAATCAATAAAATGTGTATACCGTGTCACTTTTTCATTTTGTTAACCACCCGTCACTTCCCAAAAAATTCGCATCACCATGCAGCAACCTATTTAAATGTACAGTCTTTTCTTGAATTACTGGGACATTCAAAGGCACACCTTTGAACAAACCACAGCCATAGAGCATTATCTAGTGTTTCCGAGTTTGGTTTCTTCAGTGTAAAACAAGACGTTAAAGCAGTAGGTGTTTCACTTGATACACCAGCAGTAAGATTTTATGTTCACTTTCATTTTCTTCCAGTGCTTCACTTCCTTTCCAGTGGTTTCCCTGACCCCAAAGTCGAGTGCAATTTTGTTAACCAACTACTCTTTCTAAACGGTCCAATGCATCCAATTTTTTCTCTAATGAAACGACCACACACTTTATTATTTTATTGGCCATGTGTATAACATGCAGTATGTAAATTAAATTTAGTACAGTACACAAAAAGACTGTAGAATAGTCATTAATTTAAAGCACAAATTAAAAATTTTCAATTTAGACTGTAAATTGAACACACGAAAACTGTATGATTTCTTCAAACATGTTGATAACTGCATGGTGTTTAAAATAAAACAGATGTCATTAAGCCTAATGGAAAGAGGACAAATGATTAGTCAGTACCAGACGTGACTCATTTTGAAGACTCCAGCTGTTACCTACATGCTTTTGTTTACAATGTCAGTTCATCAAAATGCACACAGATTTATGACACAGTAAAATATTTTAACAGTGGTAATCATTAAGCATAGTACAGTATTTCATTGTTAATAGATTATAGTGTACGTACTGTACATAGTCTTTATTAAAAAAATGATTAATAACGTATTATTAGTGTACATATGTATAGTTAATTTTTTCCACCCTCTCTAGTGAAAGTCGGTTAATTGTAATGGTCGGTTAAGATAGCAATGAAACATTGCTTAGAAAATATTAATTGAGTGAATTGCTTTTCCGGTATTTCATATTTCAAACGTATCCACAAAGAAAACATCTTCAAACGCTGTGTAATAAACCTGTTTGTACATTTCGAAAAGAGTTACTACTATATTAGCATACACATCTGAAAAAATATTAAAATAACCTAAAAAATTAAGAGAGCAATAAATTAGTGAACATTTTTCGACCCTCTAGGGGAGGCCGTTCCTATTCGCCCCCCAACCCCACCCCGTGTTCCGAGTCAGTAGTATTATACTTATATTTAATTAGTATAGCTTTAAATATAAGGTAAAAATTGAGCATATAAATACAGTACTACAGAGCTACACAGTGGTGTACTTCAATTTTTGTAGTGTGGTTTCCAAACAGATTTGTAGTGATTTTTTGGTACTTAACTCCCATGAATATGGAGAATTTAATGTACCTCACATGCACACACACACACACAAACATTGACATTTCGGTGATATTACTGAATACAACTATAATGTATACACCACCTGCTAGGTCATAGGATGTTGTGTTCATTGCGCTAAGTGTAATTTCTGCACAATAAACTTTTTTTTTGTTAATATGGAGGCGTAAGACATTGTTGACATGAAATAATTAATTGAATATGGAAAAGTAAAATCATCAATTTATTAATCCTGATTTTAAAGAAATTGTTAAATATTAAAAGTAAATAGAATATTTCCTTTTTTTAGGAAGCTAAAATAAAAACATAGTATAAATCACACAAAAGTAACAGACAACACTAAACATAAAACACATTTATAAAAAAATTGTTAAAAAAATATTTAAATTGCTTGGGTGTGTTACGAATATGAAATTTGAATCATTGACTTTTTAACATTGCAAATCATGTATGATAGTATTATTTATATTTATTAAATAAAATTGATAAATTTACTTGTAATAGTTTAATAAAATAATATTTATTTCAAGTTAAAAGAATTATTATTTTTAGTGCAACTATTTTAAATTATATAGAAAATTATTAGCAACAAAAATTAAAATTACATATTAATTATTTGCATTTGTATATTTACAGAATATAAATTTATGTATTTGCTTTTTCTTGATTTATATCATATCTCATTTCTTTGTAGTTTTTATTTAAAATAATTGTTCATCTTTCACCTGCATGTAAAAGGATCACTGAAGTAAAATCACCCATGTCATATAACAAAGTATAAGTTACCGCTGCGAAGCTATTGTTGTGTACATGTGGCTCGTGGATTATGATTGTGATGATTATAGTTCTCCCACGTAGATCGTTGGTTGTATGTTGACTACTGCATGATGGTGATGATAGTTCTTGTGCTCCTCCGTTGATGGTGGTATATGTTGTTTTACTGTCAGACAATGATGCTGATGATGAAGTGTCTGTGTTGAGAAGCAGAGCAACATAATGACCCCACAAGTTTTATAGCGTCATGGTAATTATTAGCGTCTGTCCCCTGTTCGAAATTGAGGTATTTACAGTTTGGTGTAAGTTGACATTATATTCTGGAAACATTGGGTATGGAAACATTCTGTACCTGACTTGTTAAACTGAGTTTAAGCTTGCAAAGCATCAGTTGTATACACATCAACTTTTTGTTCGTTTTTTTCACAAATGGCAGCGTTGATGTGCAAACCTGTAGTTACTTCAGGTTTGCTATTTTTACTCATTACTTGCATATAACTTAATTGTTGTTCACTTATTAATTACCGGAGTAATTAATTTCAGTTTACATAACTCAACTATGTTTGCACATTTTGCAATAAAATTGTGTTCATATACACGTCTTTTTGCACATCATTAAATGGCACTGCCTGATTTGCTATACGTATTTTATAATATGCAGTTTTTATTAAATAAAACATATTTAAATATTCATCTTTATACCTGTCTGAACTGGAGTTCACTCACACACCATAAATGCATGTGTATACAGAGACATACTCTCTCATACACACAATCAGGTGTGGGCCAGCAGAACACACACATATCATATACACTGTACACTAACACAGTTCATTGTATTTAACAGGTGTTCTAAAGCTAGTTAAGAATTGTCTGACTTTGCCTGCCAGTTCACGTTTACACTACTTCAAATTATTTATAAGAGCTTCTATATTATTTAAATACAAAAAATGTTACCCTGGGTGAATATGGAAATATGTTTCATTGCAATATATAATTGTATTCAGTATATATCATTATAAATTACTAAGCACTATGTAATCATTATAATCTGACCCACCACTTTCGGTACTTGAATCATTGTCAGTTTGAGGTTGGTTTCAACCTGCTGATGGTTAAAGTACCAAAATCACTAGTTGGATTACAATGATTGTATTAGTAAATTATAAGACTATTAAGTTTGAATAGTGAAGCCATTAACACTTGACTGCATATAAATACAAAATGTTATGTTTCAGGTTTGGCGGCCATGATCCAGACAGTACTGAGTTAAGGATCACTGAAGTAAAATCACCCATGTCATATAACAAAGTATGTAGTCCCAAAATGGGTATTTACCAGCCGAGAAGCCCCCGTAAAAACAATTTAAGTGCATCACAAACTGGGAGTGTGATGAACAAAGTTACAGAGTATGAAGGTTCAATTAGTCCAACAAAAAAAGTAAGAGATCCTGCTGAATTACCATTAGCAGAAAGGAAAGCACTTTTTGAGAAAAACGCTGGAAGTGCTATATTACCTAAAGCTCCATTTGCAATGCCAGTGCCAGCTAAAGCTATGACACATGTATTGACAAATGATACCAAAAATCCTAGAACCCAAGATAAGTCAGGGGTTGTTTCACATGTAAAAGAGAAGCCTGCAAGAATTAATGAAAATTTTGAACAAGGTAAACATTAAGAGAAAAATTTTGTAAGATAATCTTGGGTAATTACAGGTTAAAATAATATTACCTATTTAATTAATATTTTGTTTGTCAAATGTTTAAAGTTCAGTTGAGAAAGAACATAAATAAATAGCTAATTATGGTATAATAATGTGATTTGACTAGAACCTTTTTCTGTTAAAGTGTGTGAGAGGGAGTTTGTTCTTCCATTCACTGTTTTTAAATACAGTTAACTCTTTTATGTCAGAGAGGGGGGGTTAACCATGACAAGTGATAATGAGGTACAAAACACAGTATAAGGAAGTGAATTGGAAATACAGTACATCTATGAAAAGAATAAAACCCTAAAATTCCTATCAATAAAATAAACATGTTACATTATTAATAAACACAGTACAGAATTGTATCTACTCTACACTCGCGTGTTTGAAAACTTAAGGTCAGTTCACAAAATGAGGAAAGAGAAATTACAGCCATACAAACAGAAACAATTGTAGGCTCAGTTCATTGAGAATGTGTCATACAACAGTGCTGACTTAATGTTAAGGGTTAAGTCAAGTATATATAAAGAGCAGTCGGTCAGCTGATAAATTAATTATGGAAAAATTGGATCATCGTTGAAATAAAATATTGATGGCAGATTATTTTAAATTGATTTAAAACTTATGTTCCTAGTAATTAAAGTTATTAGTATTAAATGTTATTAATCTAATAAAAGTAGCATGGCACAGTATTTAACCACTTATCTTACAAGTTTTTCATATATTACCTTCCAAGAAAAATCTTATTTTTTATTTAATAAACCTAATAACAGATACTTGTCTTTTCAGAAAACTTAAGTAGACAAATTTAATTTTCAAAAATAAGTGTAAAATTTTACTCCAAAATATCCTTTAATTATTAACATGAGTTAACTCATGAGTTAAAAAAGAGAAAAAATCATTGAAGAAATTCTTGGGTTTTTGAACAATTGATGCTTACAGAAATGTTTAAAATAAATATTTCAGATCATAATACAAATATTAATAATATTTCAAATGTTAACATACCTGTATAAAAGTTTTGAAGATCGCATGATGACAGACAAAGATGTAGAAATTTGATGGTTTGTTTCATTTCCAACTGGTGTTGGAATACGTTTACACACACACACACTCAAAATATTTGCAGTACTAAAAATATATACAGAACATTCATAATTGTAAATGTCATATTTTTGATACTGTATGGTACACTTTGAAGCAGGGTGAAATGCATAGTGCCATATTACAGCAAGACAGTAATAGTGTGATTCAAACTTTTTAACTTTTACATTGGGTATTCAAGCACACATTGCACACAGTTTTGTGGAATGTGTTTTTGCAGTCGGTGGTAAAAATTCTAGAAAATTGTGGCCAATTAATCTAAGTGATGTTGGTGTTGAACTTGGACGACCAGCCCTAGCCCTAACTTCACTCTGATAATTTTCATTGTAATGTCATTCGCGATTTCTAATCTGAATTTTAAGCGAGGGTTGTTTCCCCCTAATTTTTTATATAGGACATGCATTCCAGATCGCTGTCAATAAGGTGGCTAAAAAATTGTTTATAATAATAATGTCTATACCCTGTCAACCCCCCCCCCCCCCCCCGTAGTGTCATAATCACAGACAACTAATGACTTTTTAATTTCTTTCCTTTTTTTTTGAACTGTGACAATCTGTAATGAGTGAACTGTAGAAATCAGTGCAACATCTTTTTTATCTTTCAACTTGAGTATTGTCACTTTCACCCTCTGAAATCCCTCAATTTGACCTTTTTTTTTTTTTTAATTTACAATGTTGCAATTCTTCTGGCACCTACTTTCTTCTCCAATTAATTGTACTATATACATCGGTATTTTTTGAAAGAAGAATGTCTGTCAGTTGGAGGGAATTATAGTAATTGACCATTGTACTACAGTACCCTTTCCTCAATAGTGGTTGCATTACAGTCATAACTATTTGTGATAAAATTGGAATATGTTTATATTCAGGTGACAGGCAAGCGCTTTTTCAATGTAAATAATAAGATTCCATACTGGTTTGGATTCAGAGAAGGTAGCTTTCTATTCCAAACTTACCCGTTTGAGGGGTTGTTATTATCCAAACACTCTACCACATTTTAATTAATAAAAATTTCTCATTTTACCTTTTGTCTGCCAGGGTCCTGCACACGAACTCGTGATCTATAAAAGTGATTTGGGGTTTTTTGTTATCAAGAAACTCGACTCTCATTTAATTGTTAATTTACTCAACTTTTATTCAACAAATACCACCTTTATTTTATATTCTTTTTTAGCTTTACTTGTTATTCATTATCCTTCTCAAACAAAAAAAAACTATTACTGTTTGTTTAAACATACAAAACATTGTTTATGAGGAACATTTCTAGATAAAAAAACATCTTGAAAAGACAAACTATTTTATAGCTATTCTAAGACAAACCAGTATTTGCGCACACGCTTCATTCATACTTTTACCCCATTTATTCTATTTAGAGCTCTTCTTATAAAATTTTTTTATATTTATTTAAAATGAGTTTAAAACAGTTACTTTCCTTTTGCCACCCTGAATACCACATGTTGTAATTCGTCCATTTTGTTTGTGCACTGTTTTAGTCCGAAAAAGTTTATGCTGGTTAACATTTTGGTCGCTGCCGAAATTATGTTCTCACTGGTTCACTCACACATTTTTTGACCACTTAAAATTTTTATTTAATTCACATTTTGTACTTTTTAAATGATTTTCGGCTTGCGAGCCTTTTACGTTGAACCACGCGGTTCCACAGCTATAAGACGACAGACGCCAAAAACGACGCTTCCAAGATGGCCAAAAACGTTTGCCTGTTCACCAACTTGCTTCGGGATAGGCTCAAAAGGAATCACGTGACACAGTAATTAGTGACCACGAGGTACTGTATACTCCCTCTGGTTGACTAGCGAGCCTTGTACGTGACATTATCGTGAGAAACCTGGTCGACCGGTGCGCGCGTATGCGTGAATGTGCAACCTTGTTGATAACTTTACATTCCTGTACCAAGTCCTACCGGTCTCGAAGCTATAGTTCGTTCACAAAATATACTCGGGTCATGAAAAATACTTTAGATTACAATTTCCCAATTCTGTCCCGTTACAGGGTGTATACTGAATCCAGCTGAGCCGGCCTTCATGAGTCTCTTCAGTTGTTATATCTGTCTCTGAAGTAAGAAAATGTTGAAATTTTTGAATGAAGTATTCAAATGTTTGGAAAATTTTGTTTAGTTTTGTTTATTATTACTATAAGTGTTTGAAAGTAAATTAAAAGTAATTTTTGTGTTTAAAAGTGTATTCCACAGTAAATAATTTTGTCATTAGTCCAAGTAAGTACTGTAATTTATTAATGCACATTTATTGTTATTTCAAACCCTAAACTAAAATTTACCATACATATTATGATTGTTAGAAAGAAGACCCTAAATTATTCATGGTTTTGGATTATTCAGGGAACTTATCTCCTCCGTTACCCCTGGTAAATGGGAGTGTACTGTGCGCGCGTGTGCACGCACACTCTAGCATATCCATCGTAGGGTAGTAGTTTCTGTTTCTTATAATAAAATATATCAACTTGTCATACTATGCAATTTTCTTTTATTACATTTGTAGGAGCAGTTTTTAAATAACTTAAGTGTTAGGTGTAGAGAATCAAATAATAGTAGCTGTATCAAAATAAGACTATATGAAGGATAGGCTGATACAACTTAAGAAGTTATGTATTTTGTAGGTTTACCGTCAGAAGTACAAGGTCATGTAGCCAGATTTGAACAGAATTTAGTTGACGACGATGATCGAAAGGACCACATGAGGAATGTTTTTAGTGAAAGACAAAGAGAAATGGATATGTTGAGAAATCGATGGGATAGACATAAGGTGTTAACTGAGACTAAGCAAGACCCTATTAATCAGGTACATTGCACGTTGTTATTTCTAAATAGTTACAATTATATTATCACTTAGTACGAACTAGTGCCTAGGTGTAGATACCAATATATTTGTCTTTCCTATTATTGGATGTACCAACTTCAGTATTCCTTCTTTACTTTTCCTTCCCCTTAAATCATTCTGTGTGTCAGTCTTCTCAAGTAATTGGTTTTTGAGTTCATTATTGATGTGATGGTTGGGAAATCGTCTTATCTTCCATCGTGATTATACTGACTGCTAGTTTGCATGCTGGACAAAGAAGGATCAAACTAAGGTTACATCAAAATACTGCATTGCATGCTGCAGTGTTTATGGTGCACCTGAATACATTTATACTTTAATGTAAAGAATAAAAATAATTTGGTACAATTTTTTGTGATCATAGGCTTTCATGTAAGAATTTTTTTAAACTAAGGTGTTTCAAGGTAAAACAAAATGATTTAAATCTATATATTAATACGTGAAGAGAAAACTTTGTACCCCTTTTTAAGCATATTGCGCGCACGGAGGAGTGTGAGATTTGGCATAGTTAAAGTTTATATGGAGAAGGAGTGCAGAAAGCTAAAATTTATATATAATATGTGTTACAAATACATTAAATAAAATAAAATAAAACATTCATTTGCACTTGAAAATTCATTTAAACTTTTTCAAACAATGGTAATTGTTAAAAATAAAATAATTTTGTTGCCAGACAATAAAATTATAATTTTTTCATTTTAGTGTACGTTCATACTGCCAATGTCAAACACATAATAGTCTGTGGGTCAAACAGTCGCACAAAGTAGAGATTGTCGCCAAAGAATTTTAAAATGTTGCCAACAAATAATTACTGACAGATTGAATGAGCTGTGAATTTTGTGTGATTTCAAATGTTCCTTTTTCAATAGTCTGTGGAGTGTATGTCAAGGCAAAAAAGCGTTTATTTTATATTTTGTATATTAGATATCTGTGTTTTATATATTAATGTGCAGTTGAAAGTGAAATACAGCTTGCTTAATATACACCTGTTGCAAAAGGAAAATTTTGTAGCAGCAATTTTAATTGACTTACTCTCGCCTAATTATTATTGGTGGTTTCAAAAAAGTGAGTACATTTTATTATTTTTAAATTAAACCCTGTCTAATCTTAGTTTCAGTAATTTCATTACATGTTTTTTTTTACATTCAGATATTCGCACCTACTTCCATTATGCCTCGACATAGAACATTGACGGGTCGGAGTGGGAGACAAAGAAGAAGGAATATATATTCGCGTGAAAGTCAAAATGATAATAGACCAAATGGAAATTTAAATAGTGTAAATAGTATAACATTGGCGGGTCGGAGTGAGAGACAAAGAAGAAGGAATATATATTTGCGTGAAAGTCAAAATTATAATAGACCAAATGCAAATTTAAATAGTGTAAATAGTATACAAAATGATGAAATTATTTTGAGGGATACATTTAAATGCGCACTGAATGTCATTCCAAGAAATTTTAATACTTTTGATTGTGGATTAATGCATTTACAATGCAGGTTTTGCAATGCAAAACATTTCGAATCTGAGGTCACTTTAGGTGAAAGGACTGCATTCACTTCATGTTGTCATAAGGGTAAAGCAATATTACCGGCCTTAAGTCAAAATGAATACTTTAAATCATTGTATGGTGGACTTACTTCAAATGAACCTTCAATAAAAAGAAAGTCAAAAAATTATTTTGAAAACATTCGTAAATACAATACATCATTTGCTATGGTTAGCTCAGAAGCTAAAATTTCGGATACAGTTACGCGTGGAGTGTATCATTTTAAAATACATGATGTTTTTTATCACAGATCAGGTCCAATGACTGCTGGATATGGTCGCTCACCATGTTATGCGCAATTATATTTTTCTGATGTTGACACTGCTGTCAATTATAGATTACGTGAACACTATAATCAAACATGCAATAACAATATAATGCGCGAAATCTCTCTTGAATTGGAATGCATTAATCCTTTCGTTCGGTCATTCATTGCAATGAAAGATCATTGTCAGAGAGTTGAAAATCAAAATAAAGAAATTTGTATGCTCATTAAAGTAAATCGTGATTTAGATCTACGCTGTTATAATGATTCAGTTCAAACTGATGTAGCAGTAATATTTAGTACAGTTGATGGTGAGCCACCCTTTGAACGAAATATGGTTTCGTTTTCAAAAGTTAATGGTACCATTAAAAATATCTCTGTTTTGGATTCATCATTGGACCCTTTAGCGTATCCATTACTTTTTCCAAATGGTGATACTGGGTGGCATATCAATATTTCTCATAATGTACCAACTACATCTAATTCAAGAGCGCCCAGAAATAAATTAACCATGCTTCAGTATGCAGCCTATCGACTTGCAATTAGAGAAGATTTTAGCATGTTGCACCATTCACAAAAATTATTTCTGCAGTGGATAGTTGATATGTATGTGAGAATAGAGGGCACAAGGTTACATTTCATTCGACAAAATCAAACAAGTCTTAGGTCTGAAGTTTACAACAATTTAACAGATTATTTAGAATTGAACCCCAATGCCAATAATGTTGGCCGTAGAGTAATTTTACCATCTTCATTCAATGGATCTCCAAGAAATATGTATCAGAATTATTTAGATGCAATGTCAATTGTACAACATTTCGGAAAGCCTTCTTTGTTTATTACAATGACTTGCAATCCAAGTTGGCCTGAAATAGTTAGCAATATTGGTGTAGGTGAGTCAGCTAATTTTCGACCTGATATTGTGCGTGTATTCAAGTCCAAACTGAAAGCATTAATTGAGGGCCTTACACTAAAAAAAATCTTCGGTAAAGTTGAAGCACTCATTTATACAATTGAGTTTCAAAAGAGAGGATTGCCTCATGCTCACATTTTACTCTCTTTAAATGAGCAAGATAAAATTGTTAACGCTACCAATATTGATAAAGTTGTATCTGCGGAGATTCCTAACATTCAAACACATCCTACATTACATGAATATGTTGTAAAACACATGATGCATGGTCCATGCGGTGTACTTAATCCAAATTCTGTATGTATGAGAGATGGAAAATGCACAAAAGATTATCCAAAACGATTTAGTGAATTTACATGTGAATCATTAAATGGATATCCATTATACAGAAGGCGTGATAATGGTTTAATGCTGAAGTTTGCGGTAGTTGCCTCGACAATCGTTATGTTGTACCATACAATCCGTATTTACTTGCCAAATGCTGAAGTTTAATTGCCATATAAATGTTGAAGTATGCACTACAGTTAAAAGTGTTAAATACATTTATAAATACGTGTATAAAGGCTATGACAGTGCATCTGTTGAATTAGGTTCAGAGAGAAATGAACCAGGTCAAGAAATACAAATTGATGAAGTTAAAAATTTTTTAAATGGCCGTTATGTCGGATCAACTGAAGCTGTATGGCGCATCTATGAATTACCAATGCATTTTCAATCACATGTCATCATTAGACTTGACATTCATTTACCGCATAGACAGAATGTTTACTTTCGAGAAGGGCAAGAACGTCAAGCAATTGAAAATGCAAGACAAACAAAATTATTAGCATTTTTTGAATTGAATCGATCAGATCCATCAGCGCATGAATATAAGTATATTGAAATTCCTTTGCATTATGTGTGGGAAGATTCCCGAAAAAATGGAAGAAGAGAAGGCGTGGAGGTGATAAAATCATTACACGCATATATGTAGTATCACCAAAAGACATTGAACTTTTCCATTTACGATTGCTTTTATTACATGTCTGTGGTCCAAAATCATTTGAGGATGTTAGAACATACAATGGAATTATACACACTTCTTTTGTTGAAGCGTGCCATGCTCGCGGCATTGCTTCACATGATAATAAATGGCGCGAATGTTTAAATGAAGCAAAAGAATTACATTCACCAAAACAAATTCGAAATTTATTTGGTTACATTTGTGCATTAAATGTGCCAGCCAATGCATTGGCGTTATGGAATGAATTTAAAGTATATCTTAGTGAAGATTTTTTGAGAGATTACAACGAAGAAGTATCCTTTAACACAGCTCTATTAGAAATTGAAGATATTTTGAATGTTCATAATTTGTCATGTCAAGAACTTGGTTTACCAGTTCCCACGTATTCGCAGAGAACAGACGAAGCAAATGCTATTGATCCAATAGAACAAGAGTTTCTGTTTTGTGAGCATTATGAAACTGCAAATATTGAACAGCGTAATCTAATTGATCGTGTGATTCGTGAAGTTTTGCACCATGATACTGGATCTAATGTTTTTTGTTTAACCGCTCATGCAGGTTGTGGAAAAACATTCACACAAACAGCAATCATTCACAAATTAAATTCGCTTAATCTTAGTTGCATTGCAACAGCGTTCAGTGGCATAGCTTCAACTCTATTACTTGGAGGTAGAACTTTACACAATGTGTTTAAATTGCCTATACCCATTTTGGAAAATTCTGTAGCGAATATTACCGCAAATAGTAGCTATGGACGTTACATAAATTCATCATCATTGATAATTATTGATGAAATTTCTATGTGCCCACTGCAAGTGTTGAAAATCATAGACAGATTATTGCAGGATCTATGCGATGAAAATGATAAACATAAACCATTTGGAGTGAAAACGATACTTCTGTGCGGTGATTTGCGGCAAATCTTACCAGTTGTCCCACATGGATCACGTGCAACTTTAATTGAAAATTGTGTCACAAGTTGGCATAAATTTGTTTATTTTCATAAAGTAACGTTTACTCAAAATATGAGAGCCTTACCAAGTGAAATAGAATTTGTCGAATTCTTGAAAAAAATTGGTAATGATGAAGACCCACAATTCCCTCAATTTGGTGAAAATATTATTGAAATACCTCAGCAATTAATAGGAGATGAAAATAATATTATTAATGAGGTGTATGGAAATATTTCCGAAAACATACTCTCAGATAACATATTGAAGTCAGTTATTTTAGCACCTAAAAATGATGATTGTTCTTTTATTAATACTGATATCCTTAATCGAATACCAGGTGAACAGAAAACATATCATAGCTACGATAAAATAATTTGTGATGATGACAATGAAATCAATAACTATCCAGTAGAGTTTTTGAATTCTTTGACTATTAGTGGTTTGCCACCACATAAGTTAGTATTGAAAGTTAATTGCATCGTTTTACTGATCAGAAACTTAAATACAAAGGAAGAATTAGTCAATGGAACAAGAATGCGCATCAAGTGTATGCATCGTAATGCTATTGATTGCGAAGTTTTAACTGGAACCGCACGCAATAAGAGAATTTTGATTCCACATATAAATTTAACATATTCCGGTACTGTTTTACCATTTAACTTTCAAAGAACTCAATTTCCAATTATACCTGCATTTGCAATGACAATAATAAGTCTCAAGGACAAACATTCGAAAAAATTGGAATTTTATTGAGGCAGCCAGTTTTTACACATGGTCAATTGTACGTCGCAGCAAGTAGAGTTCGATCATTCGATGGTTTGAGATTTTATATTTCCGAATATAATGGCCAAGGACATTTAGTAAATGATGAAAGAGTTTTTACAAAAAACATCGTTTACACAAAAGTTCTGAATCATTAAATTCACTTTCAAACTATTTTAAGTTCAATGGGCAAACATTTATTTTTTTAACCCGCCCGGTTTTTTTGATTTAATGAAAAATATATGAAAAAATACGAGGCACGTATTTTTTATTTCATTTTTTATTTTGTATTAATTTTTTATTTAAATTTTATATAATTCGAAAAACATAGGCAAAATAACTGTGTAGCCTTGGCGAAACCTGGTCAGTATGGCAACAAAAAAAAACACAAGGAAATGTCAAAAAACGCGTTATTGCTTTTTAAATATGGCTTAGCCAAGCTAAACCTCATTTTTCCTATCTTTCATATTTTTCAAATAACTCAAAAATTAATGCATAGAAAAAAGAATTAAAAAATTATATAAGCTTTGTAGCAGATAATCTTCAAACTGTTTTCGAATTTTGTACCTTACCAAAAATGAAATGTAGTCCACTGGAATTGAAAACAATGTATCTTATACTTCTATGAATGTCAAGTCTCATTTTTATTAGCGTTTATTTGATTCAATAATAACATGAAAAAATTAAAACTGACAATGAATTATATCAAAAAATAAATACGAATACAAGCTGTAATTGTGTTTTTTTTTTCAACTGTTACTAACATTAAATTTTAAATTTCATAGGTATTGCAGGGAATTAAGGCAAACAACACACGCTAATGACGTATTTGTATACGCTCGCAGCTGACGTAATAGAACAAAATTCAAAAAAAATATATGCAATGCTTATAGAGGTATACTCTTTAACAAAAGAACCTCAATAACGTTCAAACTTTAAAATTTAATGAATTACGGTCGAATTTCGACCACTGGGCGACCACTAGTCCAAGTTAATAAGCAAAGTTAAATAAAGTGTTTTGTTACTCATTTCTCTCGTCCTTTCATATTGTATGCATCATAATAGCTGTTTACAAAAATTAGAGCATTTTTCTATTTTTTAAATATTTTTTCTGTATTCAGTCGAACACATTTTATCATGTTAATTTGTAACTTATAGTTAAGTGTAGTTATTTACTATCAGAAAAAGAAAAAATGTAAAGAAATTAAAATAATTACTGAATAACACAAATAACTGGATATAAGATTTTACTGCAATGATGCAATAATTATCTTCAGAAAAGCTAGGATACTTGAGTCTTGATATATGACTATATAGTTTTTTTTCATTAGTAAGGAAAGTGTGCAATCTAGAGTTTACCAAAATGTCACATTGAGTAATTAAAGAAGATGCTGTAATTGAGCTTTTATTGGTTGTTTTGTATTATTAGTTTGTCAAAGCTACACAGTTCTAAAATACTGCAGTATTTTGTTTTAATACTAAAATATACAAATAGTTGTTTATTGATAATGTGTGCTTAAGTACTGCTATGCAACATAAAACACAATGTAAACTGCAAACTAAATACTGTATTTATTCCTGAACAGTATATACTTATAAATAAATTAGATGACAATCCAAGGCCTTATAAATATTGCTTCTAGTTTAAGTAATTATATTTCTGTTTCATGTTTTTAATGTACAAAATTGTAATGGATATGAGTTGGCCACTTTATTTATGACATAACTTCAATTAACCTTTTGTGCTTATGACTTACTGAGTTATTTTTTTATATATAGCAATTGAATGAATCATATTTGAAAATACATATATGAGCAGAATGTCCCTGGCTAGAGGAAAGAAGTTTTTTATTGTATATAATAATGGTAAAGAAAAAATTTAAACTAAGTCACCTCCTTAAACATTGTGTGATATTAAATTTTCTTCGTGTACTTTACATTATGCTAAAATTTGTATCTATTTTTATAATAAAAATGTGTACCATAAAGAGAAAAGATAGTTATACATGAAATAACATTTTGTGTGTAAAGTTGTAAGAATAATATTCTTTTTGGACTCTTGAAGTAGTATTTTATTTATTTAACTAAAATTACCCCAAACAATTAAAGAAGCTTTTTCGGTAGTTCGGATTAAAAAAAATTCACCAAACAGATATAATTATAAACAGCAGTAATAGGGTTACTTTTACCAAACTCTTTTATTTCTTATGTAAAAGAAGTAAAAGCACACTTATGTTTTATTTCATTTGACTCAACAAGATTAGAGAAAAATTTTCATTTTTAATTTTTCATATTATTAAGACAATTCAAGACTATATTGTCGATGATAATGGTTGTTTTCCTGTAAGTAATTTTTTATAATCACAGATTAATTGACATCACTTTGTTTCTGAGACTTCCAGCCTAATTTTTAGTTTATGCTTTGTATTTGGAACAGCATGGTACATAATTCCAATTGTTGCACTTGTTCTGTAGTTCTTACTTACATGAACATCACTATATACAATAGTAAATAATGTTTGCAAGTTCCTAAACTTTCACAGCTGGGGTATCAACATTGTTAAAATTGTAACTATTAGCCAGGTTGTTAGGCCGTGGTCCCCAGTTGTTGTTGACAAACGTTTCAGCCTCACAATTGGAGGCCATCATCAGTGTCTGAAACAATTGGCATGGTGTCCACCAATTCACCCCAGTGATGAGGTAGAGAGTATGTATTTTGCCTGAGAAGGCCCATACTATGGGTACAACCTATAAACTTTCATACCAGCATCAACCAATCTGCATCAAGAGCAAACTGATTGGCTTGGGAGCACAGCATGCCAAATCCTGTTTAATGAGGCTTTCTCCCTTTCAATTCATAGCAACAGAACCATGTTTGAAGATTTTCACAGACTCCATATGCAACTGATGGTAGTAGGCACTCTCCGAGGACAAGGTTTTGGTTTTCTCAAAGAGGACATGATGATCAGCATTGGGGAGTGCATGCTCGACCACCACAGACTTCTCCAGCTGTCTCAAGGGACAACAGTGGCTGTGTTCAGATGCTGCGCTTCGGATACTGATTTACACTGTATACACCTGTCTCAGTGGGTCAGGGAAGTGAAGCGTGCAGTCAGGTTAAGAAAAGATCAGCCAGGCCAGTTGTCAGTGTCGCAGATGACTGTTGGCTTTGCGTCTTGCCCTACAATCCTGGGGTAACAGACCATACTGGCAGGCTGCTGAATCGATCGATGGGGCGTGGGGCCATATATAAGCCAAGCAGGAAGATACAACAGTT
Organism: Magicicada septendecula; assembly: GCA_034769895.1. NCBI lineage: Eukaryota > Metazoa > Arthropoda > Insecta > Hemiptera > Cicadidae > Magicicada > Magicicada septendecula. Next base: position 397,445,498 of record CM068367.1, on the reverse strand, counting down.
CCTGAGACTGGTGAAGGATGCAAGGGATTCGCTGTCGTCAGGAGGCGTATAAAGTGTGCCTTACTTGTACAGCGAAGTGTACATCAGTATTACACAACACAGCGTCCACACTCTTGTTTGTAAACACAGCTGCTGTTGTTACATGAGACAGCTGGAGAAGTCTGTAGTGGCTGAGCATGCATTCTCCAATGGTGATCGTCGTGTTCTCTTTGAGGAGACCAAATTCTTGTCCTCAGAGAGTGCCTACTACCCTCAGCTGCACATGGAATCCATGAAAATCTTCATATGTGGTTCTGTTGTTGAATCAGAGAGGAGAAAGCCTCCTCTTAAGTAGGTTTTTGCTTGCTGTGGTCCTAAGCCAATCAGATAGCACTTGATGCGCTTTCCAACTTAGATCGTTGCTGGTATGAAAGTTCACATAAGTGGGCCTTCTCAGGCAAAATACATAGTCTCTACCTCATCACTGGAGTGAATTGGCGGACACCATGGTAATTATTTCAGACACTGATGATGGCCTCCAATGGTGAGGCTGAAACATTTGTCGACAACAATTGTGGACTATTGCCTAACAGCCCAGCTAATAGAAACAATTTTAACAATAAATAATGTTTAAGTAAATATAATTTTTATATACACTGAACATAGTATCCTAGCATATTTACATATTATGTCTTTTTGTAGTTTCTTTTTTATAAATTTTTGTTTTGAAATATGAATATTTAAATTATTCTTCCTGTTCATGATGTGATATTTACTTTTATAACTTCTAACTATCCACAATAGGAATTAAAGAGGTCTTTAATGTTCTGTAAAGTAGTAGTCTTATAGTAATTTGTGATTATTTGCATGTTTAAAATATTTCAGTGCCCAGTTCCACCACCACTTCCAAGTGCACCACCGTTACATGAAAATGATGAAAGACATAGTAACACTTCAGAGGAGAAGAACCAGCTTACAAATCCATCAAATTCAGGCAAGTGTATTTTAGATCTATGTTGAAAGTGTTTTTAAATTCCGTTGTAAAAGTATAGTAACTGATTGTTCTTTTTTTTTCAAACTCAGGGTATGTAGTGGTAGACTATGTAAAGAAGATAAAGGTGTCACCTCCTAAACCAGGTAAATTATATCCATGCTTGTCAGATATAGAAGCTGACAGTGAAGTAACTGAAACAGAAGAAAACTATGAAGATGGTGATAACAGTGGAATGTGAGTAATTATTTTGCATGTATTCATTTCAGTTTGGTTTAAGTTTCCTTTTCAGATTTCCCCTTTCTTTAATTAATTATTGATTATGTATGTGGGTGATATTTTTCCTTCAGTTATATTCGTTTTCATTCTCACATTCCTATGATGTACAATAACCATAATGTACAAACATATGATTGTATTAATCTACACTAAATGCTAATAAACATTTTGGAAATGTTGATTTTCAGTTTTGAATATTTAGTTGACACTTCTTTTGTTATAAGAAGTATGAAGAATTCATTTTTGATTTCATGTACATATTTGCAGCTCTACATCCTCACAGCTAGACTCTCATTGTGCAGGTCAAAGCTGCAAATTTTCCTGTAATGGAAGCTGCTGAAAAATTGACATTTTTTCTTAACATTGTCTTTCCCTCTCATCAAAATAATTTTTTTTTTTTTAATTGGGTTCAGATAGGCATGATAGTGGGAGACAGCAAAGGAGAATGCCATGATCATCTGGAAGAGCATCTTTTTGTATATACATTTTAATGTTATGTAGAAGTCATGATATTTAATAAACTCTTACAATTCAGATTTTAGCATAGTTATTTTGTCAACTCCTTAATCAATATACAGTAAAACCTGCCTAAAACGGAACGCGATCGTTCCGGTATTTTTTCCGTTTTCACAGGTTTCCGTCTTACAAAGGGTTGTGTTTAATAAAACAAAGTACAAAAAATATGATCGCATAGGATTACAATGAAGGAATAATTTAAAATAAAAGTCTGTAAATAAAAAATAGGTTCATATGGATTGTATTACTGTATTTTCAACTTACGTACAATAATTGCAGTTTCTCTCCTAGTTTCTCTGTCCCCACATGTCTTTCAAAGTGCATTGTCGCGACTTCGTCACAAGAGAACGTTGTATGATCTCCTTTGCATCCTGCATCAACTCCAGGAGTTCTGGAACATTCTTGGAAGCTGCAAATTCCTGAAGGTCACTCACAACAGATAGTGCTCCGAAAGTGCGTATTTTTAGCTCCCTTTCGTTGCCTTCGTCGTCCATTTCTTCCATGACTTCACACCTGCTGTTTTCGGCAGCAATATCAGCTGCACTTTGAATGTCGTCAGTCGTGGCAAGTTCCTTATCAAAATTTGCTACATCTTCAGCTTCATCTGGCAGATTTCTTTGCTTACAGAGAACGGAAATTTCCAGTAAATTTTCCACTGTAACATCTTGTGTATCCGTCGATGCTTATGCAGGAAAACCAGCTTTAAGGAAACACTCTTCACTGTTTCGGGGAGAATTTTCTTCTTGGCCTGATGGATCCAGTCAACAGCATCAAGGACATTAATCTGTTTAATAAGCTGAGAAACAATGGTACAGGTGTTGATTTTAGCAACAGGTGACTGCAGTACAAACTTCCTATAAAAGGATTTAAGTGTATAAATTACACCCTGATCCATAGGTTGTGTAATTGAAGTTGTGTTGGGGGGGGGGGGAATAGGCTAGCTTCACATTAGACAAATCAATCCTTGGATGACAGGTTGCATTGTCCAAGAACAAAATGACCTTACGACCTTGACTTTTCATTCTTCCATTAAAAGAAAGAAGCCACTTTTCCATTATAGCACTGGTCGTCCAGGGTTTTTTTATTAGATCGCCAATTGACTGGGAGGGAATTACTATCCAGGTGTCGGAAGGGCCTGGGACATGCTGATTTTCCAATCACTATAGGTTTTTCAATTTCACCAGTCATGTTAGCACAAATAAATAACGTAAGTCGTTCTTTAGACAGCTTGCCACCTGTGCATTTATTACCACGTACAGTCAGTGTCTTTGAAGGCAACACTAAAAAACAAACCTGTTTCATCACCATTATACACATTTCTAGGTTCATATCCCGCAACTAGATCTCCAAGTTTCCCTTTCCAGTCCGCTACTGTCTGCATATCAACATCATTTGCTTCACCACACACAGCATTAAAAACACAATGTTATGTCAATGGTTGAAACTCTCGAGCCACCCATTGGACGCTTTGAAATTGTGCTTGCATAATTTTTTTGCTGTCTCTAAAGCTTCAGTCTGTATCAATGGTCCAGAAATAGGAATTCCTTTAGCACGTGCACTAACGAACCACTCGAACATAGCACGATTTATTTCATCATAGTCCGTAGATTTTGTGATGCATTTCACGTGTCCTGCTGTTCCCTTTACCCACTCGTCTTTAATTTTTATTTTGTTTTTCAAAATGTCATAAATTTGAGTTTTCCCCACTTTAAACAATACAGTTAATTCTTTAGCTGGACGTTTGTTTTTTCGTGTTCTTCAATAACTTTAATTTTCTCCTCCAATATAAGTGTCTTATGTTTAGAAGTCATTGTTACTGAATTATGTACACAAATACAGTAAAAAGTAAATTTAATAATCACTCAAGTTCGCAGTTTTCTTCCACTCGTACTTAATCACTTGTCAGAACGAAACTGAGAATGAATACACTATACAGTACCAAACACTTGTACCCTACCGTGTGTATTACAAGAGAGTTGGAAGAAGTAACGGTACATTGCTTTCACTTACAGATGTTGCCCCATGTAGCGTACCTGCTGCATCCTTGAAGAAAGATTAGAGTTAATGGTTCCTAGAACTTCGGTGCAAGTACAGTCGTGCTCAAAATTAATGCCTAACATGTTTTCAGAATTTAAAATTATCAAATAAATTTAGTACGTAGCTATGTATTACGCATAAAATAATCCATCTTAGTCAGGTTATTTACGCAAACGATTCCCGAAAATTATTCCGTTTCCGCGTTAGGCAGTTTTCCAGTTTAGAGTATTATTTTACATAGGAAATAACTCCATTCCAAAATTTATTTTCTGTTTGTCCAGGTTTCCAGTATATAGGGTGTCCGGCTTAGGGAGGTTTCACTGTAGTTTCTTATTTGACGACATTGGCGGGCTGTTCATTTGTACATTGTTGTATCATGCATTTATTATCAACACTTGCTGCTTCTGTAATTTTTGAGTTAGTTTTCCCAAGCAGATGCTTATTTGTAAAGTTCAAGTTTGGATACTCACCTTATGTAAATGTGATTTGAATGTTACCAACACGTTTGGTGTAAATCATTTTTCAGTACCAGCAAGAATCACTATTATCAATTATTCATTAATAGGTGTAGTAATTCCTGTTTTATTTCAGTCCAAGTTTTCATAACAAACGTTGAACTAAGAAAATAGGCTTCATCTCTGCAGACTATAGACTATCGTGGTTCATATAACAAGAGCATAGCTTGTTAGATTTTGTTAAACAGACAATAACAGTCACTCTCATTCTGCAGTTAAAACACTTGTACTGCTGTAAGCCAGTTTGATTAGTTAGGATTAGTTTTACAACCATTATTTTCTTGATTGACTCTAGAATTGAAACATAAATTTAAGACTGATAACAAAATGCACAAATATGGTGTAATGATGATTTTCAGTTTCTGAATTTATGTTCTCTGAATTATTTCATAGAATCTCAAAACCATACCTCAAATCAAAAACCATATTTAAAAACATTTATAGATAATATAATAATAAGTACTTTTCTTTTGTGACAAGAGCTTTCTGATATTTTGAACTTCAAAATTTGTTGAAATCATATATTAATTCTCAAGTTAACTGTGTGTGTGTGTGTGTGTGTGTGTGTGTGTGTTCTTTTCCATATTTATAATATATACTTGCAAAATGCTGTAACATCACAATTTTTTGTATTTGTAAATGAAACACGCACACACACACAACTAATAATTGTTCCATTTTTTTATTTTTCAGCTTTCAAACCATAGTTTCCCTAATGAACAGAACACTCATATATATCTTTGGATATTTACTCAGAAAACTCTAGTTAGTTCCTGTCAAGGTACTTTAAAAATCCATTTGGATAATATCTCACATCAAATAATTATTACCCGAGACCCTGCTACTCGGCGTTTTCAAGCCCAGTCAGAACACGTCACGCAGCTTCTGCTTGATGTAAATGCGGATCACTAGGATTCGTATTTGGAATTTCTGGAAGTTGACCACACCTCCATGGCTTTCCACAGGGGGTCTTCATTTGGTCCTTGGCGGCTACTTTGTTCGCAAAGGCCAGTGAATTCTCCTACCCGCACTCCATTGCCTGAACAGCATGGACAGTGCTCCACTACCTCACTGTGTCAGATACTGCTAGACGATCCCCCATAATTTTCTCAAGAACCTCTATGAGTTTTATTATAATTCATGAGATCAACATTCTTTGCGTCATATATGTAAAATCTTTCATAAACTCTTTAAATACACATAGTTATTATTTAAGTGTTGTAACTACATATTTACAAGTATAAATATTTTCAGTTCAGCATCACCTGAAGAGTCCTCTAGTGATTCCAGCAACAGTAGTTTAGGTCAGGAAATTGTGGCAGTTGCGAATAGATCTAGAAGTCAACTGAAGGTTTGTTTCTCATTTATTTATTTAATAAATGTTTTATAACATTCTTTATTATAAAATCTAATTACAAAATTAATTGTACTTCTTCTAAGTAAGTATACTGTGTGTGTGTGTGTGTGTGTGTGTGTGTGTGTGTGTGTGTGTGTGTGTGTGTGTGTGTGTGTGTGTGTGTGTGTGTGTGTGTGTGTGTGTGTGTGTGTGTGTGTGTGTGTGTGTGTTTCACCTTCAAGCATATTATTTATAATTAATTGCATATATATATATATATATATATATATATATTGTAATGACAAGTTTGGTGTGTCTCTGTAAAATGTATACCAGTTTTATATTGGTGTAGTGTGTTAGTGCGTTCGTCTCGCACTGGGGTCGTTACATCTATTTTGCGCTAACGATGTCCGTAGCATTGCGGTAATTACCAGTACAACACAGCAGTAACCTTACCTGTTCTTATATAGGGGTGTGTTAATCCCAGGTGGCGCCAAATTGTTTATTAAAACAATTAAACTTATTAATTATTATCTTTATATGGTGTTCTCAGCTATGATGGTCGGGGCGTTCAAATAATTCCCACTCGTTCAGCCTTCTGAATCGTGTAGGTAGTTGTACAAATTGCAACTTGAGCGCTGGACGTCAAATCTAGCTTTCGTAAACGAACACAAGTAATATAATGCACTCCCTATGAAATAATAACAACGGTTACTCCCTGTACTAGTTATTTTAATCTTTGATAAATAATATTTTCAACTTTGACAATTAAATTATATTAGTTGATTAACAACTTTGCACCGACTTTTTACATGAAACAATTATTCTCAGGATGACGAATCGATTGAGGAACGATATATTCACATCAGTATGGCTGCGGAACGTTTCGTTATTATAATTATTTTCGTTCCAAAATCGAAGGATTCTTTTGATTACAAGGCAAAGAATTCCTGTGATTACAATACAAGTACTTTACCTTACTCTAAGTGTACATAAATAATAAGGTGTGTGTTTAGAATCTGTTCTGTAGTGTCGTTAAATGTGTTTCAAAAGTTCGTATTTAAACAATAGGTTAGATTTTATGTTAACAAATTTTCAGTGTGTTTATTTTTCTTAATTAATCTTTGAAAGAGAATATTCGGCTTATAGTGAGAGATCAACTACTTTTAGTAACATTTAAAATGATTTTGTTTTTGGAAATAAGGTAATTCAAGGGTACTTAACACTTCAGATGATTTGGTGTTTTCATTCATTGGGTCGGAAGAGGATTGGGCTGCAATAGTTTCTATTTTCATTAATCTTGGGACTTAAGTATGTCAGGCGTCCTTTTCTTATAGGATGTGGTCATAATTTTCTTTTATTTTTCTGTTTTATGGTCCTTGGTCTTTAGATGACTGCTCCAATGGTTCGTCTGCTTCTTATTCAGTCATGGTTTTGAATTTCATTCACTGTTTTACATTATTTAATTAAAAATTGGTCTTCCGAAATTCGGCTTCTGTCCTGGTAGAGTGACGCTTTTCGAGTAACGATATTCAACGGTAATTTTTGCCACCAACGTCTGTTTCTATGGTTACCAATGAATTCTGATTGGCTTAGATTGATATAAATCCATTGTTATCAAAATTTGAATTCTTTTCAAAATCCTAGTATATCTTCTGATTGCTGTTATTCCTCTATCTTCCTTCCTAAGCATTAAATATTGTCACTATAGTATGTATTTCCTTTCATAGATTAATTTGATACCCCACAAGTGTGGGTTATTTTAGGTTTTATGTTTTTACAATTATTTTAATACTTGTTAATTACATTTCTTTTTGAATTCAAATGCTTATTATAATATTTTGTCTTAAAAATGATTTACAATTTATCCTTGGTGAGTCCTTCGCCTCGGATTTACTGATTTCTTTGTTAACTTATTACAATTTGTAGTTGTTTGTTTTTGACAGTTAGGCATTTTCATAGGCCTAAGTAGCCATTATGGTATTTGACTTATTTCATTCAAATTACATTTCCTTTTAGCCTAATGGGCTTTATTTTGTTATTATAATTGGTTGTGTTATTTATTGTTGTGTTTGGGTCTGTTATGTGTTATTATTTTGTCACTATTATTTTATACATAATTGTTTAAGGTTTCCTCGTTTTCTAGTCATACATTTCTTAACTTTTTTACTTATTTAATTTGCCAATAATAACAATGTGGCCATTTTTTTTTTTTTTTTGTTGATCTTATTGAATACAATATCTAGGCCTATGGTCTGTATAATTCTTCCAGCCATATCCTATTCATAAACTTGCTTAAATAATTATTTAACTATTATTTGCTAATCTTTGTTTACAATTCATCTTATTTTATATCATTTTTTGTGTGATAAACAACATCACTTTTCATGAACTTAATAACGATCCCTTATAACATGGGTGTTTATTGATTTGTTTTTTCTCCTTAATTTTTTGAACAATCTTTACTTTCCCTCCATGTTAACACTATCTGTTTTTCCTTTCAGGGTATTCTCCCTTTTAATTATAATTGCATTCACTTAAATTTAACAATAACATTCTTTCTTAACTAAATACTGTCTTCATCACTTTTCAGCGTTCATTATACCTTAATTAACTGTTTATACTTACTACTATTCTTAGTTACTAATATTCTTCACTTTTAATTATTTAGTGTTTCCTTTGGATTTATTAAGTGTTTATGCTTTTATCCTTCACTATTTTTCACTATATTAACATTCTTTATTTTACACTATTCTCATTTAATCATTACCTTCACTTTTAAATTATTTATAGTTTATTATAATTTAATTAGTGTACTTTCTTTATCACTACACTTTGGGGTTTTTACACTTTCATTTTGCACTTCACTAATGTTTTTGTTTTTAAGTGTTTCTATATGGGCAATCCCTCTAATTACTATCTCACTACCGTACTATCTCTTTCATTACAAAATATCATTAATAATATTAACAATGTTATGTCTTTATATTTCTATCATTACATCTAACTCTAATTTGTGGGTTAGTTTTTTTTTTATATTTAACATTGTTTAATTGGGTTTCTTTCAATTGTCATTTACTTTTTTATCCCTTAATTGATAATAATATTTACTTTTTTACATAGGTTAATTATTGGTCTTTTTTCCAATATTACATTTGAGTGCATTATTTCTCTTGCTCATATTCTTTATTACTTGTTTGTGTATTATCATTGGTTTTCATTTTTATTTATTTCCCTTTATCTTGGGTTTGTTTCTTTTTCATTTCCCTCCTTCTTCATTTTCATTGTATTTGGTTAATACCTTGGTTTTCCACCTTCTCTTTTGGGTTCATTTTAACATGTTACATTGAGTCATTCCACTCCTTTAATTTGTTTCATTTTTGTTTGGTTTTGGTTTTTTCCCTTCTTCATTTGGTTTGGTTAATCACTTTCTTATTTGGTTTTATTCTTGTTTGCTTTTTGTGGTTCCCTTCTTCTTTTGTTTCCTTTTGTTGGGTCAATCACTTGGGTTAGGTCATGTTGTCGTTTGTCGTGTCATTGTCTTTATATTTTATTTAGATTAAACATTTTATTTTATATGAAGTATTATTTTATATTCAGAATCATCTTTTTTCATCCCTGGTATTGGGGTGGCTTATTTGTGTTGTAACAATATACACATATACATACAGATGTATCTATTGTATGTTTATTATTATTATTAGCATCTGTAAACTGAGTTTTTGAAATTTACATTTTATCTTGTTGAGTCATAAGTTAGAGCTCATCCCAATAGGTTTGAGTTACACAATCTTCAAAATTATGAAGACCTATCACAGACAACTGTGCATTTTGTATTATATAAATTACACAAACCAGCTGTTCAAAATAATATTTTATTTTTCATATGAAACTAAACTCCACTTTGGACTGACTGAAAACTGAATTAAGAATAGCTTATTTCTCTTTGTCCTATGTACATGAGTTTAAAGTGTTAGGTAATTTATTGTAGTTCACAGATTGTTATTTTTGTAATACTACCTTTATTTTGTTAAAATGCATCCGAGAGGGTGTCTTAAAGAACAAGAGATAAATGAAATTATAAATGACTCTGGGCCAGATATTGATTTATCATGTTCAGATTTGATGTTCAGTATCAACCAAGACTATATTTACATTGTCGTGTGTGGAAAGAGTAATATGTGATATTCTTCAGAGTTTTCAGAAGCATTTATATAATTCCAGACTGAAATTTGTAATACGAATGGATGAGCAGTGCAGATTTCAGTACTTGAGAATGTCAGTAGAATGATCTGTGTTTGGTTGGTTTTGCAAAATTTTGGTTAAAACAGTATTGATATTATTAACATAAATTAAATTAATGTACAGCAGTAGCCATTTTTGTTTTGTTTTGTTTAATGGCAGTAGCACATTTGAATTATTGTGTTGTTTTGAACTATAATGTAAGTTTAAATTTTAACTTAAAGTAATACATTTAGCAAGACCATAAACACATTTGGATATTATGAATATTAGTAAAATGTATCTACACCAAAGTGAATATACGTGAAAGACGAAAACCTATATTCCACGGACTGTATAGAGATTAGAAGACACACATTTTTATGTCTTAGATTTATGTGAAAATTCTTCGAGTATATCAACATTTAGTGGGTCAGGGCTCAATTAATTTTTTGTGGTGTGGCATGTGCATGAAATTTCATGATTGTGGAAGGATATAAATTCCATTGCTCCTTGAAAATCCTTGATAATTGAAAAAGTGCATAAGTCAGAATATTATTAATATATTTTGAATTTTCTGTGTAGCGTGATTGGACAGTTGATGAGAAATCAGACGAAGATCAAGTTTTAAACGAAATAGACTGTTTTTTGGATGAAGCTTTAGCTGATCAATCAGGATATAGTGACGAAGCAACTCCACCTAAACGTAGCTTTACTTTAAATGTTAGTGTTTTTTTTTTTTATTTTGGTGTAAACTATATAACTTTGTAAATAGCCAGTAATTATACTGTAAATGGAAGAGTAAATGAGATTTTTTAAACTGATTAAAAATAAATGTGAATTTAAAAAGAACAGTAATAGTTATTAATGAAAAGCATATTAAAAAAATACTTATACTCTTCTATTTATGACTTATGTATACATACATATTATTAACAGAAAGAAACCTAAGATTGCAGTGATTTGTTGTTTATTCACAAATATAAAAACTACTTGTTACACTTTTTACAATAATTTCAATAAACTATTTCAAGCCTTTCAGCTCATCATCAGACTGGAATAAAATCTAAAATTTTGTGTTTCTATATTTGTGAATCCGCTAACAAAAGTTTGTTAATATTATTTATTCTTAACTGAATTATTATCGTCTTAGCATTTGTTAGTTTACAAAATTAGCATTTGCAATCTTTGCAAACAAGGATTGCACACATACAAGATTCCCATTATTCTTTTATCAAAAAATAATTTTGTATAACCTTTGTGTAGGCAACTACAATCATAGTAGTCCATTCATATTAGCATAATTAGAAAAAAAAAATTATAAATTTGTGCCGTTTGGAGATTATACGCACCAGGGGAAGAGTTTTCAAAAACAAAAGAGTTCCCAAGTCGCAAGTGGTCGCTTCACCCCCAAAAACCACCACTAACATGCACTGCGGTGGATTTTGGCGTTTTTCTCAGAAACCGTTGGTCGCACAGAAAATTTCATACAGTGAAACTTCGCTAATTCGGACTAATGCGGACCAAGCTCAGTCCGAATTATAGAACATTACGAACTGAACGCGATTTTTTGCGTGTCTATCAGTTACCGATAGCAGACAATATAAAAGAAATCATTCTGAAACCCAATTTGAATCTACAAGAGGTCTACTGCATGTTCTTGTTAAAAATACTGTATTTAATACTCTTATTGCATCACTTATTTAACATTCTCACTTTCTTCGTGATCGTTTTCTTCCTCATCATCATCATCATCGCCATTTTGATCGTCTGTCATCACTCCCTTAGTTTGGCGGCCTTCTATAGTAGCAGCTATTTCTTCTTCCAACTGCACAGTGTACCCTACCTCACCAGCATTCTCATCCAGCCACTCTCGAATATTTTCCGTGTTTGTCTCATGTTCTGCATTTTCTAAAATATTTCTGTAATCATCTTCTTCAATTCCATTAAAATCCTCTTCTTCATTATCTTCAGGGTTACGAAGTTTTTTCCAAGAATTAGCAATCGTCGTGGCTTTCACCTCCTTCCAACTTGAAGCCCAGTTAAATAAAGCATTTTTTATGTTGTAATTTTTCATATTGATTAAAGTCTGTTCACCTAAACTGGTACTGCAACCCTCTTCATCTTCAAAAAATACGAGACAGTCTTGTAGCTGTTTCTTTCCGTACAGCCGTTTGCAACTATAGATTACTCCTTGGTCCATTGGTTGTATTAGTGCCGATGTATTAGGAGGCATGAATAGACATTTTATTTTTCCATTATCACTTCGTAAAATGTCTTCTGCAGGATGCACTGGAGCATTGTCCAATAACAACACTGCTTTAACTTCTTCCCTAGCAACATTTTTTTCTTCCATCTGAAATGTTGTGACTGATGGAATAAAATTGTTATGAAACCAAGAACTGAAAATGTCACAGCTGAACCACGCGTTTCTGTGAGCTTTATCAATCACAGGAAGATCAGTCTCGTTTATGTTCTTCATTGCTCTTGGGTTGTTAGATTTTCCTATAACGACAGATTTTAATTTATGCGTACCATCGGAATTGGCACACAGTAATGCAGACAGCCTCATTTTATTTATTTTATGTCCAGGTGTATGGGTTTCTTTTTTACTCGAATCTATTTTTTGGCATTGCCTTCCAAAACAATCCCGTCTCATCAGCATTGTAGATTTGCCACGGTTCAAGTTCATTATCATTAATAATTTTTATAATTTATCCTTATATGGTTGAACAGCTTCATGATCTGCACTTAAAAGTTCTCCACAAATCGATTGGTTTGCTATGCCATGTCGATTTCTAAATCTAAACAACCACCCTGTACTTGCCTTAAAATCTTGGTTTTGAAATCGAGTAGCAAAACGTTCAGCAGCAGTCTGCAATTCTATCCCACGGATCAGTACACCAGCAGCTCGTTGTTGTTTATACCACGTCCAAACAGCTTCGTCAATGTCAGACGTTTTGGCAGGAGACATCCGTTTTCGCTTAATTTCACTGGCACTATCAAAGTCTCTATTCAATGAAAAATGTGTAATTGCTGATCTGCTTTTTTTAATATCGTAAAATGTCGATTTACTGATACCGAAATCACGTAAAACACTCTGAACCGAATCACCTTTGTCAATACATTTTAAAACTTCTATCTTTTTTTCTATCGTGAGCGATTTATACGAACTACGTTTACTCATTTTTGAACACAGTAAAAGGTATGAACACTACGGAGTCAAAACGTATAGTGACTGACTATGGGACGAACGTTCACAATGATGACAAATGTGAAAGTCTATATGAGTCATATCCATTGTTATGAATTGTACATACTGTTCAGAATTTCCAGGAAATGTATACGACACTGCTTTTCGTTATCGCTGACCTATCAATTAATAATCCCAGTTCATGGAAATACACTATGTACAGTATTTCCAGCCTTTCTCTTCTCAAGTAGGCTAAATGTACACTTGATTTTGTTTTTTTACATATGTACGTATAAATTACAGTACTGAGAACCGCAGTCCGAATTAGCGAAGTTTCACTGTACTTACTAAAAATGTTCCTTATAAAATTTGCTACAAAAAAGGTTCTTTTACCAATGCCGATTATTCTAATGGATTTCGAGCAATAAGCGATTGAAAAAGGGAGTTGAAACGAACACAGCTCGCATTCCGTATTGTATTCCCGAAAAGTGATTTAACATTCACAGTACACGCAACAGAAATAATACTGCAATTTTTTTGACAAAAACATGTTTTTTTTTGGTAATATTTTTGTTTTGCTTTTATAATATTTTGACTTCTTTTGTTGTTGCTGATTGTTTCCATGCCACCCATGAGGTAGAGCTATCGGCGGGATTTTTTAAAGTGGTTTCTCCAAGAGACCTACTCCACTAAGCTTACTTTGATCTAAGTGTCATCGTCTGCAGTGTGTATCATGTACTCAGTATTCGTACAACTTTACCCATGACAAGTTCTGCACATAGTTGTGCAATGCAATCCAGCCTTTTTTCCCACAACCTTGTTTGCAGTTGCAAATTATTAATAATAAAATTGAAGCCGGGGCAGGCGCCTTCAGTTGTGTAAATAGGTGGACAACGTGTTATTAATTTTATTCCAGCCCTATAGGTCAGGTTGTAAAGATTGTTCTCGCCATATTTGTACTTGGAGGTAAGTACACTGGGAATGTTGATGTGCTGCAGCTGATGTGGGAGGTAATTTTGATAAAACTACAGTGTAATTTGCTTGACCAACTAACTTGTTAAAACATGCGTAGCTTTGCTCACTCAGGAGGCTGCCTTCTGTTGGTTGAAGTTTGTACAGTTCCAGGATAAACCGTTCTCCGGCTTTTTCAATTTCTTCAGGGGTTGACTCAGCGTTGTTGAAAACATCTACGACGCTACCAAGGTCTTTTTCCTATTAAACAGTTGTACATATTGTTGCTTTCCTTTTTCAAAAAAAGCCTGATGTTGTGTCACAGCCGCTTATAGCGTGAATAAATAAAATTGATTGTTTGAAATTAAGTAGAATACTAGATGATTGTAAGTCCCTCAACTGTTCATTTGTCTCCTTACATTACCTAGAGCCTCTTTTATAAATAGGATGTCTCGATCTTCAGGGGTAAGTGCTGTTAATAAAACAAGAAGGTCGACGTCTTGTCCAACAACTAGAACTTGTTCGTTTTTCTCGGATATTTTGATGGCAGTACGAACAATCTGGACATCAGCATCATCTACTGCAATTGATGTGCTTATATTCTCGCTATTCAGGTGTACAGCAAGCTATGAAATGAGTAGTTCCTTATTTTTATTATCGCTCAAAAATTTACTTTGCTGTTCAACCAGTAAGGTGTTGTTATTCAAAACAATCTCACGAGTCGTGCATTTAAGCAATCGCCTTTCACGCTTGCTGCGTTTTGTACTTGCACTACTTTTGGAGTACCGTCGAATGTCACAGTAACTTTTTGACCATAGCGCTTGCGAATGAAGTTGGTATAGGCAATTGGTATAAACATCCCCGAAGGTACCTTCTTTTGGCCACACCATGCGGTGGATAAGACAACCACTGTCGAGAACAAAATGATAATTTTCTATGTTGATTTCTCTTTCCGCAATTACATTAAAGATATAATATGCTGATTTTTTCGTTTTTCTCATCATTCCGTTGTTGTCAAATAAAGACAAAGATACAGAAGCAAGTTCATGCTTGAAACAAGAGCGTAAATTCTCTGGGGAATCGACAGTGCATATTATTCGTTGGAAAAGCTTGATGGAATTGACTTGAATAATGTCATTGTCAACTCTAATTTTTCCAGTTGACAAAGCCATGGTCCTTACTGTGTTCGCACACTTCAATTTAAGTGTTCCAAATTCACTGCCTTCGGTGACATGCAACAGTTTTTGCTTCACCCCCAGTAGATAGTAAAACAAGATTGTTTGTAACAGTGAACGGAGAGTGTTCTGGGAGCCACTGTTCAAATTTTTGACAATCTTGTTTGTCTGTCTGTTTTCTTGAGTTTCTCATTTCTCCATGCTGATCTGTGGTGCTTGGTGTGATATCGCAACATTTTTTCACAGCTTCACATATGTGGTGAGTAGATGGCATCTGAGAATCCATTTATTTAGAACACTTTCTGAAAAACCTCTTCCATGAGTCAGATCTCCAAGACTTTTCATGCCTCTTATGAGCGTTTGCTCAATAGTCATATCCGACCAAATTCCGGACCAATGTTTTTCTGAACAACGGATTGTAAAAAAAAACCCTGCTGTGTAAATTGCTGATATTCCTCGTTAGTCATCTTTTGATTAAGAGAATCCATTTCCTGAAGATAAATCTGACACAACTTTGCATATGGAAAATGACCAGATGCATGAAAAATTGGAAGCATTGGTCTAATGCAACACAAATGAAGTTCCCAGTCCCCCTTGAATAAAATGTATTACAGGGGTCACTAATTCCAAATACTGCAACACCTTGTGTACTACGATCCCTTCAACATTTTCGAAGTGTACATGTTTGCCATCTTCTCTGCGCTTGCTAATGTGAATTAAATTTAGCAAACCTTTTTTGACATGTACCATTTCACCCTCAGATAGCAATTTTTCACAAATAACTCAACAACTTGTTGACGCCATATTACGTGCAATACGTCTAAGTTATAATTTTTGAAACGATATTGTCATAAAAAGCACAATTATTCTTTGTGCTGGATTAAACAGCACTAACCTACACAACACAATTCTTATAAAACACACGAATATTCCATGAAACGAACAAATGCATGTGAAACAACTTTTAAAGCAACTAAATCGCACTGCATACTCGCCGAGAAAGCTCAAGGACTACTGCCGATGGCGCCGCTGCACAGATGAAGCGGTGCAATGTGCTGCCCCTCCCTCTCCCTTTTTAAATGGCGCGATGTGGGACCCTCTGCCTTTTTAATAAATGGAAGTAGAGGCAGAGAACTAACTAACTACCCCAGATGAGCTAGCACTCATGAAGACCAGATTAAAACACTATTTTAAAAATGAATTATGATGATTGTGTGATGTATTGTGACCAAAAACTCGCTACGCTGAAAGCAACCCTTCACTTCAATCGCTTGTTGATCGAAATCCATTGAAAAAATGGCATTAGCAAAAGCACCTTTATTTTAGCAAATTTTATAAGGAACATTATAATATCATAATTATAATAACATAAATATCATTAATTATAAGTAAGTATAATATCAGAGTGGCCACAAGCCTGGAAAACCTGGAAAAGTCATGGAATTTGAAAACCTGGAAATTGCTTGGAAAAATTAAAAAGAACCTGGAATTTTTGTAGTAATTTAAATTATTTCTCTTCATATTGTATTTGCGATTGTCTTTACTCTGTCATGAATTACCCTTTGCGCTTGAAACTCCCGCTGCAGCTCAAGTGGATTGCGTTTCGAACCCGTGTCGGCCGCTTCGGCCAAGACTGTCTACAATTATATCAGACCTTAATGCAACTGTCGATAGTAGTCAATATCGGTTGGTTGTCAAAAGTAAACACTTGCTAGTTACATGTTCTAAAGGTTATAGTGGTTGCAGAAAATTTAAGTTTAAAGTGAGGTCACTGTTTTTTTGAAAGAAGCATTGTTATAATAGGTTGGTCGTGTTGCGTGCCCGTATGTAAATCGAATTATGGAAGCTGAGATACTTCAGCATTTAGATTTCCCAAGGATGAGGTTATGGAAAAGAAGTAGATCAGATGTATCCATCGGGATAATTTTATGGTTACTGACAATACTTTAGTTTGTAAAAAACATTTTGAAGACAGATTTATTTCCCGTTGGTAATGGCGAATCAGTCTCCGTTCCGAGGATTCCAAAGCTCACCGAAGATGCCTTTCCCCCTCCCCTACGTGCACCTCCCCAAGAAGAGCACCTGAAGATGGAAAGATAGCGTCAGGCTGAAAAAATTGAAGCAGAGAAAAACAGAAAGAGAATTCTGAAAGATATAGCTGACCTGTAGAAGAAAATGAAAGTAATGGCTGAAACAGAAAAAAGAAGGGAGAAATTGATGAAGAAATTTAAGTACTTACAGGGTTAGTACACAAAGGGCAAAAAAAAATAGCTCAGATGGAAATGCCGCAGAAGAAATGATCATTAAGTGCTGCAACAGCCATAAAAAATTAATATGCTGCTATGGTTAAGTTTTTATTTTTATTGTTTTTTTTTTTATAGAAAACCTTCCTTTATGCAGTACAACACTGATCTTAATGTGTGACAAATATTTACAGTTAAATGGGTTTTAGAATCCAAAATTCTAATTTTATTTTTATTGATATTGTTTTTAACAGGGATTTTGTTTTTATGCTTTTGACCTGTTGAAAATAATAAAAAGAAATGTATGTTGGTTATTAGATTGTTGAATGTAATAATGCAGTTCAAATAAAGCAAATAAAATGTTCCTACTTTAAAACTTCTTTTTTTATTTTACCTTATCATTTGCAAGTGACTTTATACGATTTTTTTATAGTATCAAAGAGATTTACGTGTTTTTTATGTCATCATTGTCACGAAACCGTAAAATCTCTTGTCTTAGAGAGAATATCCCTAAGCAGTGTTTTTTTGTCATTATATTATGTCTGTAAAGGCTTGCCAAGTTCCACCTGGAAAACCGTAAATTTGGGTCTGGAAAACATGGGAAGGACATGGAATTTTGACCACAGGTTTTTGTGGCCACCCTGAAAATTTTCTGTGCGACCAACGGTTTCTGAGCAAAACACCAAAAACCACCGCATGCGTGTTAAGGGTGGTTTTTAGGGTGAAGCGACCACTTGCGACTTGGAAACTCTTTTGGATTTAAAAACTTTTCCTGTGACGCGTATAATCTTATTGTTTTATTGACTTCTTACTGAAAAATTTTCAGGTTAATATAGGTTTTGTACTTACTTTGTGGCACAGTGTAAATAACTCTGAGTAGTATTTAAGTTTCATAAACCTTCATACAGTACATGATGTGCGAGATGTTTTAAGTGTAATCAGGTATAAAATATGAAAACAGGTGATATTAAATTGCAGTAGAATCCTCATTATTCTGGTCTAATTTAGGCTTGACGTCTGATAAAAATTCAAATCCCCAAAGAAATTATCTTTGGAACAAGAGAAAGCATGATTTATTGTTTATAATATATTGTTTATTGTGACATACTTGTAAAACATGTTTATTTTATATTTTTAAGGAATACAAATGAAAGCAGTCGGCAGTAAACAAGTTATTAATTTTTTACAGGACATTTTGGTCCTTTAAACTGATTTTAGGCAGAACAGTCACATTTGAAAAAATTACTGATCTTTTGTCATTTACTTTAGCACTCATTTCTTGCTCTCATAATTGACATATATATTGTAACGTTAGTTCTTAATAATGCGTGGTTAATTATTTTAGTACTTTTTTTTTATTTTTTTTTAACTAGAGTTGATTTTATTGTGTTGAAGTTCTTTTACTTGTCAGAGGTGCCAACTATTACGGATTGTCCGTAATTATTACGGATTTCACCTGATGATTACGGCATTACGGTCAAAGGGGAAATTATTATGGAAAGCGACATTATCACGAAAAAATAAATTTCTATGAAAAAAAGGAAAGAAGAAAAAATGTCTATCCTTTCGAGCATTACTGCTGAACCCTCCTCGTTTCAATGCTTGTGAGTTGGCTACTAATTTGATCGTCACTTTCTTTCGCTATCGCAGTGCTACCCATGAGCGTTGTGAAATTCATTGTGAATAAAGGAGCTCAACTCCAGTACGCGTCATTGGTGAGCGTGGTGTCTCTTTGTTGTTTGCGTCGAAGTACTTTAGCGCGTTACAGTTCTAATTATTCTAGTCGTTGTTTCTAAAAGAAATGATTGGTTTTTTAAAATGAAGCAGTGGAATTGTCAAATTGCATCTACTTCTAAGAAGACAGCAGTGTTACAAAAATATCGAGACGGTTACACAAAGGAATGGCCATGCCTGCTTGCTTCACGTGTTAGTGAAAACCACGTGTTCTGCAGTGTGTGCTCGTGTGATTTTTCTGTGGCTCACGGTGGATGAGATGATTGCAGAAGACACATAGAATCCAAGAAACATAACACATACAGTGAAGCAAAATTATGAAACAAGTCTGTTTCATCATTCTTTGTAAAAAGTAGTGAAACTGCGGTGACAAATGCCGAGTTGCTGTTCACATCATTTCTTTTGGAGCATAATATCCCGTTATCTGTTTCGGACCATGCAGGAAGTTTATTTAGAGCAATGTTCCCCGACTCTAAAATATCGCAGAAATATGGCTGTGCAAGAACTAAAACCTCTGCTTTAGTTCAATACACGGCATCTGAGACAAAAAGGAAATAAGTGAACTTTTGCAAAAAATGCCTTTGTCTTTGGCTACTGATGACTACGGGTTCAAATGCAGTAAAACTTTATCCTGTAGTTGTTTCTTTCTTTAATGCTCAGATAGGCCAAATATAAACTCTTCTATTGTCATTGTTAGAGAGTACTGACAACACAGGTGAGGGACTTTTTTCTGTTATCAATAGTGAATTGTCTTCTCTAGCCATTCCATGGGAAAATTGCATTTCTTTTTCATCTGACAACGCATACACAATGATAGGGGCAAATAAAGGTGATGCCAAATTTGTGAAGGACAGGCATTCTTCTGTTTATGTTTCGGGCTGTTCATGTCATCTCTTACACATCTGTGGACAAAAAGCAGCAGCCCAATTACCAGTCAATGTAGAGAACTTTTTGGTTCAGTTATATTACTATCTTGATAAGAGTTCTAAATGGCAAAACACGTTGAAAGTATATCAGGCTATTTGTGGCACAGAGGGTCACAAAATTTTGAAATGTGTTAGTACCCATTGGCTCTCGCTTCCTCAGTCTATCTTCTTCAGCGCTAACAGAGTTCTTGAGCAGTGGGAAGCTTTGACACTCATGTTTTGTAGTGACTCCCACCATAAAAATGAGAGCACCAAGAAGTTTGAAACTGTAAAATCTTTCTTACAGGACCCACACACAAAACTGTTTTGCTATTTTCTTCAGAGTACACTTCCTGTCTTTAACTCAGTGAATTTATTTCTGCAACAAGATGCTCCAGCCATACATCTTCTTAGGAGGAATCTTAATGGTCTTCTAACTGACCTATTGGTCAGATTTGTTCAGCCATGTTCTATTCAGTCCAAATCTACCTCCCTTTCGAGTGTTGAATTCAAGAAGAGGAAGTACCAGAAAGGCAACAGGACTTGGTAATCGGAGCAAAAGCCAGGGCATACTTGAAAGAGAACGACTGTGATGAACAGATGTTTTATAATTCTGTAAGAGAGTTTTATATGGCAGCTTGCAGTTACATTATCAGGAAATTTCCCCTTGATGATGAATTTCTTCAGCATGCCGAAGTTGTAGACATCTCTCTTAGAATGAAGGTTTCCTATTCATCTCTTGAATATTTTGTTCGAAGATTCCCAAGTTTGGTCAAGGAAAGTGAACATGACAAACTTGAAGAGGAATTTGCAGTTTACCAGTATGATACTTTCCCTGAATATATTGTACATGTACCTAAAATTTATGTAAATTGGGGCAACATTGCAGAGCTGAAAATGAAAGTGGACAAATGAAGTATAAAACCTCAAGTAATGTTGTATTTGCAGTATTAAGTGTACCTCACAGTAACTCTCCCACAGAAAGAGTTTTCAGTGTTGTTAGGAAAAATCAGACAGAATTCAGGCCTACATTAAGCACATCTACACTGGAATCGCTTTTGGTTCAGAAGACGAAAATGTCATCACGGGGGGAAGTATGCTTCAAGAAAACCTCCACTGAAAAGCAGCTGCTGGGTATGAAACAAGCTACAAAGACTTTTTTATCACAGAACTAACAGGTAATTTGTATATTTTATTGTGTAATATGATATACTTTAGAACAGATTGCTGTTGGGAAGGGGGTGTCATTATCGAGAGGGGAGGATCATGCTTTTGATTTGACTTGAAAAATTTGGGGGGGTGTTAACAGTGGGGATTACTGATAACTCACTTCAAAGGTTGGCACCTCTGACTTGTAAATATTATAATAAGCCCCGCGTTGCAGGCGCCAATCTGTGATATAACGAGATGAGAGTGGGTTTCTTTTGACATGGAATCCATAGGTATGTACTGTCTTACTCGCACGTTTCGCGAAAATCGACCGTTATGTTTCAAATGTACTTTCGGCATACCACTATCTCACGAACCGCTCAACCAATCCCAGCAAACAAGGTGTCAGGTGATCGAGTCACTCGGCCCCCTTCCAACAATAGTACTGAGAATTTTGACAACTGACTTCAGTCGCCTCTAGGCTTTGTCTGCGTGAGGGTGTTTTTGCGCCGAAAATTTCTAAATTGCTCCAGTAAAACTTAAATATCTCGGGAACTACAAGTCCGATCGCGAAAATACAAAGTGCGTTGTGATCCTCAGAACTAAATCTCCAGTAACACCAATTCAGAGTACCAGAAGCACTCACAGAAAATAATAATAACATTTGAACTCAAAAATTTGAAATGCCTCGACCTAACAATCGCGATAAAACTCGAACCAAAAATTTCAAACCGAAAACTGGCAAATCCTATGCAGAGCGTCAACAGGCCTATCGTTTGAGACTAAAATGAAAGAAATCGGCCGAGAACTTAGAAAATGGCAACCATTTGAAGATTGACAAAACCCTGTCAGCGCCCAAGCGGCCCACATCTCTGATACCTGGGTCATCCGGCGTGCCCCCAAAGCGACTCAGATCGAGCGTACGGCTAGCTAGCAAGAAAACAGACGATGAGAACATTAATAACTTGTGCTTCGACAACATTGGACCCTCGATGCTCTGCGCAGAACAGCCCAGTCCAAGTCGCCGCTTCAAAGGAGTCGACGAGGAATTCTCTAAGCACTTTATTAACAATCTGTTCGGCTCGGTGTGTGGGATCTGCGATCGCTTGTGGTTCAAGAGTGATCTAAGACCGTGCATACCATCATACATAAGTCTCTTGGCCACAGTGTTCGGAGCGGACGAGTACTCAAGTGCGAGTAATATGGAAGGCGTGTGCTCTACGTGTGTTGCAAGTCTCAAACAAGGCAACGTACCGCCGCTGTGCAAATCATATGGCGATATGTAGCTGTTTATTTAACCAACCCTTCATTCCTTCCCAAAGCACAAGTCTGCCCATGATTCCATGTCTACCGGTAGTCCCACGACTACCAGGTTTAATTTTTTATTTATTTTAATCTTCCACGAGATATTTTAAATCAAAGTTGAATATTTTTACGCCCCACGTTGGTTACTAATTTGTAACGAGAAAATTCTATTCCTTTCAAATTTCGTTTCGTCTATATGTTGTATGTAAATTCAATAAACGATAAAATATCTGCTATATGTTGTATGTAAATTCAATAAACGATAAAATATCTAGCAGAATCTAACGGTTATGACAGAACAATAGTCAGTAAACTCCTACACAAAACAAACAACAGACAAAGACAGAAAACAACAAATTCATAACACTAACATACATCAACAAACAAACTGAAAAAATTGCCCACAAATTCAAAAAAGCAGGATACAGAATCGCTTACAAAACTACTAACAAAACAGAACACACACTATCAAAACGCATGCCCAAAGCACAAAACAAATTCGATCTACCTGGTGTATACAAGCTAAATTGCTCAAATTGCAATAAATTCTACATAGGCCAGACAGGACGTAGCTTCAAACAGAGATACATTGAACACACAAAAGCACTCCACACCACTGCAGAATCTACCTTTGCAAACCACCTCATTGAAGCAAACCACACATATAAAAACATCGACAGTAACATGAACATTCTACACGTACACACAAAAGGCCGAAAACTAGACACTCTAGAACAATTAGAAATATACAAACACACAAAAACGACATCCTAAACGAACAGACACAATTCAAATCGCACGCATTATTCGAACACATCTCACCACACACACACACAGCTTCGATCTTTCGAATAACTATCCCGTCGCCAACAACAAGACGGACAACGCTACCTATGGCAGCCTCTGATGAAGTCTTCTAAAGGTGAAAGCCGGTTTAGGCTGTAAGGTAAAACTTTACGTTTTTACTTATAAAAAACTTAGTGTTCCGAGTCGTCTATACTATAGTGATATTTAATTACAATTCTGTTTATAAAAGGATCGATGTTACACAACACCGGTATCGATTCTTGCTTTCCATTTTGACTCTAAATTAATTTCATTTAATATCTCAGTTCGGGGTTCTTGAGACTTATTAAAGTTCAAAATGTCCACAACGAAGTACTACACATTACAGTTACTTAATTCTTATTAATTAATAAAAAATAAATTCAAATTTAAGAAAGTATGACAAAATAATAATTCAGTTCAGTTCGCCAAAGCAATGTATCATGGCGTCTACCCAGAATTCAAAGTGAACAGGCAACATGGCGGCTTGTTGTTAAACAAAATTAGTGTGGATTGTATTCACAACCAGTTTTTACAAATAAAATAAATTACACAAAATGTTCACTGTGTATAAATTAGATATTGTTTTCTTTTCACTAGTGTTTTATTGAAGAAAAGTGTTAGTTGATTTAATCTTGGTGTTGTGAAGTTGCAACTGTGTTATTATAAAAGGTTAAGCCTCACCAAAATTGTAGAGTCATTTATTCACTTTTTGGTTTCTTCTTTAATATACTATTATTATATTTTTTCTTCTTTGTTTATTATTATTATTTTATTATATCTTCATTTCTTCCATCTAATTTTGATTTTCTTGTTTTATAATATTTTCACTTTTTTTCTTCCACTTAGATCTGATTCTTTGTTATACTGTGTGATTCTTAGCTGCACAGAGATGACCTGGATACTTTCGTGTCTAACAACAGAATAATCAGTTTTTCTTTTTCTTTCAACTGGCTTGACCAAAATTAGCAAAATTCTCATTGGTCAATACAGTTGGGTTTAAGTGTCATGTGACCCTGATTAGTTAAAATTTACTGTTTTTACATTTTCTACTCCAACTTACTCACTACTTAATATTTAATAAACCTTAAATTAGTTAACAGCATGATATTCCTAATAAAAATACAAACATTTTAACATCTCACAAGATACATGTGAGTGCCCTAATAGTTAATTTAGAAATTTACAAAATTCTATCTTATTTATATATCATTTCTGACACTTCCCAAATTATAATACGATTATATTAAACTATTAACCTGTTGTTGTTAACATTTAATTAAGGCCTATTTTGGTATTTATATCATCTCTTATTAATTTACAAGAATGTTATTGTTTACTTTAGATTTACAATAATTTTTATGTTGACATTGGCGTATTTCCTAATACTTCCTCATAGTACAGTGTTTCAATTTATAACATTATGTAGCCTGTTGGCCTTTTACATTTTTGTCTAATTATAATTATTCCATGCTATTACATACAAACATTAACATGAAACAAACATTGAAACAATATTATGCCCTTATGGCTAAAACTCTAATTAACACTAAATAATAACATAAGACCTTCAACAATTGTCTATTACTTTATAGTAGTATTTTATACTGGTATCAGTTTATTATTAACTGTCCTTTAGTATAATTACACATTAGTGAAAGAGTTAGTGACTAACATAAAGGTTTATAAGTATTCTTAAAATATAAAACATAGTTTGATAATATACAAATCCTATAGTACGTAACAACTCTGAACAGAAATAAGATTTTTTAGGAATACACAAATACTGATAATAATTTATGATATACCATAATTGAATAATGCATACAATATTAATGTAAAACATAAAATACAACAGCTGTTGCTGTTCTCACAAAGCCAGTGCACTTCTTAATCGATAACTTTCCATTTCCAGTCAAGTTAGTTATATTAGCAGTTATCTTAACATCAACTTTGTTTATTTATCTAATACCTTTATTATGATTATACCTTGTATGGTACCCATTGTGGTTTAAAGACCAGATATGTTTTAATTCTTGCTTCAATGTATATTTGATGACTACAATTCTGTGATTCACTACTTTTTAGTTTTTATTCATTGTTGTCATTTGCTTCATCTTCATTCCCTTCAATATTTTCTGCACCGTCATACAGTTTAACAAATTATGATATCATTATCGTCATTAATGTTTTTTTTTGTTTCAGCATTCACAACTTTGCATTTAGAGGTGAATGAAAATCTTGAGTTTCACATACATTTTTTATTCTTCATTAAAATTTTGCTTCATGTAAAAAATTTGCTAAACAGAACTTCACTACTACTGCTATCAATCACCTGTTACTGTCAGGAAACTGGTCGCTATGATGTTAACTTTAAGTCTACAGAAAAGTGAAAGAAACTTATGAAACCCACTATACCTTACTTAAGTAGCTGAAAGACTGCATTGTTCATGTGATAATTATGTGTTACTATAACTGATAAATACTGTATGTATGCTGTGCGTCGACTCATTTCCAAGAATTAAGGTTGGTTCACACTAAAAGAAAAGCAAGCTTAAGATTTGCTAATATGTGCAAAGTTTTATCAATTTGGTTTTCAGTGTTAACTTTCAGGGTGATCTAACCTTTAGGATAGCTATTATATTGCCTTAATCTGTCTAATAGCTCTGTTCACGTGAACTGTTTTTTTTTTCTTGTCTCTTTGTATAGATGTGTTAATAATAACCAGTTGTGACTAAAACAGAATTATTTTTGTAATGGATAACTAAATTTGTTAAGTTCCATAAACTTACTGTTTGAAATGGAAACTGGCCAAAACCATGATTGTTAAACTTTAGTGCAGATAATAAAATTTAATATTCATGTTGAATGCGGTATCCAAGTCACTTGTACGAATTAATAACTAAATTACCTTAAATTGTCCGCCTTGTGACTTCTTATAATTTTTCTATGACGCGTTTCAGAGCTTATGCTATATCATCAGATATAGATTAAAATAAAACTATCACTCTTACCGAGGTCATTACATAATATAAAATGTCAAAAATATTTGCATATAAACAGCGCGCGGAAGTAGGGTGCGCACCCGTTCATGTTCAAATTGCCACTCTTGAATTGGCAATTTAAGGTACAGTAGAGTCGCGGTTATCCGCCCTTCGATTATCCGCTGTTCCGTGTTATCCGCCGCCCAAGCGGCGTAAAAAAACGTAAACGTAAAAAATATTTTCTTTAATTACTGCAACGAAAATAGTGTGCCAATAGTTTGCGGGCGTGAGTGTACGTGCTCTCTTTGTGATTGCTCCTGACTGTACCGCAGGAATTTGGCCTACTGCCCATCGCCTATTATAGCCTAGCTGTGACTCATGTGTCATTCACCCCACCCCACCCCCAACATCCAACGCTATCGCTTAGTAGACTGCAGTTTCTTGTTGTGTGCTGTAGTGAGCAGTGAGGCTATTTTTACGCGGTGTGTCCGTGAGTGACTAGTGCAGTTTTGGTGAAAGTGTCGTAGTGTAGTCTTGTTAATAGTGTTGCGATTATGGCTACAAAAAGGAAGAAAATTGTTTTATCAATAAAAGACAAGCTTGAGGCATTAAAAAGACTGGATAAAGGGAAAATGCTGCAGAAGGTGGCTGACCACTATGGCGTCGGTCATCGCACAGTTGGAGATTGGAAGAAGAGACGATTAGAATTAGAAAAATGGTGTTCCTCACGAGTTACTGAGACTGCTTTTAAAGATAGAAAAACTATGAAAAATAGTGATTATGAAAAAGTTAGCGAAACGTTGTACATTTGGTTTACACAGTTCAGGGAGAAAGGGGTGCCTATTTCGGGACCTATCTAAAAAGAAAAGGCGTTGCAGTTTCAAAAAGAATTTAACGAAGGTGATGCAAATTTTACAGCAAGCGTTGGCTGGCTTGACAGATGGAAGAAGCGTTATGGAATCCGTCAGTTGAATATTTGCGGCGAGAAACTGTCATCAAACTTTCAAGAAATGGAGCAGTTTAAGAAAAAATTTCAAGACTTTGTTGAAACTGAAAGCTTAACAGGAGATCAAGTATTTAATTGTGATGAAACAGGCCTTAATTTCAAAATGTTACCGAGTAAGAGCCTTGCAGCTAGAACTGAAGCTGCAGCCCCTGGCTATAAACGTAGTAAAGAGAGAGTGACTATTTTAGCATGCAGTAATGCCACAGCAAACCATAAAATGGACCTGACAATGATTGGAAAGTCCAAACACCCTAGGGCTTTTAAAACCATTTCAAAACATGCTCTTCCAGTAAAATATTTCAATCAAAAAAGTGCATGGATGACTAATGAAATTTTTAAGGAATGGTTTTTTAAAGAGTTTGTTCCTTCTACAGAGAACTTTTTAAAAGACAACAACCTACCCAGAAAAGCAGTTTTACTGCTAGACAATGCCCCAACTCACCCTGATCCAGACGAACTTAGAGATGGGGACATAAAGGCTATGTTTTTGCCACCAAATGTGACTGCCATTTGTCAGCCTATGGACCAGGGTGTTTTGGAAACACTTAAACGAAACTATCGAAGAAAGCTTCTGTCAACAGTCATAGAAGAAATTGAAGATGGGCAAAACTTGATTAAGGAGTTGAAAAGTATAAATTTGAAGGATGTCGCTTATTGGGTCGCAAGGGCCTGGGTGAAAGTATTTTGCCCTTGGTGCAACGTATCCCTAGATGTGAGGATGCATCGTTGGATGAAATAAGGAATTGGCTTTCAGGAGACGACCAATATGAAATAACTGACGAAGAAATTTAACACTTGTTAATAGCGATGATGTTGTTGAAGATCAAGACTCTGAAACTGTTGAGCCCCAAAAGATCACACACAAAGAAGGGGTTAAAGCTCTTGAAGCAGCCATTCAGTACATTGAGCAGCAAGAGGAAGCCAGGGTTGTCGACATAATGATGCTCCAAAGATGGCGAGACTTAGCAGCAAAGAAGCGGGAATCATCAGGGAGGCAGTCGAAGATCACTAATTTTTTTCACTCATCATGAACTGAACTCTCACTTCCAACATTTCTGACAGTGTAAGTCAATTTTATTACGTACACATTAGTCTGATTCTATATTTATTTTTAGTAAATTTTTCTTGTTAAAATTTACTGAATTCTTAAACTTGAAGCGTGAAGGACTAAAGTAGGCGTAATTGTTTTCTCTTTTTTTTGTAAGTGTATAACTTTAATATTGTTGCTTGTTCTCTAAAATGTTTTACTATAATTTTGTAATGTAATTGTACAGTACTGTATTGTTTTCTCTATTGATTTGTTGTAAAACGTAATGTTTATTAATTACATTTACAAAATTACAACGTAATTTTATGATAAATTTGCGTTTTATTTAACTCTCCCTATTATCTGCCATTCCAGCTTATCCGCCTTTCCGCCAGCCTGTTTATGGCGGATAACCGGGACTCTACTGTAATTTAGTTATTAATAAAATTTGTTTAAAATACTGAAACCAGTAGACTGAAAGATCATCAAGCTTGCTGCAGTAACTGCTCGGATTCTAGTTACTTGCAGTTGTGATGAACTGCACAATGTTTTATATCCAAACTTAAATTATCCATTACCTTTTGCTGGTACATTTGAATAAGGTTCCTTATTTTTAATTATTATATTTTGTATATTACTTATCATTGTAGAGAATTATAGTAATATTTTAAAAAAATTATTTAATGGTTTGTTTAAAAAAAAACTTTCAAAAAGTATTTCCACCATGAAAAACGGTAGAACATGGCCAATTTGAAGCAGAAGGGATAAAATTAATTCTAATTAGGAAAGTCAATCCAAAAATAAAATAAGAAAAATCAAATCAAATAAAAATTCTGTAAATCAGCACATCATTTTGTTAAAATGTTAGAGAGATAGACAATGTTCAGTACAATATGCTTACTTTTTTTTAAATAAGCTAACTATTTTTGGTTGCATTTTGGAGTTAACACAGTGAGTTGTAGTCTGTGTTCTACTCTTTTTTAAAAAAGCTGTCTCGAGTTTTGAATGTAATTTTATCCTTCCAAAGGCATTGGTATTGGTATCTTTAGAAATTCAGGATAGCCCCTTTCTTCATCTGAAAATGCACCATTGTTTATTTGTTCCTAATATCAGCCATGATTTCAGCATCCCTTAGTTGACAATCTGTGAAGTCACTTACAAAATCTTTGTATCAAATGCCTGCATCAGGTGTAATGTTTTCTCAATCATCTACAGTCTGTACAACTTCTGTAGCAGCTTTGTTTTCCTCTTCTTTTCCAATGTGGTAGAACCACCTTTTACAAAACAAATAGTTTTTTCTTGTGTGACTTGGATATAAGCACTGATGTACATGGACAGCTTGAATGATGTTAACCTTCATCTTTAGTGCTCATCTCAGTAAGCATTTGACACAAGTTTTCGACTATAAGCTGTCTGTACAAATGCATAAAACTTTGTGGTACACCTGAGTCTACAGGTTGAACTACCAATGTCCTGTTTGAAGGAATATCACATCTTTTATGTTTTCTATAACTGGAATAGCGCATGTGCTCTAGAATTGTCAATAAGAGTATTTCTGTTTTGATTCTGAACTTTCTTCAGATTTTCAAAAGCATCTTCAGAAGTTGGTTTTGTTTTTACATTTGTGAAACATGAGATGGCTGACTTCTCTGTTCTTATAACAGACAACAGATTTGTGAATCCTCTAAGTTTGCTCCCACAAAAAATGTGATGCACTCCTTGTATCTGATGCCCCTACAACT
The DNA here is from genome assembly GCA_034769895.1 of Magicicada septendecula. Lineage (NCBI taxonomy): Eukaryota > Metazoa > Arthropoda > Insecta > Hemiptera > Cicadidae > Magicicada > Magicicada septendecula. The sequence continues at coordinate 397,415,385 of CM068367.1, read as the reverse complement.
TTCCCTTTTTAAAATCAAGTGTTTTGTTAGGGATATGTTTGAAGCATAAGCTCATCCCATTAACAAGAAAAATTGTTGATGTGTATCAGAAATCATTTGCAACAAACAGTGGTGTTTCCGTGAATTTGCAGTTTTATCGACAACAGATCCATTTCCTTTTACAGCAATTGCTTTCTATAAACCATTGAGCCAACCTGTTCTGACCTTACAATCATTTTCTCATAAGCTAGAAGATTTGGCTAGGTTCTCAATGATAAGAATTTTGCATTGGTTTGCTTGTTTAAACCAATTCACTACACATTCATCATTAGAATTTTCTTGTCATAATGTTCATTTTTACTTCCATGTTCCATAAGGAAATGGAAGTATGGTCATGGCGAAAAAAATCGTGTTCGAGATAATGGCTGATTCTGATTGTACTACCCTCAAAACATGAAGAAAAGTAATTTTTTGAAAAGTGTCTGTCTGTCTGTGTATAATTTTTTCTATGGCAAATGATAACAGCCACAAATTCAAACAGAATCAAATAATTTTTTACATACGTCCCTGAATTGTAGAGTACCCAATGTCTATTGATTTTGGTGAAGATCGGGTAAGAGAAAGGGGTAGTTTACCTGCAACGTTTTATGTTTTAACAAGGGTAATTTTTTATGACGAACGATAAGTGCTGTAACTTCAAACAGAATCAAATAATTTTTTGCGTACATCCCTAAATTGTAGAGTACTCAAGGGCTTTTGATTTTGGTAAAGATCAGTTAAGGGAAAGGAGTAGTTTACCTACAACATTTTATGTTTTAAAAGAGTATTTTTTTTATGACGAACATTAACTGCCATAAATTCAAACAATCAAATAATTTCTTACATATGTGCCTGAGTTGTAGAGGACTCAAGGCCTATTGATTTTGATGAAGATAGGTTACGGGGAAAGGGTAGTTTACTTGAAACATTTTTTGTTGTAACAAGAGTAAGTACTTAATTTTGATAAATAAAGTATCCTGATAAGAAGATCTTAATAATCCACTGTAGAAACGTAGATGAAATATCTATAAATGAAGAGGCGAGTTGAGCGGGGTGGGGGTAATTTTTTATATGTGTACTACGTTATCGGCAACAAAGAAGTAGTTTGTTATTGTTGAAATTCCTTCCCGGGCTGTTTGGCTGTAGTCCAATGTTTTCTGCAAAGCATACATTTCGGCAGTGCCATCGTCAGTGAAATCGAGTGCGATAACGTGAGGTGGTATACATTAGTGACCACAGTGCTGTGGTTAAGGCTGAGGCAATAAGTAGAAAGAAGTAGTTTCTATGGAAATATTTCATTTCGTAAATGATTTTAAATATAAATGTTAGAACATGGAAGTCATGTATGGTTCTCCATACCGATATTTTATCTTTGTCATCAACATTACACACACTATTCAAAATCTTCTCTTTATTTTTTGATATGTTGACAGTTTTTTTAGTGTATCCTTAACTCCTTAGAAATTTCAAATTTCTTTTTTGTCCCTTTTCCATTTCTGAATAGTAGCAACGTTTTTGACAAATGGCAGTGGTTTATATTTGATCTATATTGGTTTTAAAAGAGTTATGATGAATATCACAAAAACTGTACAATACATGACTAAACACACTAATTGTGCATACAGAATATACTGTATAAAGAATGAAACAGTCTTCCAAATACAGGACACTACTTGCACAGTAGAAAATAACACTTCCCTGAATGTGGGTGGACAGAACTAAAAGCAACAGTGATGGTGCCTGACTCATGTGGCATAGAACATGAGACACTGATGTACAGTACCACCAAATGGTTACAAAAGATGGTTACATATAATTGTGGGCTACTGGCCTAATGAATCTAGTGTTTGACACTAAGGACAGGCGACTGTTCACAGAGGCAGAAGTCTATTTAACTGTTTCCAATAATGTCTCTTAATGGTTATATGCTCTTCCTTATATTGCAGGCGATTTTCTGTAGGCAAAGTTTAAATTGCAGATGATGTTTCCCTACAGTTTTACATACGATGTTCAAAGGACCATGGAAATGTTTAAATTGTCCATACATTTGATTAATGAATGTTTTGGATTAGCCAAGTATTTACAGTGTCACCACATAAAATTCAATTATTGAAAAAATTAAATGCATTTAGTATATCTGATTTGCTAGACTGTCTATTAAATAAATGCCTTGAAAATCTTGTTTTATATACTTTATATAGACATACACAATTAACATACTGGTTTTTCTAGTACAATTAGTTAACATTAACTTTCCAGTTACTTGTTTATGAGAAGTTTAATCAGTAATAATTAAATTTTTTTGTAATAAAAAACCATTTAAAAGTATATTTTCACTCACCACAGTGGTCAATATAAATATTTGTTGATGCATTTATTCTTGTATATGTTCCCAAAAATTCAGTTTATCTCTCTTTTCTTAAACATATTTCATTTCATTAAATAAATGACACATTTCGTACAGTTCATGCTAATTCTGCTCATAGAAAAGTATAGTGGTTAATATGACAGTCCGTATTTTTCTTTTCTTTTCAATAAGGTACATTTAGTTGTCTAAATTCTTAGTAAAAAGTAGGTAACCACTAATATTGCATGAAAATTTTTATTTTGTTTTATATTGTTGTTTGGAATCTGAAAAAGAATTTTTAATTTTTGACAGTTTTGGCAAGGCGTTTACTTAATTAAAAAGAAACACAATTTCTTTGAGTATGCATGTTATGAAGAATAGAATACTTTAATGAAGAAATGACACAATTTAAATAGAAAGTAGTAAATGAGCATTAGTCAGGTTTTTTTTTTAGGAATAGTGATATTCAGTATGTATGTATATGTAGGTTTATATTTTTTATCATACATTAATTTTATCACGTCTAGCAGTTCCAGTCATTTACATAGCTAGCATGTTTCCAGGACTTATGAAAAGCAGAGCTTTGTCAACAGATGAGTAGTGTAATTAGTGTTACCTAGAATGGTAAACATTTCCTAAAAGTGTAAGAATCAGGTATCTTTTTTTTAATATAACTCGTGTTTATTTTTACTATATATATCATGTTCTGTAGAAGATTATTCTGTAATTATTTACTTCAAACTATACTTTCACATTTAACTATACAGACATTTACTACACTCAAATGGCAATAAAATTTTAATAATTTTTATATATATTATACGTGCACCAAAAAATCTTATTGTAAATTTAATTATTTACTGATAATACGAATAAATATTTGAATGTTTAGTATAACTCTGGATCATCACATTCTCATAGTTTTGAATACACATGTGGGCAGCAAAATGAGGGTGTGGAGTCCATGGAATCAGTAGGCTACAAGAATGAATTACCAAAACAGCCTCTAGTACATTCAATCAGTTTATACAGGAAACAACAACAAACCTTGGTAACGTTATGAATGAAAAAACTAGCTATAAAGATGTGTGTGATATCTATTGTTAAGAGTAGTACAATGCCACCTAAATATCTGATATGTAACCACTCGGTTGCATAGTTAACTTAGAATATTTTTAAAATAAACACATTTAAAAAAATGTAAAACCTCTGGTAATCGACATAACAGAGGGTTATGGAAAACATGGTTTTGGGAAAAAATTGTATAAAGAACAAATTTTAAAACAGTTGAAGGGTGTCATCAAAAGGTATATTTTTTCTATCAAAAGGTAGAAAATTATGTATCCAGTATTTCACATTTAAACAACTGTTCGAATTAATTCTTTAATATAAAAACATGAGTTCATGAATTTATAACTGTAATTCTTGTAAGCCAAAAATTATATATTTAGTTGTAATATGTGTAACCCAAGTTGTTTAAAATGCTGCTGGTTATAAATGTCACAGACATAACTGTATGTTGCTTTTTGTGGCATATTAATTTTTGTAATGCAAATATCTATTGATTAAGAAATTATTAGTAGTTATAATATATTTCTGGTACTATTTGGAATTGTTTTAATAAGTATTTGGCTTAAAATGAAGTAAGCTGTAGGCCTATACTAATTTAGATAACACAAAAGCATAATAAAAGGATAATTAATTACCTCAATGTAAGTTATCTTGCGGCTTAGTGTTTTTGTTAACACGATGTGTTTTGGGAAAAGTTCCCATCATCCTGTTATGAGGACACATCATTGAAATTAAGTGCGGTCTTGATACTACAAAACAGTGTCCACTGCACGGTGTAACAACGTTAACTGTCGAACTGTCCAGTGCCTACTTATCTCATTGATATGGCAGTCAGTTTTTGTATCCTCCTTGTTCTTCATAATGCAGTGTCGTACAGAATATTTAAACAAAGCAATAACTGATCATTAAGTAGTTGAGCTTGATGAAGGTTGATTGCCTTGTATATTTCAAACACCTCTAAGGATCCATGTATCAACATTTACTGCATACGAGCACATGCTTCAAATTCTCTGAAAACTCAATGTAATTGTGATTGTCATTTATCAAATACAATGCGAAATTGGACTTGATTGTAATTATATTATTTTTGGATAGATGTTCTTTAAATCTATCTATGAATTTTCTACCAGTTTGTCAAATGTAGAACTTATCATCGTAATTACATTGCAGTCTGTACACGGCTAAGCAATTTTTATTGTTTCTTTAGTCTTGGGTTTCAATTACTTTTCAAGTTATTAATGATTTCAAATGACCTAATGATGATTAGTTTTTTAAACTCATTTAATACAACATTAAGTGTATATAGCGTAAATGAAAATGGATTTATTCTTGTCTCCTTTACTGTTTATATTTTGTCTGTTGTTAGGGTTACATATTCATTTATCAATCATTTCTCTTTTGTATACATTTTTCACAATAAATTTGATTATACGTATTTCGTCTAAAAATATTCTTGGTCCAGTGGTACATTTTAGTTTTAAGAATCTCTATGGTTTCACTTACCGGAGTATTTGTATATAAATTAATGATATCAAAGGATGGTAATTTGTATTTTGACAAAATTTCAGTATTTTTTACTCTCCCTGTAAATTCAATATTTTTTTTTTTAACACAGTGATTATTATACAATTTTATATTGTGTTTAATGATATGATGTATTTCTTACCAACTTTGTATCCTGGGGTTGAAGTGTAGTTAATTAGGGGTCGTATGGATACGTTCTTTTTACGGGTTCTTGGTAACCCTGTAAATATAGGAGACTGTGCCTTTATGTGTTCAATATGGTTCTTAATGTTTTGGTTGAACAGTGTAACACATCTATTTGCATCTGTATTTAATTCTGCTGTGTACTGTTTTGTAGGGTCGTTATCTAAAACTTCTATATTATTAATGTTGATAAATGCATAAACATAATCATCTGTACATAATCTTCTTCATTAGGAGGACAGCTGTATTGCCTTTAGCTGCCTTTTTTATAATGCTCTTCTCATTAATTTTTATTGTTTAAATTTAATAAACGATTTAGTTGATTGTTAATTGTAGAATGTATTTCATGTTGTTAATCTGGTTGTTAATGAAAATCATAATTACATTGGGTTTGCAGAGAATTTGAAACCTGTGCGTTTGTGCAGTAAAGGTCAATTACTACCTTAGAGAATTTTGAAGTATACAAGGCAACCAAGAATATATACTTCATAAAGAACAACTACTTAATGATCAGTTACTGTTTCATTCAAATATTCTGTATGATGCTGCATTGCAAAGAACAAGGATGCAAAACCAGACTGACAAATCAGAGAGTTAAGTGGGCATTGAATGTCTTGGGAGTTAAATATGTGTAATGTTCCGTGGTGTCGTATGTGTTTGTGCTTTCGTTTAAAAATGTATTCTCGTTTGACTGGTTTGAATTTCACTGACATGTCTTCATGACAAGAACGTAATTTTAACACTTGATGATAGGAACTTGTCGTGTCAATGAAAATACTAGGTCACGAAATGGATTAGATTGAGATGATTAGTTATTATGTGAGACGTATCATAATAAGCTTTGAGGCCACTGTGGTATTGCCGGTGTTTGCAACAGACCTAGTGTTTGTGCTTAGGCCTAGTAACTAATTCACAGATTTCTTCAACTTAAACGTATAGTACTAAGTGCGGATAGACTTATAATTTAAGTATAGCTATAAATATTCATGATTTTAGTAATGGTACGAAATTAAATCAAAATCTAACATGTTCACTTAAGCTATTTTATTACACACTGCTTATAGGCCTATTTAACATCATTCATCCTTTATTTTTTATGATGAAAGTTAACAATGCACTACTTTCAGACAATAACAGTAAATGAAAATCAATGTTGCACTTTTATCTATATATCATGTGTTGTACTTTTTAAAATGTTAATTACTTTAAGTACAGAAATGGCATTCAGAATGTCTTTGAACATCATTTAATTATAAGAGTTGTGTCCCATAATTATTCATTACTGTCAACAAAAACAAAAGTTGAAAATTTGGTAAGAATAAAATAATACCTTACACATAAGTTCATACAATCTTCAGATTTGTAATTACTTTTACAACCAGGAACACAACACTTAAGTGGCATTACCATTGATAAACCTACACTAAATGAATTGTGTACAATTTATTATTTCGGTCGACTGACGTTTTGTTATAAATTAATTTTGGAAGATTACTGTAAGTTAAAAACTCTAAGCACCTATCCTAGTTAAGCTTTATAAACATGTGCAAATTTTAGTTTAGGGTATGTTTCAATAAGTACGTGGGTTGATCAACATGTGTTTGAAATCAGCTTATTAAAAAAAAAAAACACAACAAACACTAATAACACTGCAGTATTATAAACTATAACTTTAAACAGCACTACTGCACTACAGAAATCGTCACTAACAATAAACTATAAATTTTACTAGAAAGTTAACCGCTCACATAATACAGATCGCATTCCACTCAACTGCCACTTTGGCCTCAGACACAACGTTGCCACATTTCTACATTCCAGCCTGACACTAGAACCGGCCATGGAAAACACCATAAAATCTATGCTAGAGTGATATATGAATTGAATTAAAATTCATATCATTAACTGTACTAAAATTCTATATTATTGTTTGTATTTTTAAGGAATTTTTTTTAGAAACTATTAATTTCAGTTTTGTTGTGTTTACAAAACCAACTTTAACAAAGCACTAATCTCAGACCAGGAGATATTTGCAATCACGTTGGCATAGTAACAATTAGTGTCATATAATGTCACCAACAGTTAAAATAAACAAAATTTCTTCGAAAAAAAAAAGTTAAAAATGGACCGAATCGCGGCTGTGACAGAGCGGACATTGTTGCAACCAAGCGGATAAACAGTGGTGTATCAATGTCAATAAACGTATTCAACTCTAGTAAACTATTACTATAATAATAAGAGTTATAGTATACATACATATCCAGCACTACGTTCCAGGATGGACCTGGTCTTCCACGAGTCAACGCCCATCCTAGTCAGGTCTTCCACATCGTTTTCTTGGCCTGCCTCGTCTTCTGCACCATCTATATGCCCATTCATTATTCTTTTGATGAGTCTTTGGTTGTCCATTCTTTGTACATGCCCTATCCAGCTGATTCTTTTAGACTTTATAAATCGGACGATACCTCCCTATTTTAGAATGGAGTCTATTTCTTGATTAGATCTGATCCTCCATTCTCCATTACAACATATTGGTCCAAAGATTCTTCTAATAATTTTCCTTTCAAAAGTCCTCAGAGCCTTCTCATCAATTCCTCCTACTGTCCAGGGTTTGGAAACGTATGTCACTACAGGCCTGATCATTGATCTGTACATTTTCAGTTTAGACTCTTGGGTGAGAAGACTAGATCTTAAAAATTTTACTAGGCCAAAGTAAGCTCTATTCTCCACTATTATTCTCTTTGTTATTTTATTGGATACCTTGTTTTCACTATCAACATAAGCTCCAAGGTACGTAAACTCATTTACTCCTTCAAAACTGTAATCGTTTATGGTCAGGTTTATAGGAGTTCGCGTTGCCTGTGATGTGGATACTTTCATATATTTTGTTATACTCACATTTACTTTAAAACCCATTCTTATTTCATCCCTTTCTAGTTCTCCAAAAACCTCTTGCAGTATACGGACATTTCTCCCAATAAGTGCAATGCCATCTGCATATGCCAGGATTTTCCCTGTCCTGTTAATGATTGTACCCCCTGGATCTAAAATTTTAACTGTTTTGTGCAGTGCCAGATTAAATAGAACAGCCGACAATGTGTCACCCTGTCTAACTCTTGTCTTAATTGGAAATTCTTGACTTGTTTGTCCTTCTAGCATGACTTGGCTCTGGTTTTTGTGAGTCTCATCGCTAATAATTTCAGTAGCTTTGTTGAGATGTTAAATTCCTGCAGAGAAACCATCAACTGTTTCCTACTCACCCAATCAAATGCCTCTTGAAAGTCGATGAAGAGCACATGAAGGTCGAGGTCACATTCACAACATTTATCAAGGGACTCTGATAAAAAATATTTGATTAACAGTGCTCCTGTCAGGCCTGAAATCACATTGATATTCCCCAATGATCAGTTTGGCAACCACACTCAATTTTTGTGCCAATACACTCGAGAGTAATTTATATGTAACATTAAGTAATGTTATACCTCTATAATTTCTATATTCAGTCTTATCACCTCTGTTAAATACAGGAACGGTGAGACCCATGTTCCAGTCTTCTGGCATAACTTCTTCCTCCATATTTGAACAACTTAATTACTAGGTTGTCTTCTCCAGGAACTCTGTTATTTTTCATTTTGACAATCACTTGTTCCACCTTACCATAAGTTGGGGGTTCTATCAATTCATGGCTTCCTAATGTATCTTCCTCTATGGTAATCAATCTTTATCAATTCCTGGGGTATCTTCCTCTATACTCTCATCTTTACATATATTTTCAAAATGCTATGCTCGTTGCTCTAATCTTCTCATTTCATCACCTATCAGGTTACCCCCCCCCTTATCTCTGAGCAGCTTGGCTTGTGGTTGATATCCTTTACTTTCTCTTTTCACGGCCTGATAGAAATTCCTTCTTTCTTCTCTCTCATCTCCTCCATATGCTCCACCTGCTTCCTCACCCATTTTATCTTCTCACAACAAAGCTTTGATGCCTTCCTTCTGTGGCATCTTTTAAGTTGTCACTGTTTTTCTCCTGTACTGCCTCGAGGCACTCATCATCAAACCATTATTCATTCTTTGGTTTTTCCACGTCTACCTCTTCTACTACATTAGTCACAACATCCTTTTTTATGTTTCCATTCTTGTTCAATGCTTTTTGACTCAAGTACTGCTACTATTTCCTTCTCCATTTTTCTCTCATATTCCATTTGAGTTTTACTATCCCTCAGCTTCTCTGTATACCACTTCTTTCATGGAATTTTATCTTGGAACAACATTTAATTTTTCCCTAACGATTCATTTATCAAGACTGTGATCAGAATAACAGTTGAGACCCCTACACGTTCTGACATCTACGAGGGGCAGTCAAAAAATTAGTTGCACTTGCATAAAAAACGCAACATGTAGAATATTTATGAAAAAACATTTATTTATATGAAAGTACAATTAAAGATCTACTTTTCTATAAAGTCCCCAAGTTTATTCAAACACTTATCATAGCGTGACACGAATTTCTCTATTCCTTTGTTGAAAAATTCCCATCCAACGTCTGATAACCATTCCTGGATTGCAATTTGGACTTCATCGGTAAAATATCGCCGTTTTGCTTTCATAGGTCCGAACACGTGGAAGTCATACAGCGCAAGATCAGGAGACTGTAAGGAGGGTGTTCCCACTCCTCCCACTTAAACGTTTCGAGAAGTTCCTTCGTAATGCGTGCCGAATAAGGCATTGCATTGTCATGCAGAAGCACAATGCCTTTTGTCAGTTTTCTGGGCCGTCAATCTTTAATCGCCTTTCTCAGCCTTTTTAAGGTTTCACACTATGATACTGAATTAATCGTAGACCCCTTTGGCATAAATTCAGTATGCACAACACCTTTGTTATCGAAGAAAATGGTCAGCATCACCTTTCCGGCAGATGAAACCTTTCAGCACTTTTTTGGAGGTGGGGAATGAGGATGTTTCCAGTCACCTGAACTTCGTTTCGTTTCGGGTGAAAAATAATGAACCCAGCATTCATCTCCGGTAACAATTTTGTCCAAAAAGTCATTACCTTCCTTCTCATATCGATCCAAAAACTTGAAAGCTGACTGAAAACGTTTTCCCTTGTGTTCTTCTGTCAATAAACGAGGCACCCATCGAGCACAAATTTTTTGACATTGCAGTTTCTCAGAGATGATGTAGTGTACACTTCCATGCAAAATACGCAATTGGGCTACAATTTCGTCTACTGTGATTCGTCTATTCGCAAGCAAGAATAGGTGAACCCGTTCAACGTTATCATCTGTGACCGAAGTTGATGGCCTTCCCTGCTGGTAATCGTCCTCCATATCTGTGCAGCCATTTTCAAACAACTCGCACCATTTTGAGATGGCCTGGCGTGAAAATGCTATGTCACCATACACTTCTCTCAACTGGCAATGAATTTCAGTGGGGTTGCACCTCTTTGCCCACAGAAAACGAGTCACTGCGCGTAATTCTAACTTCGGATGTAATTTGCAAATGATGCGACACGTTTGATGGCTAACAATGGACTAACTGTTCCAACCACGTAGACACGTTAATAAAGCTGAGGAAAGGGAAGTTCAAACCAGTGTTGCCAACAACTTTCATCAAAATATTCCTTGTAGAAAAAAAAATACGGTCAAGTGCAACTAACTTTTTGACTGCCCCTCGTATTATATTTGAAGCATGATGTGAGCTAACAAGAATATGGTCAATTTGATTGATTGCTCCATGTGGTTTTTTTCCATGTCGCTTTGTATATTTCCTTATGTGGAAAACAAGTACTCTTTATTATAAGATTACCCATAGTGGCCACCTGTCCAAGTAGTTTTCTATTTTCATTACTGCTTTCATGAAGAGTATACTTTTCTGCCACTTTTCTCATAGAGTCTTCTCTTCCCACCTGTGCATTGAAATCTCCCATCAGAATTTTTGCATCATATCTGGGTAATTTCTCATAAATACGTGCAAGGATATTTCTTTGTCTTCCACCTCTGCTTCTTCTATTGGAGTGTGTGCGCATGCTGAAGATAGGTTTCTGAAACATCCTTGAATACTTAAGGTGCAGAATCTTTCATCTATATTTTCATATGAGAGGAAACAGTTTCTTATCTTGGCATTTATTACAAATCCAATACCAAATTGTCCTTTTTTTTTTGCCTTGATCCACTATATATCAAGGTATACTTTTTCTTATCTATTTGTCCTTCATTATATCATCTTGTTTCCTGTAAGGTGGCAATAAGTGTTTTAAATTTGTTTAGTTTACTGAGAACTTTGTTATATTATTTTATTACTGACCAATAAATCTTACTATGTAATATCAATAATTTTATTCAACTTTTGTTCCGGGCGCCATCTCGTGATATGATACAAGAATATTTACTTACTTTAAGGCCAGAATTCGTTTAAGCGAACCAGAAGATAGCGGAATGTGTTATTTGAAATAATAACTCTTGCTTGAAATGTTTACCAAATGACATTACCTTTTAATAACATCTTACTACAAAACATGTGACTCTACCGTGCGACGTAAGCACGCAGCTATATACCCTTAGGTGTTACGTCATGAGACGCAGTTACATTATTTAAGTTAAAAATCCCCTTAAACATTTCAATAGGCCCTCCAAAATAACATTCAATTATATTTTTTATGTTTTAATAACTTATTACTACAAAAACATGCGACTCTACCGTGCGAAAACAAGCACGCTATTATATGCCTTTTGGCGTTGCGTCATGAGAAGCAGTTCTACTGTATAAGTTTAAAAATTTTCCTTAAACATTTCATAAACCCTCCAAAATAACATACTCAATTATATTTTTTATGATATCATAATTATAAATAATTTCACAACCCAGCACTGCTTAAATTTTATATTTATATTATGTTCACGCAATCACACACTCATTCATGCAGTACAATTTTATGGACGTCCCTAACTGAGCTCATTTTATTTGAATTTAAATAGAATATTGAAAATTGTTTTTATAAGTTTGCTACTTAGCTGCGAATCTGTCCCGAAGACGTCGCATCGTTACACGCACTAATAGATGTTAAAACTTTAACAAAAACTTTTGTTAAAGTTACGTTACACTGTTATTTCATGTTTATATGAATACTGCACTTTTACATTATATAACAACACTTAGTTGTGTAAAATTTAGATGGAATTAGCTTTTGGAGAAATACCGGCCGGTACGCTACGCTTCTGAGTCGAGACTGGCTTTGTTTGCAACTATGCAATACAGAGGTGGGGAACAAACTGCGTCGTCATTCCTTTGTGTTTCTACACTCCTACGTTGCTTATAGGCACAGAAAATACGTAGTGGCATACCTTGGCTGATGTAATCATGTGCACAGCTTGTGACACATTTGTATGACGACTGTTTTTGCTGTTTCTGGACGTCTATCCCTGACCTTGACGCAATCCTTGTTCACTCCATATATTGCGCAGTTGCAAACTCTCAATACAACTTTACCAATTTTTTTTTATATGGGACTTTAAAATAAAATACACTTTATATCGATTATTCCCCAAAATATAATAGGGCCAGAATTGTACTGTTACAAAACCCCCTCAATGAAAGATTTTATGCCGAAGCATAAAAACTCTCATTGACACACTCATACTTCCTAAAGGGATCAGCTAGGATATGTCGCCACAACCCCCTTACTGTTTATCAAAAAAATATAATTACTCACCCGTGGTCCGATGATGGTGACAGTACCTGCATGACCTTACTGGACTTCTCCTACGAGATCCCAACACCATAAGGCCAATCAGGCGCTTTACGCTCCTGCTCTGACACGCAGGCCAGCTCAGGACCGCCGTCACAACATCACCAAACACTGAAACAATAAATCAAAAATATCAAAATAGTGGCTTGGTATAATACCATATCCCTAACTGATCTGTTTCCCCTTAGCTATGTGCTGGTTTGTATTAAGAAGCACTGGGTTTACTTTAACTCCACAAGAATTATACAGAAGTTCCACTCTCTTAATTCACTACTCTTAACATTATAAAATTTTTTCGATTCCAATCGATAATAATTAATCCTTTCCCATTAACAAGAAGAAACACAAATCTTTATACTAGAGCAATAATACTTTCTAAATATCCAAACACATAATCTAAATTTACTCAAATAAAATCATTTATTTCTCCCTCTTTCTACAATTCTGAAACATTTTCTTATTATCATTATTTTTATTATTATTAACAGTAAGTAATCCAGCGCTGTAACAATATATACCCCTCTTCCTCCTCCACAGACACTATTTCCCCCCTGAACTGTTGCGGTCAGTTGCCTCCACAAGGACTGAGGCAGAAGGAGTGAGCACTTTTTTCTTTTCTCTCTCTCTCCCATCCTTGCTTCAGCTTTACAAAAACTTCAGGGTAAGTACCCCTACTTTTACTCTTATAATATGCCCCTAAGGTCTACCACCCCTACTGAGGTGAAGTAGCCTATGCTCAAAAATAATCTTAGATTCCCCTTTTAAAAACCCCATTAAATTTCTAAATTTAACCAATTTCAAAGGCCACCAACTATGGTCAGGTTTGACAATTGCTGCCCACAGCTGGTTGTCGTCCAAAATCACAATCTGGGATGGTAAAGCCGAGATCGCCCGAAATGTAGGGAATCGCAATTGTTTGACACTCAGTGTCTTATATAGTTACATTTGTAACTACCCCCAAAATCATACATTTATACATACATACAAATTCATACACTAATACATAATAATACACTCATCATTAACATTGCGATTAAAATAAACAATTCACATTTAACTTTAATCAAAATTTACACACCCTGCATCTTTAAATTTGCGTATAAAATTATAAACATTACATTTTAAATTTTTTTTTTAATTAACTTTTATTAATTAGCCTTCAATTGTTTATCATTTACTTCTTTACAAATTCAAATTTATTATTAACATTCATGTTACATATTATTATTTCATTTCTTATTACCTTTCTACTATGAATTTTCTACTTAACCCTTCACATTTTTATCATTGATTAGTCTGGGTGACCCCTGTATTCACTATGATTTGACTTATTATATAGGCACTAACATTTATAATCTTACTCACCTTTCTTCCAACCAACAATCACTAACAACCAGATTTACATATTATGACACCAATTTCTCAATTATAAACCCCTTCACTAATTCCATTTAAATCCTCTGGCACCGCTCGTCTTTGTAATAGGATGTGTGTTCCCTACCTGGCCATATACATACCCAACCATTTGCCTCCCAAAATATCGGCAAACACTCCCTTAAACTACGCTATTACCTGCCACAACGCTATACGTTGATCACTCCTTATCACCTCACCCCCTAACTACAAAATATCATCATCAATAAATATATTTACCATTCACATTACTCACCTCTCTACATTTAATCACTACTACTGTGTCCCTAAAATATCTAACATGTTATACTCTACTCCCATTTAAATATATTAAATACAAAATGATATAATTTCCACCTACCTGCCAAGATTCTATTACGGTCCAGGATCCGATCACATGAACATCAGATACAAACATGTGTTCAGGTTATCGAAATAACTGATTCGACACATTGTTATGAAGAGAAATAATTAGTTTTAATTATCAATTATGGCTAATTTAAAATTTTGTTTATCGAATACAGTCACTTACATGTTTTTCGAATATGGTGTCATTCTTGCTTATAACTTATTTTTAAACTTACATATTATTACTTACAATCTTAAGGTAGCCCAGCCTGCTTTACATACGCACTCACATTCTTAAAACAAAATTCCCCTTCACCCTTATGAATTAAAACCCATTGTATATAAAGCCCCAGCCATCCATCTGTTCACTCGTTGACCGCGTGGTCGCCCCGTTTTAAGTTCTGAATTGTCCCGAATCAAAAAAAACTATTGTGTTTTGTTGTTGTCTCGTTGTCAGACATCACCGTCACTTGGTTTTTTACACTGTTAACTCATTTTACTGTTATATTGTGAAATTTTGCGAGGAGCCCACTCGGCTCCGTACCGGCGCCGGTCTAATCAGTGAACGACTGCGCAACTAACTTCGCGGGCGGGAGGAACAGTGTTCCACGGCCATCAGATTTCGTTGTCGTTCATAGCTGAATTGCTGTGGCTTATTAGCTATGAATATAACACATAGTGTGTTTTTTCCCAGTGTTGGCTGATGCTATTGGGCGCTGCTAGACTGACGTCATTAACACGGAGGCAGTCCTTAGCTCCATTTCCGGTAGCTTGGCTGGTTGGTTTTACAAATTGTTCATTCATGCGCCATTTTTTACAGCGTCGTTTGTTTCTCTCGGCGTCCCAACAGCACGCATGCTTGAGTCGTTGAGTGCGTGCACCGTCACACTTATACAGTGTTCTGAGAATTCGAGGGTGGTACGAATTCTTGGCTTGGTTACACAACAGAAACTGCGTCTTGCCTTGGTTCTAACTGTTCTCTTGCCACGTGGTCTGTTACAATGGAAATACCGTTTGCACAATATTTTTTACAAAACCCCCAAAAAATGAAATAAATAAAAATACAAATACCCCATACCCTCAATAAATGAAATGACCCAATTTTGACACGTTACAATCACTCTCTTTGTGTGTTACTGGTATTTCAAAATTCTTATTTATCTAACTCCCATTAACTTTAATTGACTAACTCACATGCCTTTATTTACACCCAGGCGCTATCCCTTTTTAACTTTGCATTACTGTGATAATTGACAATTGCATTAGAAAATTCATCCCTCACCTACTAATAACAATACATCTCAATATTCAAATATATTACATGCTTAATCATTTATTATTCATTAGAAACTTTCTTCATTACAAATTAATAATTTAACTTCATTACACAAACTTTCTTTTGTACCACATTAATTAAGTAATTAATCTTCAATTATTTAATTCAATTATTGAAAATTTTGTCATTATTTTCATCACTTGTTTAGAAAAAAAAAAAATTTTAATTGTTATTATTATTAAATCAATTAAACTATAACTTCCTGTACATACATGGTGTACATAACATTACCTGTAATACACAACATCAAGAATACACAAATACATTGACATTAATACACAAAAAAAAAATATACAATCCAACTTATTATTTTATCATTGACCAAAAACAGCTCATAAGCAATCCATTTTAAAACCACTGTTCACATATATTAATGTTCATACACAATAAACAATCTACCCTCCATCATTGAATAACAGTCGAATCTTAGGTCTATACAACTTATTTTTTATTAAATATAGGATATTATTTTTATCAACATAATATTTATTTAAATTTTTATATTCTTCCACAATCTCGTTTGAATTAATAGGCTTGTTCCATATCAATTTATCATATACCATGTCATCATCGGGTATGGTTCTGTCTACCTCAGTATTATCTGTCATAATCATGCAAGTTATAAAGTCATTTCTATCGTCATCATAATTATCTACTATGACACCCGTTACTTCCCAAGGTAAGTACTTGTTATCATTATTATCATCATCTACTATTATTGCTATCTCAATTTCACTATAATTATCCACCATCTCTACTCCTAACCTTTCTACAAATTCTCTATACTTTCTATTTATCTTAAAAATCTCTATTACTCTCTTTCTCTCTCTCTCTCAATATATTTCTCACCATAACACCAAGCTACACTCTCTCTCTCTAAATATGCAGGGGTCACTAACTCATAATTACTGCACCACCTATGAGGTACACAAAAACACCAAGGAACTCTATTTGTAGACCTATCGTCTCCCAAATATATATCTAAGGAACTCACGTCCTTGCTAAAAATACGTGAAGACTTGACTTCTCCCCCTACTACAACATCAAGGGAAAATTCTACCCCCTGCATCCCTTTTACAAATATACTTTCTCTCAGCTCTCTCTCTCTGACTCCATACACACAAACATCTCATTATCATTTTCTAACACCATATCATTATTATTACCTGAAAGTTCATTAATCAAATTATCATTGTTACTCACCTTGTTAGCACTTAAACTAACACTATTCTCTGTAAATGTATCATTATTACTACCCCCACTATTCTCTACCCTACTTTTATTCTTGTAATTCTCGTCTACTTTACTCTTGGATATATCAAATTTCTCGTCTACTAACGTTACTGTTTGTTCTTTCATTTTATCGAAATGCGTATGCATTTCATCGATTCTTTTATCTAACTTAAAATTTTGTCTTTTAATTTCATTTTTTATTTCATCAAACTTTACACTCTGTTCATCAAATTTGTCATTCAAGTTAGTATATTTAACATTAGAATCACTTTGTTGTTCATCAAACTTATTATTTATTGTCTCAAGTTTGTTACTTTGTTCATCGAATTTATTATTAAAACTACTCTTAATTCCTTTAATTTCGCTTAATAGTAACTGCATCATGGCAGCTGTATCATCTGTTTTATTTTCGTCTCGAGTTGAGATGGGTGTTAATGGAACTGGATTTAACTCAGTGGCTCTGGTTTCACTGATCTGACTAATTGGGGTTAATTTAACGTCCATCTCACTCGTAACTGTTTCGTCTACATTATCATCTTCATCAGTATTCATTTTGCTTATTTATAATACACGCATGCATATACTCTTATAACATAACCTATCTTCTACGTTTATGTTTACGTATTTTAAAATTATATATATTATTTTAGATAACTGTCCGCTCCTTCCCGTAGGCTTACCCCACATGAAATAAAATTTTATGTCGAGTCCCTGTTCCAGAAGCCAATGTTATATTATTTTATTACTGACCAATAAATCTTACTATGTAATATCAATAATTTTATTCAACTTTTGTTCCGGGCGCCATCTCGTGATATGATACAAGAATATTTACTTACTTTAAGGCCAGAATTCGTTTAAGCGAACCAGAAGATAGCGGAATGTGTTATTTGAAATAATAACTCTTGCTTGAAATGTTTACCAAATGACATTACCTTTTAATAACATCTTACTACAAAACATGTGACTCTACCGTGCGACATAAGCACGCAGCTATATACCCTTAGGTGTTACGTCATGAGACGCAGTTACATTATTTAAGTCAAAAATCCCCTTAAACATTTCAGTAGGCCCTCCAAAATAACATTCAATTATATTTTTTATGTTTTAATAACATATTACTACAAAAACATGCGACTCTACCGTGCGAAAACAAGCACGCTATTATATACCTTTTGGCGTTGCGTCATGAGAAGCAGTTCTACTGTATAAGTTTAAAAATTTCCCTTAAACATTTCATAAACCCTCCAAAATAACATACTCAATTATATTTTTTATGATATCATAATTATAAATAATTTCACAACCCAGCACTGCTTAAATTTTATATTTATATTATGTTCACGCAATCACACACTCATTCATGCAGTACAATTTTATGGACGTCCCTAACTGAGCTCATTTTATTTGGATTTAAATAGAATATTGAAAATTGTTTTTATAAGTTTGCTACTTAGCTGCGAATCTGTCCCGAAGACGTCGCATCGTTACACGCACTAATAGACATTAAAACTTTAACGAAAGCTTTTGTTAAAGTTACGTTACACTGTTACTTCATGTTTATATGAATACTGCACTTTTACATTATATAACAACACTTAGTTGTGTAAAATTTAGATGGAATTAGCTTTTGGAGAAATACCGGCCGGTACGCTACGCTTCTGAGTCGAGACTGGCTTTGTTTGCAACTATGCAATACAGAGGTGGGGAACAAACTGTGTCGTCATTCCTTTGTGTTTCTACACTCCTACGTTGCTTATAGGCACAGAAAATGTGTAGTGGCACACCTTGGCTGATGTAATCATGTGCGCAGCTTGTGACACATTTGTATGACGACTGTTTTTGCTGTTTCTGGACGTCTATCCCTGACCTTGACGCAATCCTTGTTCACTCCATATATTGCGCAGTTGCAAACTCTCAATACTGTAACGTGTCCATAAATTGTAACGCATGAATAAATATAAAATTACCAAAAAAAGAAGAAAAGTTACAATACAACTTTACCAATTTTTTTTTATATGGGACTGTAAAATAAAATACACTTTATATCGATTATTCCCCAAAATATAATAGGGCCAGAATTGTACTGTTACAACTTCTGTCATTTTTCCTGGCTGAAGCATGGTTTCTAACATTCCACGTTGCCATCGTCAGGTCTCTCCTTCTTTTACTATTCTTGATATGTCCTTTTGGAGAGCTGCTGTCTTTAAACCATGAAGACTGGCCGTTATTCCGAGGCTTATCTATGGGCTTCACAACACTGGGTGTTTTACAAGGAAGAGTTGTTAAGCTGTCACTCAACCCCCTACCAGGAGGACTGGGAACCTTGATTTTGGGGTGCCCTATCCCTAGACAAGTTTCTGTTTTATACAAGTTGTTTTTAACATATGCACAGTATTAACTATGAGAAATCGAAGGGACCATGGAAATTTTCCACCTTAAAAAGTTTTCTGTCTTTTCCAGGTTTCGGCATATACAGTTTTCACTGTATATGGCATTTTATTGCCCAAAATATTATAATTTTTTGTTGTAACTAGAGACTTAAATTTTCTTCTCTTTATGATGGCAACCCATATATAAAAACGTTAGTCTGTTTCAGTGGATTATATAATATTCAAATACATAATTTGTATACTATACAAAAATGAGATTTTTAGATTTAATAGTGAAGATAGGTACAAATGACACTGTATCAGGAATTTTTTATTTTAAATTAGCTCAGAGGCTGTCCACCTGAAATTTTACTGCTTGAATCTGTTAATGAAAATTAGTTAGCTCTTTTGATAATATATAAAGAATAAAACAAAAACACAAAAGTATTTCAAAAATGTAAAGTTTAAAAAATAAAGTGAGCTATAACTAAAAATATCATTCACTGTTAATAGTATATAAGTGTATTATTCGCTTAGTAAGTGCAGATGTGACTTCATTGCTAAGGTAATGAAACAGTATGAGATGACCACAACACTGATACAATAACTGGTTTGCAGGATGTTAATTATTGTACTCGTGTTTTGCAAAACCACAACAAGTACTCTCATTACCATAGACTATCTTTTTAGTACATGTACATTTGTACAACTTAGTGAGAATACTTACCTGAAGAGAAGTCTCAAAGTTATAGGAGGGAGTTTCAGTTTTTAGTACATTACAAAAACAACACCACCAATTCTAAATTTTGGTTGCACATGTATTTTAACTAAGAAGACATTAATCAAGATCGCTATGGATTTTAATTTTCTGTAGCGTTTTGTTGTGTGCCAGACAATTGAGTTGATGTTCTTGTGAAGTATAATTTTTACAGGCAAAAATTATAAGAAACAAACTTTTTTCATGATCCAAATATAGCTACATGTATTGTTATTCATTACATTATTAACAGTTGCTTATTAATAATAATGTACTGTGATTTTAATTTTTATTTATAGAGCCTGAAACCAACTTCACTTGTAAGATATGCTATTCTGGATCCCAGTCCATGTGTGTCAGACGACTATGATCAGTCTGAAGATGAACGACGAAAGGAGTCAGAGTTAGTTGATCAAAAAATTGAAGAACTGCAACAAGAGGTATTGATTTCAATACAACTTGGCTATTTTTTGTATGAAGTAGATTTTATTAGTTTAACTGTGCGTTTATGTTAACACTTTCCAAAATATAAATAAGACAACATAAACATAAATGGCAACTAGCTGTTACTAAAAAAAAAAGATAGAAATATATATAAAGTAAAAGTAAAAAAGACATATATATTCATTACAATCTGTCAGAGTGCTAATTATTAAATGTGTGATGCAGCTTATAACGTTGCAGAAATCTGATCATATAAAGTATCAATAAGTATTATAGAAATGCTAAAAAGTAAGATAATTTAATAAAGAAATAATAAAGAAAAAATATAAAATATAGTTAAGAAAGAAGAAGGAAGAATCGTGAACAAAAGTAATCATTACATGAGTAGACTAGACTGACAAACGAATGACTTTGACCTAACCCCAGAGATTGGCCAGATAAAGACCGAAAAAGATGAGAATAGATTCACAGAGATTAAGAAGACGAATCCATGAAAAGAGACACAAATAAGTAAAGAAAATATGTAACTAATAATGAATAAAACGGTAGTAAATAAAGTACACTAACCACAAAAAATAAATAAGACAATTATTGTTAAATAAAGTATATTGTTAAGGACCTTATAATAATAAGAAAATAAGGCACCTAATGTTAAAGAATAGTTGTAAATGTACATCTAAAATAACTTTGAAACCAAGAGTGAGAGATAGGTAGGGAGTGATAAAGATAATCAGTGAAGTGATAAGTGTATTAAAATAAACAACATATAATATTAAGAAAAGGGAATAATAAACAATTGTGACAAACACAAAACATAATCACATGATGAATGAACAATTAAGTTAAGTGTATTAGACTGTAAGACACAGAATAATTGTGAGTGTAAAGAATAGAAAAGAATATGATATCAGTATAAGAATCACCAGGGTGATTATTTTTATAGAAGAAATGGTGTAGGTATAACACTCACCAAAATTGTTAATTTTTAATTTAAAGAAAGTTAAGTTATTGGCTTAGTGTTAAAAGTTAAGTTATTGGCTTAGTGTTTAAGGGAGTATATACAAGAAAAAATAATTTTACAGTAATATGTTAGTATGTTTTATATAAGTAAGGAAGTTATAAAAAGAGTAGTAGCAGTACCTTTATAAGTAATAACAGGCAATATAATAATTATAATTTTCAATGAAAGGAAACATGGCTGAACCATATACAGACCATGAAGTTATTTATATGTTATGTTTTATTAAGAGATTTAAGTGCTAAAGAGGTGTGTGAGAAATGGAAATAGGTATAAAAAATAGTAATGACATAAATTTAACAAAGCAGCAAAATAATAACTATAAAGTAAATTGAAAGCAAAATATCAGATAAGAAATAATGTTGTAAGAGTATAATAACATCAATAGATTGTAAAACAGTTCCAAAATAATTCAAAAGACAAGAAACACGAAAGGAAATTAAGCAGACAAGATATGCTCAATAAATAATGTTTAAATAGAACAAAATAAGAAATTATAAGATGTAACAGTTTAGGCCTATAAATGACATAGCTGTATAAATACAGAAAACCAATTGTAAACAACTGAAAACTATATTTAAATAACCAAACAAAGTAAATTATGTAATTACCATCAACTAACAAAAATAACATGTCAGAATTATATTAAACCATAGAAATAAGTAAATTATGTATCAACAGAGTATTATAAATTTTGTACAAAAGTATTAATACATGGCTTAGACCAGTCTTGTGAGATATCAAACTAATCTTTGAAAGAAAATAGGAACATCTATGTTAATATTTCAACCATTGAAATTATCCCCAAGTAAATATAGTCATTATAAAATATTTATTCATTTTAAACAAAAAACCAGGATTGATAACAATAGTTTCAAATAAACTCAGCCAATCAGAGTAAAGTCAGTTACCATGACTACAACGCGTTGTTATAATTTTTGACCGTTATGAAAGAGAGCTCCATTATTAACTACCCAGAGGAACAGATGCTATATTGATGATGACCATTTGAAGGAAGAATAACGAAGAAAATCAAACTAAAATGAAACCCAATTGATTAACTGATCTCCACCATAGTTCCTGTAACACGTGAAGGGACAATAACCGAATATTAAAACTACATTTAAATAAAAACTGGATGAATTAAGAAACAGACGCAAGAAGTAGACGGCATTCATCTCTTTGGAACTAATCGAAGTAAATAATTCATTGGTGAAGACACTTGACGATCCATAACTCGAACAACATTATGTTGTTAAGTATAAAATAAATTATAACTAATTACGAACCAAACTGATTAACCATTTTCTGAATAAATAACTCTCGCTCTAAAATTTAAACACTAATTTCTTTCAAGGATTTATGATTCATATTTAATAACACTATGTATAAGAAATATAACCTATGTCAAACTGATAAAACCGACACACACCTTTAACACAATAATGTTGAGTTTTCATATAAACCTTATTATTATTTAAGTACCACAATTGTAAAGTGGTGTACTTTATTTGAACATCTTGTTATAAACCTTTTTTGTACTCAAAAGAATTCACTGGCAGAATAAATTGTATAAATAAGAAACAATAACCATTATAGCTTTATAAGCCTGGAGCGCTGCCACCTTTGCTATCCACTGAGTGAAAACGAATTTACGGCCGAGGCATAAACTTTGTTATGCTAACTTTTATTGTACGATTATTAATCCAAAATTAATGAATTATTGAACAAATTAAATCAGTACGAACCTTTACTAACTGTCTTGTATTTATTTGAATAGTATTATGTATGTTATGTGCTTTAGCAGAGAGTAGACACTATTACACAAATTTTATGTTGGCAACACATCCCAACAACGAGCGAAAGTCGAGTTCCCGCCAATCAGCGAGGCAATTCGAATTATTCTTTACAGTATCCAGGAGATAATCTAACTGCGAAAATTTTAATTGTTTTATAAAAAACAATTTGGCGCCTTTCGGGAGTTAAAAAATACAACATAGAACAGATAAAGACTTCGATACTGGTTATTCGTACGTTCGCAACGGATGCAATCTGCTTGAGTTACGTTACAGAGCGACGACGGATTGGTAAGACACGAGAGTACACATTACACCATTTACACTCTACAAATTTGTAGAATACGACAGAAGAGCGGTATTACAAGCTGTAAAGCGGAAGATGAGTTGAGACAGGAAAGTGACCGATCATTTTCCTTTATTAAGTTAATACTGCCGGTGTATTGTCATTGGAGCTCAGATTTGTGTGACACGTTGCATTGTAACCAGTTTTTACTGTTATACTACTTCCAGTCCCGGAAGGCGGCTAGAGGATTAGGAGACCCTTGGCTCACGCACGCACACTGGTAGGCCGCGTAACAATAGACAGGGGCCGGAACTTGACCTGCGCTGCTGCCTTTTTAAATACAGTTTACTATAATAAATTAAATTTTGTTATTCTGCTTAATCTTATAGTTTTGATCGTTCCATTTAATTCAGACTGTGATTTCATTTAAAATAAGTCCAAACACGAAGTTTATACGATGATTTTCAAATGTTTTACTCTTATTTGTTTATTTTGAAATATTGTGATTGCTAAACTTCTGAGAATTATTTATGCAACTGTTATTAACAAAATGTTATTATTAAAAACTAAGATTCTGATGATTTAATTTACTTTTCAACTATTTTTCTGAGACACTCCCTTTGGATGCCAGAAGCCGGTTAAATGGCCCTATGGTTCATTGTTGGACTGCTAGCGGCCGATCTCGCTGGCTTTTTGTATATTCATCGTAGCGGATGCATTACTTATAGTATCTTTTTATACTACACGTCAGATTAATGCTAAATAGTTAGGCTACTTTACTTTTTTTATACAAGGCTTTAAACGCGAGCTCAAAATTCAACTAAGTATGTACTCGGAATTTTAAAATTAACTTTCTCTGCGTTCAAAGCTCTGATGCTTATTTGCAGGCTTGAAACTGCCGATGGCCGCATTAAAAGTTATATATAAGTTTTTCAATATTTACAAATTTACAACAATTAAAAATCAAAATTTAAAAGGCCGACACCAGGAATTTTAAGATTCTCGTAATTTCGAGGTCAAGTTGTAAAATCAAAAATCAATTTGTAAAAATATTACATATTAAAGGGAGTGTCACAGAAAAATAGTTGAAAAATAAATAAGATGATCAGTAACTTAGTTTTTAATAATCATCATTTTTAATAATAGTCGCTTAGATGGTGTTCTAAAGTTTAACCCTTTGAACAGTGACAATTCGGTCAGTATGCCGGGCCCCTGAAAGTGGAATTTTTTGAAATTTTGTAAAATGTATTTTAATGCAAAATTGTCAACTTCAATTATAGGCAAATTGATTTAAAATGTATAAATAGTGTTAAATTAAAATTGTCTACTTACTTTAAAAGTTCTTCTGTGTGTGAAAAAAAAAAATAGACACTTTATCACGCGATTCACAGTTTGTAATATATTCACGAATTTCGTCTTCAGTCAAATATTTAGACATTTTGCAAAGATAGTTTATCAGATTACTAAATCAATACTCAACACTAAATCCAAATTTTATGCACTATAATTTAAATAATACAAATAATAAACGTTATTTATAAACGAAAACACTGCTCACACCTTTACACTTTCGTACACAACGCAGAACGTAACCTCCAAACACAACGCTGCAGAGCACGTGTAAAATTATTCACCACAGCCACGTAAATTACATCAGACTAAGAAGGAATGAATACCAAATGTTTCAGAAAGTATCCGCTAAAGTTTAAGCACAACAATAAAATTTAATTTATTGTAGTGGACTGTAACTAAAAAGACAGCAGCACAGGTCAAAGGCCTGTCCCTGTCTATTGTTAGGCAGCCTGTCAGTGTGTGTGTGTGTGTGTGTGTGTGTGGGTCTCCTAATCCTCTAGCCGCCTTCCAGGACTGGAAGTAGTATATGGGTGATTCTACAAATAGGGGCAGTTTCAGGTCCCATGGTTGTATAGGGGTTATCATTCTTTCAACACAGTTCTAGGAAAAATGTATCATTGTATACATGAACATCGTAAAAATAGACTAGTTTTGAACAAAATTTTGAGAATTGAACAATACAAAAAAATAATAATACGCGATTTGTCATTAGCATGGATGTCCCTAGTCATCACTTCTTAAGTTATTCCTATTGTATTTATTAAATATGAGTTATTTTTTTCTTATGACGCGTAAATTTGACTAGCATAAACCTTACCTTATAAAAAAAAAATTTTTTTTTATAACCAAATAAATAAGTCGGTACAATTTTTGAAAATCTGTCCCTGAAGTTTACTGTCATTAGCATGGACAAAAATAAAAAGGATCCAGAAAGTGAGGGAATGTTCGTTTTGCACTGGGATAATATGTGTGTGGCAGCACTGATCCAGGTTGTAATGGTGGACTGTGTATTGCTGAAGTGCTTTGTTATTGTGATTTTTATAGGCTTTTTTACTCCTGCATTCTAGGTACGTATATTAATTCATAGTCATTAGAATGGAAAATGTAGAAATAAATAGGTTTACAACAATTAGCTAAATAAATCATCCAATTGTTTTTTAAAATGAATGAATTTAAGGGTGTAAACCAAAGATCTGTTGAAGTTAACCTTATAGCAAAATACAATAAATATGGCCATTTTGTCATTAGCATGGACACATTTCAGGTCATTGGCATGGACCATTTTTGTCCATGCTAAGGACAACCTGCCATGATAATTACATTAATTTAAAATTAATGTTCTATAATACTATTTAATATTTTTTTAATGAAATAAAAATTAACATTGTTATCAGATCCATAATGTTTACTGTTGATAAATTCATAAATTATATCGACTAACTAACACATGTGTTATTTAGTCTTTAGTCGATATAATTTTATGAATTTATGAAAAAAATTGTGTTTCATAACTAATTCTTTTTCAAAAAATGACAGTAAAAGTAGGAAAGTTTTAAAACTTTCTAAAATAAAATTTCTAACTAGTATATATATTGTAACGCGTAGACTCGGTCGTATCTGTAAAATGTATACGAGTTTCGTATGTGTATAAAGTGTTAGTGCGTTCGTCTCGCACTGGGGTCGTTACATCAATGGTTGCTGCTAACGATGTCCGTAGCGTTGCGGTAATCACCAGTATAACACAACAGTATCCTTACCTGTTTATAATTATAGGGGTGTATTAATCCCGGGTGGCGCCAAATTGTTTATTAAAACAATTAAAATTACTGAATAAAGTGTTTTCAGCGGTGACGGTCGAGGCGTTCAAATAATTCACGCTCGTTCCGCCTTCTAGGTCGTATCGACAGTTGTGCAAATGACGACTTGAACGCTGCTCATCAAACCTAGTCTTCGTAAATAAACACAAGTAATATAATTCGCTCCCTATGAAATAATAACAACGGTTACTCCCTGTAATAGTTATTTTTAATGAGTGATAATTAAAATATTCAATCTGACAATTATATTATAATAAATTTGCACCGACTTTTTACATGAAACACTTGCTCTCAAGGCTGACGAAAATCGATTCTGTAACGATATATCCTGTCACCGGACAAAAGGCTTGCCGCATGACAAATGGCGCCAATCGTACACTCTAGTTATTTTGGTGGCCCTAAAAAGGACCTTGTGGCGAGAAGGCTGATGTTGGTTGTGCCGCGCTAAGATGTTCGGCGGCTGAGCCCGCTGTTTGTGGCGTACTACAGTCCTCCTCTTCTTCCGGCACCGGTTGTAGAGTCGGCTGCCGGCCCAGCGAAATCTGTCGCTGGCGCGGAACTGGAGGGCGAAGACGCAAGAACGCCGGTTCTATTCTTCGGCCGTTCCTTCCGGCTGACTCCGCGCCGATGTCGTCCGAGAGACGAGAGGAGATGAAGTGCGTCCATTGGCGTGGCGATGAAGAGTGCCCAAAATTTTCTCCCGGGGCTGGTTTTATGCACTCACCGGGATCGCTGTTTCGCTAGCTCCGAACACGCAGTTGGTCACGTCTCGGCGGCTGCTGATGCCGGATTGGCTCGCTCCGAGCACGTAGTTGGTCACGTCTCGGCCGCTGGTAACGGAGAGCAGATGTTCGCATACCGCTGCCGTCACAATCCGTATCGCAAGGCAGCTGAATGTTTGGATATTACTATGTTTTTTGTTCCAAAATCGGTGGGTTCTTGTGATTATGAGCTAAAGAATTCCTATGGTTACAATAAAAATATTTTACCTTATTCTACGTGTACATAAATAATATGGTGTGATGTTACAATCTGTGCTGTAGTGTCGTTAAATGTGTTTTGAAAGTTCGTGTTTAAACAATAGGTTAGATTTTATGTTAACAAATTTTCGGTGTATTTATTTTACTTAAATAATCTTTGAAAGAGAAATATTCGGTTTATAGTGAGATCAATTTACTTTTAGTAAAATTTAGAGTGATTAGATTTTTTGGAAATAAGTTAATTCAATTGTACTTAACACATCGGCATGACTTGGTGTTTTCGTTCATTGGATCGTGATAGGGTTGGGCTGCAATAAGTTCTTTTTTCATTTATCTATGGACTTAAGTAGGTCTGGCGTCCTTTTCATAGAGTATGGTCATAATTTTCGTTTAATTCTCAGTTTATGGTCCTGGATCTTGAATGGACTGCTCTAATAGGTCGTCTGCTTCTTATACAGTCATGGTTATAAACTTCATTTACTGTTTCACATTATTTTATTGAAAAATTGGTCTTCCAAATTTTGGCTTCTGTACTGCTTGACTGACGCTTTACGAGTAACGGTATTCAACGGTAATTTTCGCCACCAACGTCCGTTTCTATGGTAACTGAATAATTCTGATTGGCTGATTTTGATATAAACCCATTGTTATCAAAATTTGAATTCTTTTCAAAATCCTCGTATATCTTCTGACTGCTGTTATTCCTCTATCTTCCTTCCTGATTATTAAATATTGTCACTATAGACAATATGTATTTCCTTTCATAGATTATTTTGATACACCTCAAGTTTGGGTTATTCAGGTTTTTTTTTATGTTTTTACAATTATGTTAATACTTGTTAATTACATTTCTTTTTGTATTCATATGCTTATTATAATATTTTGTTTCACAAATGATTTACAATTTATTCTGGATGAGTCCTTCACCTCGGATTTGCTAATTTCTTTGTTACTTTGTTATAATTTGTATTTGTTTGTTTCTGACAGTTAGGCATTTTCATAGGCCTAAGTAGCCATTATGGCATTTGACTTATTTCATTTAAATTACATTTCATTTCAGCCTAATGGGCTTTATTTTGTTATTATAATTGGTTGTGTTGTGTTTCGGGTCTGTTTATGTGTTATTATTATGTCACTATTATTTTATACACAATTGTTTACTATTTGGTTTCCATGTTTTCTAGTCATACATTTCTTAATGTTTTTATTTATTTCCTTTACCAATAATAACAATGTGGCTATTATTTACTACTTTTTTGATCTTATTTAAATATAACATGTAGGCCTATGGTCTGTATGATTCTTACAGCCATATCCAATTCATAAACTGGCTTGAATAATTATTTAACTATTATTTGCTAATCTTTGTTTACAATTTATCTTATTTTATATTACTTCCATATTCCTTAAGGAATGGAAGTATGGTGATGGCAAAAAAAATCGTGTTCGAGATTATTGCAGATTCTGATTCTACTACACTCAAAACATGAAAAAAAGTCGTTTTCCGAAAAGTGTCTGTGTGTCTGTCTGTCTGTCTGTAGATTTTTTTTCTATGGCAAACGATAACTGCCGCAAATTCAAACAGAATCAAATAATTTTTTGCATACAGCCCGGTTTTGCAGAGTTCTCGCGACCTATTGTTTTTGGTGAAGATCGGTTGAGGGAAAGGGGTAGTTTACCTGCAACGGTTTTTTTTTAGCAAGGGAAATTTTGTTTGTTTGGCAAACGATAACAGCCGCAAATTCAAACAGAATCAAATAATGTTTCGCATACAGCCCTGAATTGTAGAGTTCTCAAGACCTATTGTTTTTGGTGAAGATCGGTTAAGGGAAAGGGGTAGCTTACCTGTAACGTTTTATGTTTTAACAAGGGTATTTCCTATGGCAAACGATAACAGCCGCAAATTCAAACAGAATGAAAAGATTATTTGCATACAGGCCTAAATTGTAGAGTTCTCAATACCTTTTGTTTTTGGTGAAGATCGGTTAAGGGAAAGGGGTAGTTTACCTACAACGTTTTTTTTACAAGGGTATTTTCTATGGCAAACGATAACAGCCGCAAATTCAAACAGAATCAAATAATTTTCTGCATACAGCCCTGATTTGTAGAGTACTCAAGACCTATTGTTTTTGGTGAAGATCGGTTGAGGGGAAGGGGTAGTTTACCAGCAACGTTTTTTATCATGCGTATTTTCTATGGCAAACGACAACTGCCGCAAATTCAAACAGAATCAAATAATTTTTTGCATACAGCCCTGATTTGTAGAGTACTCGCGACCTATTGTTTTTGGTGAAGATCGGTTGAGGGGAAGGGGTAGTTTACCTGCAACGGTTTTTTTTATCAAGGGAAATTTTTTTTTTTTTGGCAAACGATAACAGCCGCAAATTCAAACAGAATCAAATAATGTTTCGCATACAGCCCTGAATTGTAGATTTCTCAAGACCTATTGTTTTTGGTGAAGATCGGTTGAGGGAAAGGGGTAGTTTACCTGCAACGTTTTTTTAACAAGGGTATTTTATATGGCAAACGATAACAGCCGCAAATTCAAACAGAATCAAATAATGTTTTGCATACAGTCCTGATTTGTAGAGTACTCAAGACCTATTGTTTTTGGTGAAGATCGGTTAAGGGGAAGGGGTAGTTTACCTGCAACCTTTTACGTTTTATTTTCTATGGCAAACGATAACAGCCGCAAATTCAAACAGAATCAAATAATGTTTTGCATACAGCCCTGATTTGTAGAGTACTCAAGACCTATTGTTTTTGGTGAAGATCGGTTAAGGGGAAGGGGTAGTTTACCTGCAACGTTTTTTTATCAAGCGTATTTTCTATGGCAAACGATAACAGCCGCAAATTCAAACAGAATCAAATAATTTTTTGCATACATCCCTGAATTGTAGAGGTCTCAATGACTTTCGATTTTGGTGAAGATCGGTTAAGGGGAAGGGGTAGTTTACCTGCAACCTTTTACGTTTTAACAAGAGTAAAGTACTTGAAAATTTATTTAAACTTTTTGAAACAATGGTAATTGTTAAAAATAATAATAATGTTGCCAGGCAATAAAATTATAATTTTTTCATTTTAATGTAATATAATATTTTTCATTTAATACAGCAATAAAAAGGCAGGTAAGACACAGCCTGGCTGTTTGGCTGAAAATGATTTTAAATATAAATCTTAGAATATGGAAGTCATGTATGGTTCTCCATACCGATATTTATTTTTTAGTGTGATAAACAACATCACTTTTATGAACTTATAACGATCCCTTATAACATGGGTGTTTTAACTTCCATATTCCTTAAGGAATGGAAGTATGGTGATGGCAAAAAAAATTGTGTTCGAGATTATTGCAGATTCTGATTCTACTACACTCAAAACATGAAAAAAAGTCGTTTTCCGAAAAGTGTCTGTGTGTCTGTAGATTTTTTTTCTATGGCAAACGATAACTGCCGCAAATTCAAACAGAATCAAATAATTTTTTGCATACAGCCCTGATTTGCAGAGTACTCGCGACCTATTGTTTTTGGTGAAGATCGGTTGAGGGAAAGGGGTAGTTTACCTGCAACGGTTTTTTTTTTAGCAAGGGTAATTTTGTTTGTTTGGCAAACGATAACAGCCGCAAATTCAAACAGAATCAAATAATGTTTCGCATACAGCCCTGAATTGTAGAGTTCTCAAGATCTGTTGATTTTGGTGAAGATCGGTTAAGGGAAAGGGGTAGTTTACCTGTAACGTTTTATGTTTTAACAAGGGTATTTCCTATGGCAAACGATAACAGCCGCAAATTCAAACAGAATCAAAAGATTATTTGCATACAGCCCTAAATTATAGAGTTCTCAAGACCTATTGTTTTTGGTGAAAATCGGTTAAGGGAAAGGGGTAGTTTACCTGCAACGTTTTTTTAACAAGGGTATTTTTACTTCCATATTCCTTAAGGAATGGAAGTATGGTGATGGCAAAAAAAATCGTGTTCGAGATTATTGCAGATTCTGATTCTACTACACTCAAAACATGAAAAAAAGTCGTTTTCCGAAAAGTGTCTGTCTGTCTGTGTGTCTGTCTGTCTGTAGATTTTTTTTCTATGGCAAACGATAACTGCCGCAAATTCAAACAGAATCAAATAATTTTTTGCATACAGCCCTGATTTGCAGAGTACTCGCGACCTATTGTTTTTGGTGAAGATCGGTTGAGGGAAAGGGGTAGTTTACCTGCAACGGTTTTTTTTTAGCAAGGGTAATTTTGTTTGTTTGGCAAACGATAACAGCCGCAAATTCAAACAGAATCAAATAATGTTTCGCATACAGCCCTGAATTGTAGAGTTCTCAAGATCTGCTGATTTTGGTGAAGATCGGTTAAGGGAAAGGGGTAGTTTACCTGTAACGTTTTATGTTTTAACAAGGGTATTTCCTATGGCAAACGATAACAGCCGCAAATTCAAACAGAATCAAAAGATTATTTGCATACAGCCCTAAATTGTAGAGTTCTCAAGACCTATTGTTTTTGGTGAAGTTCGGTTGAGGGAAAGGGGTAGTTTACCTGCAACGTTTTTTTAACAAGGGTATTTTCTATGGCAAACGATAACAGCCGCAAATTCAAACAGAATCAAATAATGTTTGGCATACAGCCCTGATTTGTAGAGTACTCAAGACCTATTGTTTTTGGTGAAGATCGGTTAAGGGAAAGGGGTAGTTTACCTGTAACGTTTTATGTTTTAACAAGGGTATTTCCTATGGCAAACGATAACAGCCGCAAATTCAAACAGAATCAAAAGATAATTTGCATACAGCCCTAAATTGTAGAGTTCTCAAGACCTATTGTTTTTGGTGAAGATCGGTTGAGGGAAAGGGGTAGTTTACCTGCAACGTTTTTTTAACAGGGGTATTTTCTATG
This sequence comes from Magicicada septendecula, assembly GCA_034769895.1. Classification (NCBI taxonomy): domain Eukaryota; kingdom Metazoa; phylum Arthropoda; class Insecta; order Hemiptera; family Cicadidae; genus Magicicada; species Magicicada septendecula. The sequence goes on along the minus strand of CM068367.1, from coordinate 397,382,453 downwards.
GCAAACGATAACAGCCGCAAATTCAAACAGAATCAAATAATGTTTTGCATACAGCCCTGATTTGTAGAGTACTCAAGACCTATTGTTTTTGGTGAAGATCGGTTAAGGAGAAGGGGTAGTTTACCTGCAACGTTTTTTTATCAAGCGTATTTTCTATGGCAAACGATAACAGCCGCAAATGCAAACAGAATCAAATAATGTTCTGCATACGTCCCTGAATTGTAGAGGTCTCAATGACTTTCGATTTTGGTGAAGATCGGTTAAGGGGAAGGGGTAGTTTACCTGCAACCATTTACGTTTTAACAAGAGTAAAGTACTTGAAAATTTATTTAAACTTTTTGAAACAATGGTAATTGTTAAAAATAAAATAATTTTGTTGCCAGGCAATAAAATTATAATTTTTTCATTTTAATGTAATATAATATTTTTCATTTAATACAGCAATAAAAAGGCAGGTAAGACAGCCTGGCTGTTTGGCTGAAAATGATTTTAAATCTTAGAATATGGAAGTCATGTATGGTTCTCCATACCGATATTTTACTTCCATATTCCTTAAGGAATGGAAGTATGGTGATGGCAAAAAAATCGTGTTGGAGATTATTGCAGATTCTGATTCTACTACACTCAAAACATGAAAAAAAGTCGTTTTCCGAAAAGTGTCTGTGTGTCTGTCTGTCTGTCTGTCTTAGATTTTTTTTCTATGGCAAGCGATAACTGCCGCAAATTCAAACAGAATTAAATAATTTTTTGCATACAGCCCTGATTCGCAGAGTACTCGCGACCTATTGTTTTTGGTGAAGATCGGTTGAGGGAAAGGGGTAGTTTACCTGCAACGGTTTTTTTTTAGCAAGGGTAATTTTGTTTGTTTGGCAAACGATAACAGCCGCAAATTCAAACAGAATCAAATAATGTTTCGCATACAGCCCTGAATTGTAGAGTTCTCAAGATCTGTTGATTTTGGTGAAGATCGGGTAAGGGGTAGTTTACCTGTAACGTTTTATGTTTTAACAAGGGTATTTCCTATGGCAAACGATAACAGCCGCAAATTCAAACAGAATCAAAAGATTCTTTGCATACAGCCCTAAATTGTAGAGTTCTCAAGACCTATTGTTTTTGGTGAAGATCGGTTGAGGGAAAGGGGTAGTTTACCTGCAACGTTTTTTTAACAAGGGTATTTTCTATGGCAAACGATAACAGCCGCAAATTCAAACAGAATCAAATAATGTTTTGCATACAGCCCTGATTTGTAGAGTACTCAAGACCTATTGTTTTTGGTGAAGATCGGTTAAGGAGAAGGGGTAGTTTACCTGCAACGTTTTTTTATCAAGCGTATTTTCTATGGCAAACGATAACAGCCGCAAATGCAAACAGAATCAAATAATGTTCTGCATACGTCCCTGAATTGTAGAGGACTCAATGACTTTCGATTTTGGTGAAGATCGGTTAAGGGGAAGGGGTAGTTTACCTGCAACCTTTTACGTTTTAACAAGAGTAAAGTACTTGAAAATTTATTTAAACTTTTTGAAACAATGGTAATTGTTAAAAATAAAATAATTTTGTTGCCAGGCAATAAAATTAATAATTTTTTCATTTTTATGTAATATAATATTTTTCATTTAATACAGCAATAAAAAGGCAGGTAAGACACAGCCTGGCTGTTTGGCTGAAAATGATTTTAAATATAAATCTTAGAATATGGAAGTCATGTATGGTTCTCCATACCGATATTTTTCTATGGCAAACGATAACTGCCGCAAATTCAAACAGAATCAAATAACTTTTTGCATACAGCCCTGATTTGTAGAGTACTCACGACCTATTGTTTTTGGTGAAGATCGGTTGAGGGAAAGGGGTAGTTTACCTCCAATGGTTTTTTTTATCAATGGAAATTTTTTTTTTTTTGCCAAATGATAACAGCCGCAAATTCAAACAGAATCAAATAATGTTTCGCATACAGCCCTGAATTGTAGAGTTCTCGAGATCTGTTGTTTTTGGTGAAGATCGGTTAAGGTAAAAGGGTAGTTTACCAGTAACGTTTTATGTTTTAACAAGGGTATTTCCTATGGCAAACGATAACAGCTGCAAATTCAAACAGAATCAAAAGATTATTTGCATACAGCCCTAAATTGTAGAGTTCTCAAGACATATTGTTTTTGGTGAAGATCGGTTGAGGGAAAGGGGTAGTTTACCTACAACGTTTTTTTAACAAGGGTATTTTATATGGCAAACGATAACAGCCGCAAATTCAAACAGAATCAAATAATGTTTTGCACACAGCCCTGATTTGTAGAGTACTCAAGACCTATTGTTTTTGGTGAAGATCGGTTAAGGGAAAGGGGTAGTTTACCTGTAACGTTTTATGTTTTAACAAGGGTATTTCCTATGGCAAACGATAACAGCCGCAAATTCAAACAGAATCAAAAGATTATTTGCATACAGCCCTAAATTGTAGAGTTCTCAAGACCTATTGTTTTTGGTGAAGATCGGTTGAGGGAAAGGGGTAGTTTACCTGCAACGTTTTTTTAACAAGGGTATTTTCTATGGCAAACGATAACAGCCGCAAATTCAAACAGAATCAAATAATGTTTTGCATACAGCCCTGATTTGTAGAGTACTCAAGACCTATTGTTTTTGGTGAAGATCGGTTAAGATGAAGGGGTAGTTTACCTGCAACGTTTTTTTATCAAGCGTATTTTCTATGGCAAACGATAACAGCCGCAAATTCTAACAGAATCAAATAATTTTTTGCATACGTCCCTGAATTGTAGAGGTCTCAATGACTTTCGATTTTGGTGAAGATCGGTTAAGGGGAAGGGGTAGTTTACCTGCAACCATTTACGTTTTAACAAGAGTAAAGTACTTGAAAATTTATTTAAACTTTTTGAAACAATGGTAATTGTTAAAAATAAAATAATTTTGTTGCCAGGCAATAAAATTATAATTTTTTCATTTTAATGTAATATAATATTTTTCATTTAATACAGCAATAAAAAGGCAGGTAAGACACAGCCTGGCTGTTTGGCTGAAAATGATTTTAAATATAAATCTTAGAATATGGAAGTCATGTATGGTTCTCCATACCGATATTTTACTTCCATATTCCTTAAGGAATGGAAGTATGGTGATGGCAAAAAAAATCGTGTTCGAGATTATTGCAGATTCTGATTCTACTACACTCAAAACATGAAAAAAAGTTGTTTTCCGAAAAGTGTCTGTGTGTGTGTCTGTCTGTCTGTCTGTCTGTCTGTAGATTTTTTTCTATGGCAAACGATAACTGCCGCAAATTCAAACAGAATCAAATAATTTTTTGCATACAGCCCTGATTTGTAGAGTACTCAAGACCTATTGTTTTTGGTGAAGTTCGGTTGAGGGAAAGGGGTAGTTTACCTGCAACGGTTTTTTTTTATCAATGGAAATTTTTTTTTTTTGGCAAACGATAACAGCCGCAAATTCAAACAGAATCAAATAATGTTTCGCATACAGCCCTGAATTGTAGAGTTCTCAAGACCTATTGTTTTTGGTGAAGATCGGTTAAGGGAAAGGGGTAGTTTACCTGTAACGTTTTATGTTTTAACAAGGGTATTTCCTATGGCAAACGATAACAGCCGCAAATTCAAACAGAATCAAACGATTATTTGCATACAGCCCTAAATTGTAGAGTTCTCAAGACCTATTGTTTTTGGTGAAGATCGGTTGAGGGAAAGGGGTAGTTTACCTGCAACGTTTTTTTATCAAGCGTATTTTCTATGGCAAACGATAACAGCCGCAAATTGAAACAGAATCAAATAATTTTTTGCATACGTCCCTGAATTGTAGAGGTCTCAATGACTTTCGATTTTGGTGAAGATCGGTTAAGGGGAAGGGGTAGTTTACCTGCAACCTTTTACGTTTTAACAAGAGTAAAGTACTTGAAAATTTATTTAAACTTTTTGAAACAATGGTAATTGTTAAAAATAAAATAATTTTGTTGCCAGGCAATAAAATTATAATTTTTTCATTTTAATGTAATATAATATTTATCATTTAATACAGCAATAAAAAGGCAGGTAAGACACAGCCTGGCTGTTTGGCTGAAAACGATTTTAAATATAAATCTTAGAATATGGAAGTCATGTATGGTTCTCCATACCGATATTTGATTTGTTCCTAACTCCTTAACTTTTTAAACAGTCTTTACTTTCCCTCCATGTTAACACTATCTGGTCTTCTTCCCTTCAATTATAATTGCATTTACTTAAATTTAATAATAATAGTAACATTTTTTCTTAACTAAATATTGTCTTATCAGTTTATACTGCTATTCTTAATTACTAATATTTTTCACTTTTAATTATTTAGTGCTTCATTTGTATTTATCAATTGTTAATGATTTTAACATTCGCTATTCTTCACTATATTACCATTCTATATTTTACACTATTTTCATTCAATCATCACCTTCACTTTTAAATTATTTATAGTTAATTATAATGTAATTAGTGTGCTTTCTTTATTACTACACTTTGGGGTTTTTACACTTTCATTTTGCACTTCACAAATGTTTTTGTTTTTTAAGTGTTTCTGAATGGGTAATCCCTCTAATTACTATCTCACTACCGTACTATCTCTTTCAATACAAAATTTCCTTAATACTATTAACAATTTTATGTCCTTACATTTCTATTATTACATCTAACTCTAAATTGTGGGTTAGTTTGCTTTTTTTTATATTAACTTTAACATAGTTTAATAGGGTTTCTTCCCTAGATTATTATTGTCCATTAATGGATAATGACATTTACTTCTTCCTTTCTCATAGGTCTTGGTTCCAATATTACTTTTGAGTGCATTATTTCTCCTGCTCATATTCTTTATTACTTGTTTGTGTATCATTATTGGTTTTCATTTTTATCTATTTCCCTCCTTCTTCATTTTCATTGTATTTGGTTAATACTTTGGTTTTTTCCACCTTCTCCTTTGGGTTCATTTTAACATGTTACATTGATTCATTCAATTCCATGAACTTGTTTCATTTTTGTTTAGTTTCGATTTTTTCCCTTCTTTTGGTTTGGTTAATCACTTTCTTCTCTTCTTTGGTTTTATTCTCGTTTGTTTTTCGTGGTTCCCTTCTTCTTTTGTTTCCTTTTGTTGGGTCAATCACTTGGGTTAGGTCATGTCGTCGTTTGTCGTGTCATAGTTTTTATATTTTATTTAAATTAAGCATTTTATATAATATGAAGTATTATTTTAGATTCAATATTATCTTGTTCATCCCTGGTATTGGGTTGGCTTATTTGTGTTGTAACAATATATATATATATATATATATATATATATATATTTTCTATATTTAGAATTTAGAAATATTATTGTATATTTCTAACAAGAATATTAGGTTTCCCGTTTATACCGATTTGTTCTTTTTCAGTTGTAAGTAACATGGTGAAGAAAAAGCCTATGAGCAAAGAGGAGCGATTGCGAAAGAAACGGGAATGTGAAAAGAGGAGAAGAGAAAGAATTAAGCAAAGCCCTGAAGCAACTGAAGAATTGAAAAAGCTGAAACACGAAATACATTTGAGATTAAAAGAAAAGGTAAAGTCAAATCAATCAAAGAGCTAAACAGAAGAGAACAGAAAGCAGGTCGCAAGAAGTGGAAGGAAAACACTAGAAATAGGCGAAAAAGACTGAAAGCAGCCGAGGAACTGGAACGTGAGATAGCAAAAAATACACCTCCAGCATCAGACATTGAGATAGAAAATGATGAACAGACCTCTCCAAACAACCACTTAATAGAAACTAATAGTGTCAGTAGTCCTATTGCTGGTCCCAGTATGCCAAGGTTTGAAGATAATGCTCACAAAAAAAGGGGAAGGAAACAGGTTTGAAAAGATAGAGCTGCATGCTACAGAGTTAATGAGAAACTGAAAAGAAAAATTGAAAATTTGAAGAGATCGTGTGATAAGTATAAGAAAAAGTAATAGGATGAAACATAAAGCTGAAGAAAAAGAAGACAATATTGATATTACACCTACAAAAAAAGTTAAAGCTATGATACGTGAATGTGGCCAAGTGAGTAATGAGGTAAGAAAAGAACTGCTATGGAGTACGACTATGAAATACAACTTGAAGACAAAATATAGTGAATTACGCACACAGAGAGAGAAACAAATATTCTCCAAAGCGGTAGGAGGCAATCTTTTAAGGAAGTACAGAGTAACAGGCCAGTGTAGAAGTTTTTTGTCTAGAAAGCTGATGAAGTCAAATTCGAACCGATTAACAACATTGACACATGAAAGACTTAACTCAGGATCCAAAACATTTCTTAGCAACAAAGTTTGCAAATTTTTTGAAAGAGATGAAAACTCAAGACTTTCTCCAGGAAAACGTGATATTGTTAGAAAGGATGGAATAAGCAAGCAGAAATGATACTTGAACGCAACAACGAGAGAACTCCATACAGTATTTTTGGAAAGTAATTTCAAGATTAGCCTGGCCCTTTTCTGCCGGCTAAGACCATTTTGGGTTGTCAAGGCAAACCCCGCCAATCGTGACACCTGTCTTTGTGTTAAGCACGAAAATATGAACCTCATCATCCAGAAATTACATTTTCTTAAGGTTATCAAAGAAAATAGTACTTTTGATGTAGTGAGAACTTTAACATGTCCTGGTAATGAAAGAAAAGAGGATTGCTATAAAAGGAAATGCTCTCAGTGCAAAGATAAGACAATAATGTACTCAGCATTTGATGGTGACTTTCAAACAGAAGTAAAACAATGGACCACAGAAGTAGAAACAAGAATAAGCAGCAAAACAAAAAAGGAAATCAAAGTGAAAATTACGCTCAAGAGAACATATTATAATAAATAGTATTATCCTTTTATTAACTAGCATTTTTAATTTCCTTTTACTGCTACTACTATTTGGACTACTACTTTTTTTTTTTTTTTTTTCGGGGGAGGAAAAATGCATTATGCACCATCAGGAGACACCCGACTGGTCTCCCAGTGTGTGGGACTCGCACCCACCAAAAAACCTCCTCTTTACAGGCAGGGAGCCCCCCCCTGGAACAACTATTTGTATGGCTTCAGGGTGGCACCTCGTATTGCGCCTACTAGGCTCCTACAGCTTTGTATATAACATCACCTTGTGAGAGGGTCCAGTTCAGACTTCTTCAGCCGTAGGACCATCCTCACAACCATGTCCCAGTTCTCTTTGCTGTTGAGCATGACGCCTATGATGTTATCAGGCGTCATGGGGCCAATCTGTAAGTCAGCATACCCTCCTGGTTCCTCTCTATCGTGGTGCTGCTCGCTGATGATCAGAAGATTGGCACCCACGTACAGCTGCAGCTGCTCCAGGAGAGCATCTGTCGTCCTGCTCCTATGCAGGTTTCCCTGGAGAATCTTCATCGGCCAAACCTGCTCTGGGCCCTCCCAAGCGCCTGTCGAAAGACCGCACAGATACCCGACCCGGGAATATGTTTCAGAGCATTGGAGTCCAAACCATGCTCCTCGCAGAGGAAACACCTTGGCTCTGCTTGGCAGTCTTTTTTCAGATGGCCTGCACAGCCACACTGTATGCATATACCTGCCTTCTTTCTGTTGGGCCCTTTACAGTCCGCCTGTCGATGGCCAAAACCAAAGCATGCGTAACAGCGCATCACCAGGGCCCTTCAGCGCACTCTGCCGTACACCCATCCGATCTTTATGCGGCCAGTTTCGAGGAGTTTAACAGCTCCTCGCTCCCCCAGCTCCACAATCACCATCTTCTGGTCCCGGGTGTTTGCGTCACTCTCATGTGACGTCAGCGTCACTCTCATGTCCCCAGCCAGGTCATCTGCATCGCGTTTGACGGCATTATGGACCTCCTCTTCTGTTGTGAGGCAGTCAAGGTACCTTATCTCAAGAGTTGTCCTGGGTTCCCGGCTGCGGACAGAAGCAGACTCGCCCAACACTCCCCGCAACGCCTCACAGAAGCCCTCCTTATTGGTGGTCTTAGATCCCAACTCCAGGAGAACATCCCCAGAGCGAGTCCGGCTGACGGACCTGATTTCAGTTCCCGTCGTCTCCGGGTTGGCATCTCTCCTGATCTGTGTCAGGACCTCCGCAAATGTCTTCCCCTCTGCAGGCTTGATGAGCAAAGCCTTGGGTCGAGCCTTCGGTGGACGCGTCCTCCTCCTCTCCGTGGTCGCCGGGGCCTTGCTCTCCTTCCCAGGCTCCGTCTTTTGGCTTCGCGGACTGATCTCCTGGACTGCACCGTCTACCATGCAGTGGGTGTGTCTTCTGTGACCTTCTTCTTATCTGTGGTCCTCTGTGGAAGGGGGCTGGTGGCAGCTCGCTTACTGCCACCTCCCGCAGAAGACGAAGCCCCATTTATTGGCCCTCCTCTGTCTGTGTGGCATGGTCTGCTCCCTTCACCCGCTTGGATGCTCGCAGGGACTCGAGGACTTCCAACGCCTCCCGTAGTTTGGACAGGCCAGATTTCACCTCCATTGAGATGTTTTTCTGCCTGTCCGTGGCAGTCTTCATGCCGTTGAGAAGAGAGCGACAGTATCGCCACATCTCCCCCTCATTGTTCGTGTCCGGCACCCTCTGTTCATCTGCAGGGATCTTGTGGGGAGTTGTTTGCCCCACCCCTCTCTGTGTACTCCCCGGAGGAGTCCTTTGCACCCGTGAGCTCTTCGCGAAGGGGCTCGGCGTTCCTTCTGGTGTATTGGGACTGTTTTCCATATCATTATACTACAGCAATGACCCTAATATCATGCTTAAGCTTATATAGACTAATCCAACTTTATAATAAAGTCACAATCTGACACACACAAATTTTTAAGGCTCTCTCGGCGTTCCTTCTGGTGTATTGGGACTGTTTTCCATATCATTATACTACAGCAATGATCCTAATATCATGCTTAAGCTTATATAGACTAATTCAACTTTATAATAAAGTCACAATCTGACACACACAAATTTTTAAGGCTCTCTATAGAGCTCAAAAATTTAATAAATCTTACAATAAGTATTCCTATTTAATTTGTACTTGTATACACACAAAAATAAAAAAAAAATCTCTAAGCTCTCAATGGTCTAAAGTCCAAAAATAAAATTCACTAAAAATTTACAATTAATCCGATTCGGATTACATCTGAAGTGCTACACTTTATATATAACAATGAAAAATGATTAAGTCCTATTTACACCTTATTGTATTAACAAACAAAAATTTTTCCAATGTTCTCTACAGAAAAAGTAACTAAGTCCTATACAGCACTGATGCAAATATTCTAAGTCCAGTTTCCCTGCTGAAAGATAAATTTCCCTTATGTGTGGGAAAGGCGCTAAACTACAGGTACTCTAACCTCAACAACTGTCTGCTCTGTTCCTGTGCAAACTTACTACCAAAGGTCAATTACGGTACTGAAAGCCAACCAATATGGCGACTTTTCAATCAGCTGTTTCTGTACCAAAATACTATACTATTAATTTGTTAATTTTCTGTCTTTAAATATTACCTTCCTATCCTACACTATTCTAAAAATGTAGTATGAATGTGTTCAAAAAGTTTGCATAGTCATGCGCAGTTCTACACTTAGTTTAAATATGTTTATTTAACTACTAACTAGTTCACAATATTATACCTTAGTCCTACCTTTTAGGACCACCGAATAAACATTATTTAACCTATAATAGGTCACCAATTAACCGACCACTCACACACACTGGTTCCCAAGCACTATTCTCGTGTTTTCACCACACCTTTCTCCGAAAACAACACAAAAATACTACTTTCAATTGCCATATATTCAAGAGCACTAGAACAACGTCTGCTTAATACTTCAAATTCGTCTGCTTCCTATACTACTACTACTAATAATAATAATAATAATAATAATTTGTTAAAGCATGAAATAAGACTGAAGGAAGTGTAGCGTCACTGATTATTCATTCTGATGACTTCCAGTTATTGTCATATATTACTTTATGTAAATAGGAATTACTCAGTTATGAGAGACATGACTAATTATAAAGCGATGATGAGTATGTGCAGTAAGCTGTCTTTCAAATTGCTATTCTAACCTAATTACGAATTAATGGTGCCATGTTATTGCAACCATCCAGTTTCTGTCTTCTTGTAGCTCCTTACATTTATCTGTTGAAGAATTCTGTGTAATTTTAACATGTCTGAGGTAAAGAACTGTGATAATATTTGATTACATGGATATATTAAAAGAATAAAAGGAAAATTATTTTATTATGGCTGGAAAAATTTTATTTAGTAGACGGCATGAAATGAAATTTGTAGCTTAGAAACCGCTCTCAGTATAACACAGCAATACTACAAATCACAGACGCTGTGTAAGTTGGAATATTTTGTGGAATATACACATTATCTGCTTTGGAAAACCAGTTAACACTTTAAGCCCACGACGTTAAAACAGCAGTATGTCACCCAGCCTGGGCCATTTTTTCACAGATTTAAAATACTGTAGCTACTAAATCTGACTTTAGAAACATGTCTTATTAATACTTTTATAAATGTCTACATGTCTTCTTTAAAGTTATGTGCTCTGTGTAAAATTCGGGTGTTTATGTCACTTGTAATTTTTTTTAAAGAAATTTATGTTTTGAAAAAATAAAAAAATAGCCAATATCCTATAGTGTTTGAAAACTTACAGTTTTATTATTTTATTTGTCCAAAATGTATCATGTAACATGTTATATAATGTTTTCATATAATAATTGTATAAAATATTTTTTCTTGCAAAACACATGCAGCAAACTATATAAGAGCAGCTTGAAAAAAAGCACAGTAATACAACAGTTGACACGCACTGAATGTTTGTTGCTAAGAGGATGAACACACACCATCTAGCAGATGGTTTGGGTACTACAAGATCTGGTTTTAAAACAATTGCTAGGATGTCTTCATACACGCAGGGCCATTAGATACAACACAAAAGTGCATGACATCAATTGATGTTCTCCGGCATTCTCAGAAGTTTTTGCAGGATGTCAGTTGACTTCAATTGTTCACAAAGTGTTAATAGTTCATCTCAATTAAGCATCTGTATCTAAATTTTTCATTGATCTTTGTATAATGGTGGTAACAACAAACATTTCCGTCTGTATGGTAGAGGCTTCAGGTTTCCAAAAATTCTTTTTGAAGATTAGAATGCTTGTTCTATTCCCACTATATCCACAATGAGAAAAAACTGTCTTCATGATACAATACAACAAAAAATACAAATGAGAAAAAAAATGAAAAACGTTTTAAGCATACTGGAATATGACTGGCCAAGCAAAGTATTCCTACTGTATTGGGTCGTTTTCTTTTATAGTATTGAAAATGTGGGCAGATAAAGTGGAGAACAAGAGAGGTGCTCCTCTTCATAATGAATGCTGCTCCTTGTATGGTAAATGCAACGAAAGGAGTTCAGTTGTATTCTTATCTCATGTGTGCTTTTGACAAGTGGGAGTATCCTGAGATGGACAGATTAACTGTAAATGGAAAAAATATTTTTGTTAAAGATCTGTTTTGATTACTCAAGTTTAAAGAAGAGGCACTATCTCAACTCATTCCACAAGCTGTTGTAACATGATAGGGGGGCTTGGTTTGAGGCTGCAAACTATTATTGTACACATTTCTATGAGGTAGAGAAGATTTCAGTGGCTTTGTCAAGATGCTTAGCCTACTAAATCTAGCTTTCTTTGTATTTTCAGAATTTACTACTACACTTGAAACTGTGAGAATGCAATTTTGTTATGCATTAAACATTCTGAGATATATTCCATTGTGATTTGTCGTAGGAACAAGTGAAACATCTAGAATAAAATTACAAAGTCTACTTGAGCAAAATCCAGGATATTCAGCACTATGTAAAGTTGCTAATATTATTAATGAAAAAAATACTGAGCTGGATGGAAGTGTTTCCCCTATAGCTAACATTTATCAAGTTCTCTCATTATGTCACACAGTGTAGAAAGGAGTTTTTTGACATGTAATTATGTACTGGCATATGACCAGACAGCCTTCAGAACTGAGAATTTGGTATTTCACATGTAACTCTTAATTTAGCAAAGTGAAGACTAATTTAGTGTAAACACTTTTATCTGCAATATTTTGTGGAAAATAATGCACTGTTTTTATAGTAACAGAAAACCAAAATTAGTTACAATGTAGGCTGTCCAGTTTTATCTTATATTTCTTTATTTATATAGGGCATATGACCAGCTTTAGGTCATATTTTGGTAGGTTTTAAGGCATAAATGCATGCATATTTCCAAATTTTTTAGTTCGTAAATGTTAGATCTAATTTTCATTATCTGGATACATCGAATTTGCTATACCTATTTATTTGAATTATTTAAAAATACTCTCAGGATTGTCCAGTAATAGTACTAGCAAACCAAGTCATGTAAACCAAAGATAAACTTGGCCATGAACTTGGGTTATCTAAAAAATTTATAACAAAATTGTTGCGTATTAAATGTTGAATGACTGTTAAAATTTTAAACTAAGTCAAAATAAATAAATGCATGCACACACAAAGTTAAAAGAACTTACTTTAATTCACCAACTATTTAATAAAGGAAATACCAGACTCTTGGTTTTTAGAGATGGGAAACTGGGTGGCAATCTACATCATGTAAGGCATAAAAACCTCAGTTATTTACATAATTGATCCAACAAATTTTATAATAAACTGTTGCATATTATGCTAGGGGATCTATTACAATTTTATGTAACAATATCTAAACAAAAATAATACAACATAGTTGGAATGGGGCAAGAATGCAAACATGATGTACGTGTGCATTCGATTTTGATTATATCGTTTCAGGCCCAAAAATCAACCCATGAGTGCAAAAGACCGAACTTTTGTATCAATCCTTTACACAGAAACATGTCACAAAACCGAAAATTAAATCTTGTGTACTCAATATCTTGATGGAAGGCACAAGAAAAATGAGAAACTTCAATTCTTAAATATGTTTATGTGCACATACACACACGCGCCCACACATAAGTGATAGGAAAATATTTAAAAATTAAAAAAATGTTATGAGGCCTTCAAAGTACTGTTTTTAACATTGGAAAAATATTTATGCTTTATCATAAAGTACATTGCTTCATCAGAAACATTTAGTGTAGTTTATAATAATACTTGAAAGCATAGCTATTATTATTGTTACTGTTATCGTATAGTAATAATAATTAATAGCCAATTATTTCCTTGATGGCCAAGAAAATTCTATGAGTTGGTAAGTAAATTTGGAAATTTTGTTTTAAAAGTTAATGTAAAAGCTTTTGATAATAAAAATCACTAACAGAAACATCAGCATTTATATACCTAGTGAGTCAGCAGCAGGTATTCAAAATATATCTCAGAAGATGTGACAGTTAAACGAAAAATAAACCACAAAACGTCAGTGCGTTTGCCCTTTTTATGTATTCTGTAACACTGGGTTATACCGAGCTTTCCTTGGCTCTAATATATCATAAATTATGAATTTATTTTAAATAAATGTAAAATGACTCTTAAATGAATAAATTTTTTTAAAGTTGTAATTTTAAAAATTTGGCAAAATTTGTACAACACTAACAATTTCAGTGTCGTAAAGTATCGTAAATTAATAACTTTTAATATTAATTGCATACAGCATTACTGTTCATTGAGTAGATGTTTAAAGTTATAACACTTTTCAAGTGAAATATAACTCAGTTAACAATGTGTTAAATAGCTATATCATTTTAAAGATATTTCAGAGTTCAGTGATTTTATAATGAACAATGAATTTATGAAAGTATGTAAATTTTGTAGATTACTTAATTGGTGCTATGGTTAAATCATGGTTGGTCTGAGTACAATATTTTTAATTTATTATAAAATAACAGAGCAGATAAAGAGATTAGAAAAACAAAATATTACAAATGTATAAAAAAGGAATGTAAGTTTCTTGAGGCTATTCATTTGTAATACTAAAGTCCTTCATGTCACCTGGGTGTCTGTCAATATCAATTTCACTGTCAATGTCCATCATTGTAAAACTGGAATAAAGATCTACGGTAATCAGAACTTCTATCTATACATTATTGCAAGTGTGGCAAGAGAACCTAAAAAAATAGCTTTTTCTCTTACCTCTTCAAAAAGCTAAATATAACATTCTATGGATAAAGATGGATGTTTGCAAGTTAATGCTAATATACTTGAATATTTGCCCTTGAGCCTTGTGCATGCTCATAGTGAAAGCTGGTCTAACAGGAAATTGATAGCATGGCATTGTACATTCCAGTTAATTTTTGTTTGAGTTTAGCGTGATTCGTAGAATGTGAACGTCTGGGCCAAAATGTTTACCAGTTATAACTGTTGCCTTAATGATGTTGCAAAGTTTGGTTACAATGATTCTTGTTCTATTGCAAAGTTTTTGTGATCCATTTAAATTTCAGAATACCATAATGATTGTTTTTTTTTTTAATTAATGTGTGTTAGCATTTAATTTTAATGCTAACATGTCCCAACTTACTTTAACAATTTTTAGCTCACCAGGTTAATTAATCTTATGTAAATTAAAATTAAAATAATCATTTATTTAGAGAACATTTTTTTTAATAATTATTAAATTTTTTAAGGTTTTACTTTTAGTTTACTAATATCTTTAACCATATCTCACAAATAATATATATTATGTTGCAGACATTTGTAGCTCACTAAATGTCAAAACAACATAATAAATACATTTCACCTACATACACACAGCTGATGTTGAGATGATGGTGCTTCCTGTACGGTGTTTAGGCAACAATAATCTGGTTGCAGTGAATTTTTTCAGAATAAAATTACTTGGGGAGTCGAAGCGTCCCAAGTAACAGGGTATTGGGCGTGACTAAACATCTGGAGATAACCAATGCTCTGTTACTTGGTGAAATTAGGCCCTCCAGTTTCGGCCTTTAGAACTATTTTGCCAAATTTGGGTTAGCCCAATTGATTTCTCATACCCAAAAACCTCTTGAGGCAAAGTTGTTAGAATCGTTTTTGTGAAAAAAATTGAGATGCATACAATTTTTGTTGTTTAATAGTTTAAGATACATGAGCATGTAAATTTAGAACTGTCGTAATATGTTATGTAGAACTATGCATCATTAGACCTAATCTGTATGAGCCGACATTGTTTAAAACACAGTTAAATGTAAATATAAGAACCATCTGTTTTGTAGTGAATGTGAGTGTACTTTTTCTTCTGAGGCGTATTTATTTCTATGTTCCTGTCAGTTCCTATAACTACATCTATCAATTACCTGTAGTTATATAAGGTGCTGAAGGAGGAAACATGCTATTATGGAAAATGATTCTACAGCTAAAAATAAGAACAAAAATATTATGACTATTTTTTGGAAATGCTTATTCACAAATTATGGCAAGGAAAACTACAGTGGAACCTCGATATAACATGACCCTTGATGTAACACTCATTTTTCATTGTCCCGGCAAATTTCACATATAAGCAATGTCAAATAAACTTTGAAGAAATCATCCCAAAATAACTCTTATAATTATGAATTTTAGGTTGCAAAGTGTCACCAAGAAACAACATATGATGTAAACATATTATTTTTAGAAATTTGATAAGTTAAACTTGAAACCTTTATATAAAGCGACTCTCCATAAAAAGCTGTTTGGTCTGTCCGCAGAAGAGTATTATATCAAGGTTTCACTGTATTAAGATAAAATAATGCAATATGAGAATTCGTAGAACACAAATTGTAAGAGAGGCAGTTTATTTATATGTTCTTAATTCGAACAACTATTAGCACTTTTGACTGTAGAAACACTAATTTTGCCTCATAATTTTGTGTTTCAGTACATTATTTTTACCTTTGGAACAGAAATAATAACATTTTTATCTGCCTATAACTTATAAACAATGCTTCTCCAAGCCTATGTTTACAAGCCATTTTTTCTTGTAGAATGATGCTCACAAATGTTTTCTTATGTCTAGTTCATTCCCATCACCGTAGCAAAATGCTGATGCTGATGCTGTCAAAAAAATAGTGACATGATTTTTTCAGTTTCTAATGCACTATCCAATAATTGCAAAAGACATGAATATTAAATATGAAAAGTATGCATTCAGGAAGAGAAGTGAACAAGGATTTCGATGTTATATTTATAAGATATGAAATTATTGTGTTACAGTCAGGGCCCTTCTTACTTTGACCAGGGAATAACACCACTTTGATTAAATTTACTAAATCTGCAATACACCTCATCGAAATACATTTCAGGTTTGGATGTGTATTTGTTGAATCTGGTGAATATAATGTCTGACTACATTATACTACAAGATATGATATACTCTTTTGATGTTTGTTTAAAATGTAGGTTGGGAAACAGCAGACAATTATATCACAGGCAAGTCAGGCTTTGAATTTGTGTTGCTCTACAATAGAATTCTCTGGTTCCACTGAACAAGTTGAGGCTGAAAGGCTTTTGTTGCTGGCAAGTATGTATAATTACATGTTCTACAAGTACTAATTACATTATAGTTTTATGTTGCGTAAGTTTAGTGATCAATGTATGAATTTTCATGCTTTTTGTTTTACATAGAATGACCACAATGTTCCTTGTGGTCAGATTATATGAAATTTCGGATATCAGGAAAAGGATAATTCAATGAAAATATGGTTTTATTTCATATGGTTATGCCTCAAAGCACTAAAGTATGCTATATGTAAACAGCTGTTTACATAATGACAAGTTCTATCCGAAAGTTCGTGAAATTTATTTATGAAAAATGATACATGTACAAAAAGAAATAATATTTATTTAATCTCCTTTAAAATAATTGTTCGCTGCATTGATGGATCTGTCACAGGTGAAAATAAACCTACTTGCATTGTATTTATTTGAAGCTATTATAAATAAAATTTAATAACTCTTCCCTTTATCTTAAGAAATAATAAATCCTAATTTAAATATCTTTATTATAAAATATAAAAGATGTTAAAAAATTGATTGAATGTGTTTAAAATATAGTATTTTAAATCATTTTTTTAATCACTGTAATCGGCATTTATGAAAATACATGCATTTAAAAATAGTTCTGAAGTTTTAATTTTTGATTGTCCAATACCTAAGATCAGTTAACACACACTCACATTTTAAGGTATATTAGGGACACGCGGGTTCATATAACCAATGTTCAAAGTGGGATGTAGTTCTTAAAGATTGAGAATCTCTGGTCTATTAGCTGATAAGCTTCAAAAAAGATTTGCTTTCAGCAGTGTACTTATTCTTCATATGTTGTAGATGTGTATTTAGGCCTTACGTTTAAAGTCATGGTTTTTGGCAAGGGTATATTTAGTTGAACGTAGATGGCTCTACATAGGAAATTCCTGAAAATTAATTTGTCAATTTATTTATTGAACTATAATTTATTTTAAGTTGTTAAATATAGTTATGTGCTTGTACACTAGTAATTATTAGTGTTTTTGCTTTTTTTTAAATTAATTATGTCTGTATCCTGTAGCACACAAGAGGCAAGCTGCTTTACATGAGATTCAGAGGCTTAGTGTAGAAGGGGCATTACGACCTAAAGGTCCTGGCAATTCAGCACTTAAAGAACAAGGCAATCTTACAATTTCAAATATAACACTTCCTCTGAAACTGAATATTATACGTGATGCTGCACGAGGTAATTAAATGATCAGTTTTGTTATCACCAATTTTAGTAATATCAGAATTTTGTGTTAAAAAATGTGAGTGCAATGAGATAGTTTTCAGAATATTGTGTGTATGCTTGTATTTACTAATATCCGTAGCCAAAGGGAAGTAAATTTTATGTCACTAATGTTTTGACATAAGTTTAGAAGAATAAGAGTAATGCACAACTACCGTATTTTCTTGCATAATTAACGCACTTTTGACGAAAAATACCGGCGAAAATTTCGGGTGCGTAAATTATTCAAGGATTTCAGATATACCCAAATTTCATTTGAAATTTATTGACATTTAAAAGATACATTAAATATATTATACACAAAATCAGTTCAACTCATTGAAGTTATCATCTTTTGGCGTAAAATTATGGTTGAGTTTTCTTCTGAACAATCAAATAGAGTACATTAGGCAAGTTGGACACACAGTTTCAAGTACGGACACCGGAAAATATTCTTCCCGTCACGAGTTGATAGTACGACCTGAAGCAAAATAAATATGAATTAACGAAAGTACTAATGACGTAAGTAATAATGACATACCTGCTAAAAAGGAAGAAAAATAATCTTACCTTTTATAGGCTACCGAGTTGGTCGTCACCACTGGAACTGCAGGAAGAATTGGTGCTGCTATCACTGCTCACATCTCTCCATAAGTAGTCATCTTCAGTCCCGTCTAACGCATTCGAGATTCCCGTCTTTTTGAAGCTCTTTTCAATCACCTTCGAAGAAATCATGTCCCAAGCGCGCAATATCCACTCACAAAGGAGTTCCACAGATGGTTTCCGAATTTTGCCTGTTGGAGTAAGTTCGTGCACATTTTCCGCCATCCAGCACTGATAGAGTTTTCGCACATTGTCCTTGAATGGTTTATTTATCAAAACGTCCAAGGGTTGAAGTACTGATGTCAGTCCACCAGGAATCACAGCCAAATCGGTTTTCATGGTTTCCAATAATTTTTTAGTGTTTTCCGTCAGATGGCCACGAAAACTGTCCAACACGAGAAGAGCCGGGCACCGAAGGAGAGACCCCGCTCTATTTCCCCAAACCGTTCGTATCCAGTCTTCTACGAGTGACGTGTCCATCCACCCTTTTTCTTGGACACGAACGTGGATCCCACGTGGAAATTTTACTTTCGGCATTGTTTTTCGCTTCAGGACAATGTACGGTGCAAGCTTTCTGCCATCAGCTGTTACAGCAAGCATTACCGTACACCGTTGTTTTTCACTTCCAGTAGTGCACACAATAATACTCGATGTTCCTTTCGTATCGATTGTTCGACTTTGTGGCATATCGAAACTGATGGGCGTCTGATCTGCGTTTCCTATCTGGGAAAGCAAATATTTCTTCGCTTTCTGTTTCCTAATCACGAAGCGATGAAAATCAATGACTTTTTGGTCGAAATCATTCGGCATTCTTTGACATAAGGATGTTCTTCTTCGAAGAGAGAGTCCATTTCTCTTCATAAATTTAATCACCCAGCCTCGGCTAACCGTAAAATTCGAGACACTGATCCCATGTGCTGCAGCTATTTCTTGTCCTTTAAAATATAGCATTTCGTAAGAAACGGCATATCCATCATTGCGTAACGAAATCACATATTTCAGAAGATACTCCTCTACTTGCGGAAACTTGCCACTTTTTGGACCGCGAAATGCTTTACGAGACTTGTTGGTCTCTTGAAGGGCAATTTTCTGTTTTCGCCAGTACCGCACGTTACACTCGGACACAGAATATTTGCGGCCTGCTGCCCTATTCCCGTGTGTTTCGGCGTAAGCAATCACCGCAAGTTTATATGATGCAGTATTACTCGAATACTTGCTCATTGTGGATTAATGAACGACTTTGAGATCACAAAACATCCGTGTACCCGAAGCACTCGTAAAATGAGTTTCTACCAGACTGGAATAGATCGTCACTAATCACGTCTTCGCTGATTCACTCACCGGACTGAAATACCGCAGTGAGTAATAACAGGAAGTTGCACGAGAGTTGCGCAATAGGAAAGCTACTACTTGACATCTTTATTTCGAAACGCACCCGGAACTGCGTGATGAAATCATCGAGAAAGTGGGTGCATCAAATACGCAAATATTTCTTTTTTCCCACTTTGAACCCCCCCAGAAATGGATGCGTAAATTATGCGGGGGCGTTAATTATGCGAGAAAATACGGTAATTGTATTTGATATAATAGCTTGAACTTTTTCAGATCGTGTAGTCTAAGTTTTTAAAAACTAGACCCTTTGAGTTTCTGTTTTTATCCTATGGACATTAATATGACATGCAATTTGTGAAATAAATAGCATACAAATTGTATAAGATGATTCATTACTCTAATAAATGTATTTTTCAGAAAATTAAAATTGAAATTACTTTGTTATTTTCAGAGGAAAAATGCTTCTATTTTGTTTGTCTTGTGAAATGTGGAGAACGTGTCTTGGCATCTAATTTGATAACAACAGCACGCTCTATTCATGACCACAACAAAATTACTTTTCCAAACACCTTGACTCTGGAAGGCTTATACTCTGACTTCAAAGTAACAATAGAAGTATATACCATAACTGGGCGAAATAAGGAAGTCATACCTCATGATATAAAATATCATATTTCTACTAATAAAAGAGTAAGTGTTATATGTACAACTCATTGAGGAGAATAATTTTTTAGAACGATTTAAACTTATATCGGTATGTTATTTCAGTCAATCTATTTGTGTGATTAATTGAGTACTGAGTAAAAAACTTGGTATAATACTCTTTGAGGGACCGGGAAAAAGGTTTGTATAATTTATAGGAAGACCAAACATAAACATGGTGCAATTATTGCATAATAAAGAGTGTGGACACAGAATAGAATAGGGTAGAGCGACTTCTGAAGTAACCTAACACAAATACACACATTTTATTATCATTACTAATTGTTTTGGCTTCTTTGATTTCAATATAGTAATTACAAACTATAACATTAATTTTTCCAATTTAACTTATTAAAAATATTTAAACAAAAATTAAAATAAAACAGAAATCAATTGTCATAAAGATTTAACGTCGATAGTTTTGCTGTACAATTTGATGGTTATCACCAATTAAATTCATACAAAAACAGTTGTTTAACAAAAAATTTCTATGGATAAATTATAAATTTACTGTCCTATCTGACCTTGTAACTTCATTACACTCACTGCTGGTTGGTCATTTTTAGGCTAAGTGCATCACTCTCCTTTTTTTGGGTCAGCTATCTTACCATGTCTCATTGCAGGCAGCCAGTATTTATTTAGCTGTAGAGGTAAGAAGAGCCCTGAGGCAGCATGGATCAGATCAGATAGATATGCGATAGGAACATAAGACCCATCTATCCTACGGGTTGGCACAGCATTCTAGCCCTATGCCAGGAGTGTGATGGACAGCATCGGGAAGATGCTCAAACGACATGAGGTGCGTACTTGAGTTCTGGAAATGCAGATGATCCAACAGCAGCTGCAGTTGGTGAAACATGCCAGGGATCTGCTTCCCTTGTGCAGTGTATATAGAGTGCCTTGGTTTTATGGGAAAGTATGTATCAATGTCACAAAACACAGCATCAACCCTCACATTGGTGAAATGGGTAACACTTGTGCAAAACGTACGAGGGGTAACCCAAAAGTAAGGTCTCCAAAGGACTAGAGCTGCAGGGAAATATTTTGGGCGGCAGTTGGCAGCACTGCTGTATGCGGCCATCTCCCCTCTTTCAAACAAGCGGTCGCTGAGCTCGCTCAGTCGATTAGTCTTGGCTTGGCAGCCGTTAAGAATGGAGCTCCCAATCGCTGTTCCCGCCAAGTGCGGACTTCACGAAGTCATTCGATTTCTTAACGCAAGTGGTGTAGAGAGTTTAAAGCTGGTCGTACAGAAATTCATGATGACGAAAGAAGCGGGAGACCGTCAGTGTCAGACGAGATGATCAGGAAACTTGACGAAGTCGTGCGTGAATATCGGAGGATCACTATCCACGAGCTCTCTTGTTTCCTTCCTGAAGTTTCGAAATCCACCATTCAGAGGATTGTGACTGAAAAGTTGAAATATCGGAAGGTGTGCACAAGGTGGGTTCCGCGAATGCTCACAGAAGACCACAAACGGCAACGCGTCGAAGCTGCCCGCGAATTTCTTGAGCGCTATGCAGACGAAAGAGACGACTTTTTGAATTCCATTGTCACAGGTGACGAAACGTGGGTTCACCACTTCACACCTGAATCCAAACGACAATCACTTGAGTGGCGGCATCCAACTTCACCAAGGCAGCGAAAATTCAAACAAACACAGTCTGCCGGCAAGATCATGGCGACTGTGTTTTGGAATCGGAAAGGTGTATTGTTGATCGATTTCATGCCTACTGGGACCACAATAAACGCAGACGCATATTGTGAGACTCAAAAAACTCAAATGGGCGATTCAGAACCGGAGAAGAGGAATGCTCACCAAGGGCGTGTCCATTCTTCACGACAATGCTCGCCCTCATGTCGCCTGCGCAACCGCCGATCTTCTGAACCAATTTGGATGGGACATAATCACCCACCCCCTATAGTCCGGACTTGGCACCTTGTGACTATCATTTGTTTACACATTTGAAAGAACATTTGGGTGGAATGCGATTCGACGACGATGACGAGGTGAAAGACGAGGTCAAACGCTATCTCAATGACATGGCGGCGAGTTTCTATGACACTGGCATACTAAAACTGCCACAGCGGCTCGAAAAATGCATTGAACGTAATGGCGATTATATTGAAAAATAGTGTGTTCTTATGCTTCACAACCATGTAAAAAGTTTTGATAATAAATTTTTTTTCTATTTTAAAAAAATATGGAGACCTTATTTTTGGGTTACCCCTCGTAGAAGTCTGCTATAGCAGAACATGCACTGTCCAATGAAGGTCATACTATCTTGTTTGGAGAGACCTAGGTTCTGTCCTTGCCTCGGTGGTACTTTGCTTGGTTGCAATGGGAGGCTATATAATACATAAGGACAGTGATCACAGCATAAGTAAGAAAGAGGAATCCTTAGCACTAAATAAATACTGGATATGTTCACTGGGACATAGTAAGGTACCCAAGCCAATCATAAAAAGGCGAGTGCTGTGATTGGCCAAAGAAGGATCAACCAGCAGTGAGTGTAATTTGATGGCTTGAAAAAATTTATAAATAGAAGTACCTCAAAAGGGTAGGACAGTCTTTGCTTTGAAATCTCTGTTCGCACGCCACTGAAAATGTCCATTGTGGATACTGTCAAAATGTCTGGCAGTATTCAGGACCACAGGCTAACAGCCTGAAAATTTTTGACAGTATTTACCTTGATCATTTTTTTGTACAATGTGTGATAAAAAATAATGAGAATTTTAATTTTTTATAAATTATTTATTTATTCTTCAAAATTAATATTGTCCCCTTCCAAGTAGTCCCATCAGATACAGTGAACTTATGCCAAAGATCTTTCCAGTCCATGAAACTTTGGTGTGGTGAAATTCTCGTTTCCGTATAGCCTTCAATTAACTCAACAATCTTGCCTTTATCTCCTCTATGCTTGCAAAACATTGTTTCATTGTGCACTCTGTTTTTGGAAACAAGGAAAAGTTGCATGGGACCATATCCAGTGAATAGGGAGCTGTGTGGTTACAGTGGCGTTGTTTTATGCTAAAAATGTGGAAATAAATAGTTAAGTGTGAGCTGGTGTGTATTATGATGCAAAATCCAAGCATTGTTTGCCCAGTTTTGGTCTTTTTCCTTAGATTGCCTCACGCAAATGAAGTAAGACTACAAGGTAATACTCTCTACTACAGTACAGCCTGGTGGTAAGAATTCATAGTAGACAGTGCCATTGTAATCAAAGAAAACAGTAAGGAGAACCTTCACATTTTATCTCAGTTGGCATGCTTCTTTTTGGTCTTGCCTCTTCAGTAAGCTTCTGTAGGTACGATTGAGCTTTGTTTCAGTGTCATAGTCATGTGCCAAAATTTTGTCACCTGTTACAATGCGTTAACGGGTCATCAGTGACTTCAATCAACATGTGCTCAGGAATTTTTTGGAATGCTGCTTTTGCTAAAAATTCAACAATTTTGGAAAAATGTGGCTGTAACTCGTTTCATGTTCAATATGTTAGTAAAAATTGCTTCACATAACCAGTATGATTTACCAACTTCCTTAGCTGTTTCTATTGTAGTAATCTGGCGATTACTGAGGACTATATCCTTAACTTTTCCATGTTTTCTTCAGAGGTTGATGTAATAGGATATCCAGTTCTCTTGTCATCTTCAATGTGTTTATGGCTCTATTGGAAATGTTTGTACCTCTTATAAACCCTTGGTTTGGTTATAGTATTCCAAAAGCCTGGTCCAACATTTACACTACTTCAATGCATTTGATATTGCTGCTAACATAGAATTTAATGCAAATTCTTTGTTCCTTCATTTTGAAAATACAAAAATTGCCGAGCATGGTAACATGTGTCGTCACTGTTTGCTTGTAAACACAAACTAAGCATCTGAACTTTGAAACAATTGACATATACATCATGTAGTGTAATACCAACATGAGAAAAAGACTTGTAAATTGAAAACGTGTAGCATGCGAAATTACTTTTTTTGTTTTATTACACCTGTATATATCCTATCATAATATTTAAATTGAATTTGAATCATATTTACTTTATCTTTGATAATTTAATGATTTCCTACACAGTGCATATAGTATACACAAAAAAAATCTCAATTTTGTTTTTACCATTAACTGTGTACAAAGTTACAATATTACAACTTGTATTATACAAATATAATGTTATAAAACTAGCAAATTATATATCGATACAAAATCAGTGACTTTTCTCACTCTTATTCTTTTTCTCCCTTTTCTGTTATATCTCCATATACTAGCACTTTACACATGGTACACCATTTTATGCATATGTTATGTTCTGAATTAACTTTTGTAGCACTGCCCTGATGTTTATTCACAATTAAAGTTTATTTTATACTTGTGTCTGCCCTGTGTTTATTTGGTCATTACCCTATGTTAAAAGGCATAGAGTGCAGCGTCAGCTGCTGGGACTGTAGCCTGACTTTTGTACTGTAAGCTGGTGAAATTGTGACCACTCCGTGTGACTGTGGAACTACAACTGTCGTGTTTGCTTTTAGCCTTCCACATCTCAGATCTCACAGCAACTAGGTATTTTCAGTTTATGGCATGGGAACTTTCAGTCCCTGTAGGTCCACTTCACTACTGCCACTACTGAGCATTGTATTAAATTTCACTTTAGGCATGTATATGGGTTAGGCAACATGCCGAAGTTACAGACAAATTCTGTGTGGTCCAGTGTTACACTTTGTGTATGAAAATAACGCATGATACATGATATAAACACACCATTACAACATATGTAGATGAACTTTTTTATGGAAAGAAGATGGAACCAATGGAGTTTTGTAGGAAAATTATCAGTTTCCATTTAATTTCTGTGACAGTTGCTTTTTCTATAGATATTTTGAAAATAAAATGTAGGAACTCACAAATTTTTGAAAAATTTGGATTAAACTGTTTTTAAATTTATGTAAAAGGTGCACTAAATGAAAGTTCACTTGAAAATTAAATGTACATATTTTTACCTTAAGTTGTTATATGGTAGTTTTTTAATGAACATTTTTTTAAAAATTTGTTACATTTCTATAATTTCACTGACAACGTAGTTCAAAGGTTACAGAGTATAAAGGGTATCTACAATATAGGAATTAAATTACCAATAACTTTTATTTGATACATTTTTTAATGTAACCTATTATTTTTTTGGAAAATCACCCTTGAAATGGGGGGATGAAAAATGGTTCAAACAAAATTTTACTGAAATAATACTCATGCAGGTACACTGCAGGAAAAAATGAATAACCACTTTGATGGAAATTAATTAAATATTGTGAAAGTACGGTCTCAACAGTTATAGGCAGAATTTATGAAGTCGTTTTTGAGAAACTCATTTTACCCCTTTCAACTCACAATATTTAAAGAAATTCCTGTATCACTCAAGACTGAGATTCTTGAAATTTAGGCCATCCCAAGCTTCCTTGTTTAAGTTATTTATTGTACTTATAATTGACATTATTGTCAATGAAAACTGCAAGTTTATGAGCGAGATTACTGTTTATCAAGTTTGTGTTAAAGTCCTGTTTGAAGAATTATTAATATTTTGGAATCAGGCAATTTAAATAATATGCTCCTGCTCCAGAACATTTTATAATATTTATTTATTTTTAATTTTTTGAAGTCACTACTAAATATTTAGTTCTAGATTTGAGAAATTACATCTTTTTAACAATTAATATAATTAAATAACATACACAAAATCACAACTCCCTTACCTGTATCGGGCCAGAGTCTTCACGTGAACTTGCACCTATAAGTGATTTAGGGTTAAGTGTTATTAATAATTACTCTCATTGCTTTAGTTAACTCATCTAAGTTTTATTAAACGCTTGACATTCTATCTTTCTTTCCAAATGATAACAAAATTATTCTGAAGCTAGGTTTTAATTTTGATACATATTATTGTTGTACTACCTGTTCAATTTATTCCAGAAAAAACATAATTCATAGTTTTACTTAATCTATTTTAAAACAAATAACTCCTGAGATCATATTAAGTAAAGACTACCCAGTAATTGCACACACACACTCATTAAGTTAACGCCCCAATTATGTTATTTTAAAATAGTTTGTAATATGACTTTACGTGTTTACGTCCCTCTCTGCCGATCTAGGAGTTCACTGTTGTTTGTGGTAGTTCACTGTTTAAATCCGAAAAGTTCACATTTTAAATTTTGGTCACTTTCTCACCTTTTCTAAATTTTCACTGTTTAGGTCCTAAAAGTTCTGCGGTTTAAATTTTCTGCGTCATTGCCTTATAACTGTTTTTACTTTTGTTTATTACTTTTTATCACACTTTAAATCATATTTTTTTAAAATTTTGATTGGTTTTAGGCTCGCGAGACTTGGGTTCACCCGCCGGGGAAAAGTTTCCTAGTCGACTGACATTTTAACTATTTTCACTTTTTTATATGCGGGCGAGATAAAACTTTGCCCGGCCGGCGACACACACCACTACTCGCGTCCGCTGCCTTCAGATGTTATTTGTCGACTGGCACAGTTTTTGTGCGCACACCGTGAAAGAATTTCTTAAAACATGACTCAAGCATGGGAACGTTCGCCGCCTGTGGGCGCGTGTGGCTGTGAGTCCCCTCCCCTCGTTGATAACCTGCATTCCAATGCCACAAAGCAACTGTTTGACTATATAGTCCACTCACTGTAATTCCTTCTTCACAATTCCCGGTGCGTATTTTCTGGTGGTCACGGAACAGTACCCAGACTGGTTTTAAAAATGATTAAAATTTATTTCCCCCCTTTTTGCCCCATTACAATACCCCCCCCCCCAATGAGAGGTTTTCTGCCGAAACAGAAAAACTCTCATTGTTAAACCCTAAGAGGATTGGTGAGGATATGGCGCCGACAACCCCCCCTTTAATTCTTAACACTTCATGGGTAAACTACCCCCCTAGCTTGGTGACTATGGCTGCACCTGAACGAGATTACTGGACTTCTATGTGCGAGATCCCAACACCGTAAAATCGGACCGGTACTCACCATAGTAACACCTAACCTCAAATCATTCCATCAAAAAATCAGAAGACTGGCCTTAAACCATACCAGATCCTCAACCGATATATATGTTCCCCTTTACATACATACTGGGTTGCCTTTAGAAGTACTGGGTGCGTACACATACTCATTATTACATTAAACACACATTTACATTCTACTTCTTGATATCAAATTCCAAAAATAATTTCTATTTTATTTTCAACTTCATTTCTCAATTTAATTGGTTTGACGTCACGGTCTCAAATCACTCAATTATGTAAATTTTGTTCGATAAAGCAATAAACCCAAATCCCTTATCAAAGATTCCCCTTTTAAGATGATTCATTTTATTTACTTTAATTAATGACTTCAATTATAATTTTCTTTAAAATTCCAAAATTCTTCAAATGCATTTATTTTATGTCTACTTCTACCAACTAGATGCTCACAATCATAATAAACAAAATAGATTTTTTTTTCTTCCAAAAATATTTCTTTTATCAATTTCCCACAAAACAATTACATTAACTGACAAAAGAATCCATGAGTCAATTACTAGAAACATATCATGTCTCTGACATCAGTCATCAGCTGATCTCTCTGGGTCAGGTGAATGACCTTACCCTAGATACACTACACAAAACTATACCATGAAAAATACACAACATATGTTTATAATAAGCCAAATACCACTGACTGACTCACTGATCACAATATCTCTGAAACCACTGAATGGATATCAATGAAACTTTGAACATAGCTTCATCATAGGTCTTAGGTGCTCACTAAGAAACGGTTTTAAAAACTTTCACTCCTAAGGGGCAACCCCCCCCCCGCCCATTGTATGTATGTATCTATGTATGTATGTTCCACATCTCCTCCTAAACCACTGGACCGATTTCAACCAAACTTGGCACAAATATTTTACGCGACGGGAGAACCAACATAGGATAGGTGTTTTTTTTCGATGGGGTGTCTTTGGGGTCTTCCTTATCTCCTCCTAAACCACTGGACCGATTTCAACCAAACTTGGCACAAATATTTTACGCAACGGGAGAACCAACATAGGATAGGTGTTTTTTCGATGGGGTTCTTTAGGGTCTTCCACATCTCCTCCTAAACCACTGGACCGATTTCAACCAAACTTGGCACAAATATTTTACGCAGCGGGAGAACCAACATAGGATATGTGTTTTCTTCGATGGGGTCTTTTGGGGGGTTCTTTGGGGTCTTCCACATCTCCTCCTAAACCACTGGACCGACTTCAACCAAACTTAGCACAAATATTTTACGCAACGGGAGAACCAACATAAGATAGGTGTTTTTTCGATACGATCCTTCGGTGGGTCCTTTGGGGTCTTCCACATCTCCTCCTAAACCACTGGACCGATTTCAGCCAAACTTGGCACAAATATTTTACGCAACGGGAGAACCAATATAGGACAAGTGTTTTTCGATACGATCCTTTGGGGTCTTCCACATCTCCTCCTAAACCACTGGACCGATTTCAACCAAACTTGGCACAAATATTTTATGCAACGGGAGAACCAACATAGGACAGGTGTTTTTTTCGATACGATCCTCTGGGGGGTCTTTTGGGTCTTAAACAGCTATTAGATCTGGTTACTATGGCAACCCAATAGAATAGATTCTTGTTACCATAGCATCGGTGGAAGTCTCCCGCGTAGGAAGTAGCGCGGGAGTCGTCCGACGGGCCTTCCCCGGAGTTCATCCACGGAACCCGGGGAGTCTTAGGTCGGATCCCGCGAAAGACGGCGGGGCCAGAGTCCACGATTCTTATAAATAAAGATATAGGTTATGATATCAAAGGTGGTGTATGCAAAGCGGTGAGAAAATACAATGAAAAGAGGTCACTTATTCCCTGGAAGATAAAATCTTTGTCGGGCTTTAAATATGACTGTAATACTGACTACAACAATGACAAGATTTTATCTATTGGTGATTTTATACAGTGTAAATGGTGTAATGCTAAAAAGTGGAAAGAGGAAAGTCCTGGGTTATGTTGTAGCAACGGAAAAGTCCACCTTCCTCTCATTAAAGAACTACCAGAACCTCTCCACAGCCTTCTGAGGGAAGACTGTTTCTCTCATGGCCAGTTGTACGTTGCCTGTTCAAGAGTTAGCACTCCTGACAGTCTGGTTATTTTTCACCCAGAAGGAAAAACTAAAAACTTTGTGTACAAAGAAGTTCTTTAATGATCCGATGATTAGTTCTTCATTACAAGTTCATAAATTGAAGAAAAATCTGAAATGTTTTCATACTCAACACAACTTCATATAACAAAAATGTTTAATGTTTATTTTAAATAAAATATATAAGAGGTTTTAATTATTTATTTATAAGAAACCTACTTTAATTGAACTTTATTAATTAAATAAGATTTTCATTACGTACAACGTATAAGCCAAATACCACTGACTGACTCACTGATCACGATATCTCTGAAACCACTGAAACTTTGAACATAGCTTCATCATAGTTCTTAGGTGCTCACTAAGAAACGGTTTTAAAAACTTTCACTCCTAAGGGGCAAAAAACCAAATACTGAAATTTATCGCGGGAATTGCATACTTGGTAAATGAAGTGGTTGACATCTCAGTTTACTGGAAACCCCGAATACATTTAGTCCTGAGTTTTTAATCATTGTTTTAAATTGAAAAAAACTTCGTTGTTTGCAGGTTCTTATAGTCGAGAAAATTTCGAAGTTCAATTAATTAATAAATGTATGTCCTTTTTTTCTCGGAAACGGCTCTAACGATTTTCTCGAAATAAATAATAAATAGCTGCTGCTATGAATGTAAATAAACAAACTAAGAGTTGAGAATTTGTACAATCTATCTAATCCTATAATATTAAGCGAGCAATAATTGTATTGTACGATTTTCTCGAAAGTTGGTACTTAAGGGTATTTTGATACCAGAAATCGATTGGACTCGGTCACATTTTCCGCAAAATTCGTTTAACCCTTTAATGGGCTATGGGAAGTATACTTCCCGGTGTATTTTTTAGTGTATTTTTGAAGTGAAAACTTCGATAGGCACTTTGGGTGATTTTTTTGGATGGGTAAAATCTTATGAGTTCGCGTCACCGACATGCTAATGTTAACAGTATGACTCTGTAGCTATAAGTATGACGTGTTGCGCGTGGCCAGCAGTTAAAGTATAGATTATACTTGTGTGTAATACTATTATTTATACTATTTAACACACTTTTATTGTTTACGTACTTTATTTTGGAGTTTCTTACACTGCCGAATTTGCTATCGCGTGTTCGATCCCTAGCGCGATTTTGGCTTTCCGTATTAACAATTAACGCAATACTTATGATCTATTGTAACAGTGTTGTGTATATGTATATAAGTAAAGTTAAATTGACTACATGGAAAGTTTAATGTGTGTATACTGTGCATTGTTTAAATTGTGTTTTAGTTTGATCATTATTTTAAATGTTCAAATGTAGGATCACTGTGCAGTACAAAAGTGAGTACTAAATATGTTAATATTTTTATATAGAAAAATGAATAACATAAACAAAGCATGTATTTTCAAATATTTCCAATATTCGTATCAATATTTCCGTTTAAAATTTTGATATTATTTATTTTTTATTTTTGATATTTGACCTCTGCCATACATCATGCAATGAGTATTTCATAGTGGCTTAGGAGTTATCTTACTAGCGTAAAATGTATATAATTGTTGCTCGGAGTGCCGATAGATGTGAAAACCAGACTGATGTTAAAGATTTTAATTTACAAAAAATTTTAATTTTTGATACTACAATTAATTTAAATATCCAAAAAAACCACTGTTATTTCACAGTTTTAAGTTTTCACTTCTGTCGGCAGTCCTCAATGACTGCCTATTTTATTTTCTACAGGCAGTTATATTCATACCAAGGTGAGTGTTAATATTTGTTACTTGTTAATTATGCAATTAACATTGCATAAATATGCAATTATTCGGTTATTCTTTTTCTTAAGGTACAATGGAACACATATCCATCGATGGTGTAGTGGTGCCTCATCGAATAGTTCCCATGACAGGTGATGGATCATGTTTGTTTTACTCATTATCATGGCTCATGTACGATACTGACTCACAAGCTAATGATTTGCAGGCCACTGTCGTGCAACACATTTCCAACAACTGGCGACGGTTCAAGCCCTTTACTATGATGCCGTGTGGGACCATAAATTACAGAACTAAGACACAATACCAATCTCATATGTCTCTTCGCACCACATACGCTACTTGCAGTGAAATCATGGCTACTGGTGAACTTTACCCATATGATATTCAAGTATATCGAGATGGCACGTTGATCATGAGATTTGGGGGGCCCGACGAAGGGAAGCCAGTTATAAGAATGAAATGTTCAGGCCCCATGATGTCGGCACTCTTTGAGCCAATCATTCCAGTAGGTGAAATGCCAACACCTTATGACCAATAATCGTCCCTAATGCAGACGCCGCCTACATTACTTCCGGTAGAGGTACTGTTACCAACAGCTGCTTCTCACAGCCCTCCTCCAGTGCCTGACGAAGTAACAGAACCAGAAACCCAGGACCACTCTCCCACATGAAAGTGAAGTAGCTCCTCCCTGTACGAAGCGACGAGGAAGGAAACGTCGTGCCAGGTTCAGTGACTCCAGCAAAAGAAAAAGGCACAGAGAAGCTGTCAAAAAGTATTCAGAGAATAATCCTGAAGTAAATAGAAAGGCAGTTAAAAAGTACAACAAAAAAAACCCTGACGTTCATATCACAGCAGTTAAAAACTATAATAAAATAAATCCTGAAGTACACCGAGCATCTGTTTCCAAATACACAGAAAAACATCCACAAGTAAACAGAGAAGCGGTGAGAAAATACAATGAAAAGAGGTCACTTATTCCCTGGAAGATAAAATCTTTGTCGGGCTTTAAATATGACTGTAATACTGACTACAACAATGATAAGATTTTATCTATTGGTGATTTTATACAGTGTAAATGGTGTAATGCTAAAAAGTGGAAAGAGGAAAGTCCTGGGTTATGTTGTAGCAATGGAAAAGTCCACCTTCCTCTCATTAAAGAACTACCAGAACCTCTCCACAGCCTTCTCACAAGTGAACATTCAGAGTCTGAACACTTTTTGGTAAACATAAGAAAATATAATGGTTGTTTCCAAATGACATCTTTCGGAACCAAAGAAATAAAGGAAGGGAACTTCATGCCAACTTTTAAAGTACAAGGTCAAGTCTACCACAGGATAGGGAGTTTGTTGTCTTCACCTCCAAACAATCCCTCATTTTTACAAATATATTTCCTTGGAGATGACGAAAAGGAGACAAACACTAGATGTAACAATTTTCCAAACGTAAAGCCTTGGTTAGTTGCCAAACTTAAAAAAGTGCTTCACAATCACAATTCTTATAGAAACGATTTCAAAACAGCATTGGAAAGTGTTCCAGAAGGCCAGGAGTTCAAAGTAGTAATCCATGCAGACAGAAAGCCCGTAGACGCACATAGGGGTCAGTTCAATGCACCCACAACAAACGAGGTGGCTTTAGTGATCGTAGGCCAGGAGTTTGCAAAGAGGGACATCATTCTCCACAGCAGAGACTCTTAAGTTACAGTGCATAAGTGAAACTCATCGATCTTATGACGCTTTGCAGTATCCACTTATGTTCTGTCGTGGGGAAGATGGTTACTCCATTGCCATTCCACAGTGTAACCCAAACACTAAAGCCCCTCTAAAAAAAACTGTTTCAGCTTCAGAATTTTACTCATTCCGCATAATGGAGAGAGATGGCCAGCAAAATTATTTGTTACTTTATCGCAGTCTCCTGAATCAATTTTTGGTTGACATGTTGACATGTACGCCAAAATTGAGACAGAAAGACTCAACTTCGTAAGGAACAATCAGAGTAAGCTGCGGACCGAAAACTATGTGCATCTGCGGGACTCCATGTGCAAAAATGATGGGCAAGCCAATAATATAGGCAAAATGGTTGTTTTACCTTCCAGCTTTACAGGTGGACCCTGTTACATGTACGAGCGGACTCAGGACGCCATGACATATGTACGCAAGTATGGCCGTCCTGATCTGTTCATCACATTTACATGTAACCCTAAATGGACCGAAATACAAGAAGCATTAAGTGCACGACAAAGGCCTCAAGACAGACACGATATTATTGCCAGAATATTTCACCTCAAAGTAAAGAAAATGATGCATGTCTTGATGAAAGGCAATGTTTTCGGTCCAACAAGGTGTTACATGTTAACTGTGGAATGGCAAAAAAGAGGTTTACCGCACGTGCACATACTGCTCTGGCTGCAGGATAGGATCATGCCCCATCAAATCGACAGTGTGATAAGTGCAAAGATCCCTGATCCTGAAGTCGATCCTGCCCTTCATGACATTGTTAAGTCCACAATGATTCATGGCCCTTGTGGAAATGTTAACAGAAACTCGCCCTGCATGGTAAACGGCCAATGCACCAAGAGATATCCGCGGCCTTTAGCAACACAAACTCAAACTGTGGATGATGGTTACCCCCAGTATCGCCGACGGTCTCCTGCCGATGGTGGTTTCTCGGTCAACATTAAAGGAGTTGATCTAGACAACCAATGGGTGGTACCGTACAATCCTGTTCTTTCCTGCTCTTTCTTAGCCCACATAAATGTTGAACTGTGCAACTCCGTCAAGTCGATAAAGTATATTTGTAAATATGTGAACAAAGGCAGTGATCAGGCAGCGTTTAGGTTGGAGAATGAGTGGGATGAAGTTTCTAAGTACGAATCAGGTCACTACATCAGCACTTCCGAAGCAGCTTGGCGTATTTTCTGTTTACCTATTCATGAAAGGTTCCCACCAGTAGTGCAGTTAGCAGTCCACCTTGAGAACGGCCAGAGGGTATTTTTCACTTCCGACAATCTTCTGGACAAAATCCAACATCCACCAAAAACCATATTAACAGCATTTTTCGAACTCTGCAAAACCGATTCCTTTGCCAGAGACCTTCTTTACTGTGAGGTCCCAACATACTATGTCTGGAAAAATAACTAGTTTTGCAGAAGAAAGCAAGGAAAAGGCGTTCCAGGACATCCAGGAGTAAAAAAAGATCATGTACTTGGGAGGGTATATACTGTACATCCTAACAATGTCGAGTGTTTCTATCTGCGTCTCCTGCTACACGAGATTCGAGGACCAACGTGTTTCAATGATCTTAAAAAGGTATCTGGTATAGTTCATCCTATGTACCAGTCTGCCTGTAGAGCATTAGGGTTGTTGGAAGACGACATGCAATGGGACCTAACCCTGCAAGAAGCTTCCATTTCAGATTCGCCTCACAAAATCCGAGAGCTGTTTGCTGTAATATTGGTGTTTTGCCAAGTTGCAGATCCCTTAGCACTTTGGGAAAAACACAAAGAAAGTCTATCAGAGTACATAAGAAGGCAGATTGAGATTGAAAGTCATGGTTTAGAGATTGAACTTTGCAAGGACACAGTTTATAATAAATGCTTACTATGTCTTGAAAATATGATCTTTTCTATGTCAAACCAATCTCTCCAAGACTTCGGTTTACCTCCACCAACTCAAGACACAAACATTATTACAGTCAATCGCGAGTACCTGAAAGAGCTCTCCTACAATACAGTTCAGCTTTATGATATGGTTGCTGAGAACTTTCCTAAACTTAATGCGGATCAGAAGAACGCTTACAATGAGCTCATTGCCAACATTAATGATGGACTCGGTCAGCTGTTTTTTCTCGACGCACCTGGTGGCACTGGAAAAACGTTCCTACTAAACCTACTTCTTGCCAGCGTTAGGAAAGACAGAAAGATTGCCATCTCTGTGGCTTCTTCAGGTATAGCAGCTACATTGCTGGATGGAGGTAAAACAGCTCACTCTGCCTTTAAACTGCCTCTGAATTTAAACATCTCCCAGACTCCACTCTGCAACATTTCAAAACAAAGTGACACAGCCAAGGTTTTGAAAGAGTGCAAGTTGATAGTTTGTGATGAATGCACCATGGCTCACAAACGAGGGATAGAAGCCCTAGACAGAACTTTACAGGACATTCGTAGCAGTAAAAACCTGATGGGTGGAATAACAGTACTACTGGCCGGAGACTTTAGACAGACTTTACCTGTTGTGCCTCGGGGAACACGAGCAGATGAAGTTAAAGCCTGCCTGAAGTCGCCTTACCTCTGGCCCAAAGTTCAAGTTCGTTCCGTAAGAGTAAACATGCGGGTGCATCTTAAAGGTGATTTTAAAGCGGAAGAGTTTCAAGCTTACTGTTACAGATTGGCGATGGAAAGTTAAAAGAGGAAGATGGAAAAGTTAACATTCCAAACAACCTATGTGAAGTTGTAAAAGACCTTAAGACTTTGACAGATAAAATATACCCAGACTTAATGAATATAAGTGACTCATCTTGGCTCAAAGAAAGAGCTATTCTAACCCCAAGAAATGAGACAGCAGCAATCATTAACAACTTATTGTTAGAAAAACTTCCAGCCGATGTTGTAAAATATCAGTCGGTAGATTCCGTAGTAGAGGTAGAAGACGCTGTGCATTATGCGGTAGAGTTCCTCCACACGCTTAACCTCCAGGAATACCCCCACATAACCTTAACCTAAAAGTTGGGGCTCCCATTATGCTGCTGCGGAAATTAATACCACCAAAACTTTGCAACGGTACCAGACTGCAGGTAAAATCTTTACATAAGAATGTTGTTGAGGCAACTATATTCACTGGCTGTGGTTCTGGAGAAACAGTTTTCATACCTCGCATTCCTTTGATCCCGTCAGACTACCATTTTCAGTTTAAAAGTCTACAATTTCCCATCAAAGTCTGTTTTGCAATGACAATCAACAAAGCTCAAGGACAGTCTTTGAAAATGGCTGGCGTAGATCTGAGAGAAGACTGTTTCTCTCATGGGCAGTTGTACGTTGCCTGTTCAAGAGTTAGCACTCCTGACAGTCTGGTTATTCTTCAGCCAGAAGGAAAAACTAAAAACTTTGTGTACAAAGAAGTTCTTTAATGATCCGATGATTAGTTCTTCATTACAAGTTCATAAATTGAAGAAAAATCTGAAATGCTTTCATACTCAACACAACTTCATATAACAAAAATGTATAATGTTTATTTTAAATAAAATACATAAGAGGTTTTAATTATTTATTTATAAGATCCCTACTTTAATTGAACTTTATTAATTAAATAAGATTTTCATTACGTACAACGTGAAACTCCGTAGCGAAGCACGGGTATTTTGCTAGTATGTTTATAATTCTTACACTCTAACATAGTAAAAATAGTAACATAATAAAACATCATAAATTCCTTAGCATTAATCTTTTCAAAATCAGTAATTTCGTCTATCAATCTTGTACAGAACATAACAGATTTAAAGCAATTACTTCTAAACAAATTCTCTGCTGTAATCATCTCTTGAATCGAAATAAAATTATTTAATTAGCTTATCAGCTAGTCAGCATCATTAAGTTTCAACTTTTAGTTCGTTACTCCCCTGAGTAACCTCCTTACCACACACACTATGACCCCCCACTGGACTGTGGTGTCCAGCTGCTTCCACAAGAACGGAAAGTTGTTAGGGGTAGACGCTGCCTACCCCGTTCTTGTTTCAGCGTTATATAAAAAATTCGGCATTACTGATGTCCGAGGACACCAGTAATTCTACTACAGTAGAGTCTCGGTAATTTGAGCCCCGGTATTTCGAGGTTCCGTGTAATTCGAGCTGGAAAACAAATAATAAATACAGTCAGTAAATGTAAACAACATTCCCGCCATATCGTGACTCATGCCAGACCAAGTGTCCACAGCATGAAACGCTAAAAATAAATACGTAAATAAATCAGTAGCGGACTGACCGCCTCAGCTGATACAGGTGTTGTACCGGTGCGTTACTACTAAGCTTCGTTACTAGTGTTTGCTTGTTGTTTTAGTTATTTTACTGTACAGTATATTCAACGTTTAGTTTTTCACTACAGTAAATTGTTATTTATACTGTATATAATGAGTTACAAGAGTAGGCCTAAGAAGAAGTTTGTGCCGCTAAGTGTTAAATTGGAAGCCTTAAAAAGATTAGACAGAGGTGAAACGCTAAAAAAACTTGCTGCTGATTATGGAGTCGGCGAAGTGACTGTTGGTGACTGGCGTAGGAACAGAGAGAAGATTGAAAACTATTCTTCTAAAAAGTATATGGGGATTTTAACCTGTGAACGCAAATCGATGAAGAAATCTGATTATGAAAAAACGAGTGCAGCTTTGTTCACTTGGTTTAGTCAACAGAGGCAAAAAGGAAGTCCTATTTCAGGCCCAATGTTGCAAGAAAAAGCAATGTTTTTCAGGAACC
Organism: Magicicada septendecula; assembly: GCA_034769895.1. Classification (NCBI taxonomy): domain Eukaryota; kingdom Metazoa; phylum Arthropoda; class Insecta; order Hemiptera; family Cicadidae; genus Magicicada; species Magicicada septendecula. The sequence continues at coordinate 397,344,717 of CM068367.1, read as the reverse complement.
AGTTTAAGGAAGGCGAGGATGATTTTACAGCAAGTTCAGGATGGTTGGATAGATGGAAAAAACGATACGGCGTAAGGCAGCTTGAAATGTGTGGTGATAACCTATCTGCGGATTCTGAGGCTGTCACACAGTTCTGTGAGAGATTTAAAAAAATTATAGAAGAAGAAAAACTAAGAATACTACAATGAAAGACGTAGTTTACTGGGTGGCGGAATCATGGGATGACATAAAGACAGAAACACTAAAGAAGTCTTGGAACAAGATTTTAAAAGAAGAAAATAACAGTTGTAACACCACAGACGAACATGACTTGGTCTTAGCACGACTGATAATAAAACTTCCTGGTTGTGAACGGTCAAATGAAAATGATGTTTCAGAATGGTTGAATAGTGATGAACAGTTTGAAGTGACCGATGATTCAATTGTTGAAATTCTGAATGAAGCAGCAGAAGAAAATAGTGATGAAGACGTGACTGCAGAGACTGTACCCGTGATGACTCACGCCGAGGGGTTGGCAGCGCTAGACACTGCATTGTGTTATGTCGAACAGCAAGCAGAAGCTACACCGACCGACACGATGCTGCTTAGAAGATGGCGTGACACTGCTGCTAAAAAACGAGTCTCTATTTTAAAACAAAAGACTCTGGACAATTTCTTTAAAAAATAAATGTGTGTGCCTTTTATCTTTTGAGTTTAAACTAGTTCAGGTATGTACTACATTGTTTGTGTTTTCTTATCCGTAAGCAATAAACGTTTGTTTATACATTACTCTTTGTTTTTTTCTTCATCCGTATAATCCGAGTTTTTCCAAATTCGAGGTTGCCTCAGCCCCAATTAACTCGAATTACCGAGACTCTACTGTATAATGATTCACACACCCTTAATACGGCACTACCACCACCTTCGATGATAGCCGCTGTTCCATAGTTATGTAGACTCCCCTGGGTTACCCCCCGGTCAATTTCTAAGTTCACCAATTTAGAATATATTTACATTATAAATCCACGGTCAGGGTTTGGTGAAGCCGTGACCGCCCGGAAGTTTGGGGAAACTACTAAAAAGACATACAAGGTTTACACTTATACTGTTACTACAATTCCCAGAGGGTAAATTCTTATATGTTTGGTTATTTTATTATTTAATTTTCCTATACCCTAACAAACCTAATACAACATCATAAAACATAGTATACTCATAATTCACATTGTTGTTATTACCTTAAAATAAACAATTCACATTTAAGTTTGATCAGAAATTACACACCTTACAGCTTTAATTTTATTTTCAACTTCTATTAAATCTTTCACTTGTTTCATTTATTATTACGTTTTAACTATGATTTTCTAATTAACATTTTCATCATTTATTGGTTTGGGTGATTCTTCGTTATTCATAATAATTCGATTTATTAAATTGGCATTTAAAGATAACCTTACTTCCCTTCTTACCTCTACCCACCATTAACAGATTTGTATAGTATGACACCAATCTCTCAAAAATATTTACTTCCATTAACTTCTCTAACTCTACTCAAATCATTCTCCACTTATAACAAAGTACCCGATACCCTCTTTGTACCTAGGATGTGCGTACCCTCCCTTATACTCATTCCCTTATTAGTTCCTGGTTCCTTCCCAGGTAACTCCGCCAAACCCCATTTAAAACTATTCCCTCCCGCCATAACGCCTGTCATTAAGGACTCCTTACCACACCACCCTCTTTACAAACTATCACCATCATTATTTACTCTTCAATTATATCATTCTCATTGCTCTCCATATATATACATTATCGCTACTGTGTCACTACTATTACCCTGTTTCTGTGTTACCTATATTCCAAATTCTTATTTTCTCTAAAACCCATTTAAACTTACCTTTGACCAACTTAAATGCCTTATTGAAATAATTATTGTCACCCAAACTCTAACTTTTACAACCTTTTACAATAAGTTAACCATTGAAATTTACACTAGACAAATTTATAACTACCTCAAATTAATTTCATTATTTAATTTAAAACCTTTTAAACACATTTAAGATTTTACTTTATTTACTTGTATTATAAAATTCATACTTACATTACATCACTCAAAACACATGATTCCTGTTATTGACACAAAACTATAAACATTTATCACCACCAGATCATGTACAATCATATGTACCTTCTGAAACATTATAACAAGAATATGATTCCACAACTGTAAACACATTTTACATTTCTTCACTTACTATTTATTATCAAGTTTAAATCATTTAAATTCATTATCAAAATTTTGTTACTTTACATAATTATGTCCCTAGTTCTGGGCGGCATTTGTTACTTTACTCGTTTTTATACTCTTAATAAAATACATCTGTATATGTATGTGGAAACAACCAGTAACCTATATTTTGTTTTGTTTACTTTATTTCGATCAGACACATTTGTCACACATACCATAATTATGGTATCCACCATAATTTGTGAATTCGTTTGCTTCAGTTTTGTTATTATACTTATTATTACTACCTAACGGTCCAGGATTCGACTCAGCGTGAATGCTGACACAAGGAGGAATTGAAATGAGAATACGTTTCTTTGACACCATGAACATCAATCGTAATTTATTTCTGCATTTTTAGTTGTGTACACCGGACAATATTCCAGTATGGCGGCCATTAAATATATTGGCTCGCTTTCATACTAAAATCAGTTATATTTTATCAAACATTAATTTACCAGAATCTTTATATTGATTATGCAGCTGCTTCATATTTAATTAATTTAATGATAATTCTTTAAAAGAAAACGCAAACCAACACCCCGATGGGATGTCGACATTATCGGGCACACCCTACTTTCTCTCGCGCATTCATACTTATAATTTCAAAATTATTTTTTGTGTACACATCTCTATGATTGATTAAAGAGCTCTTTAAATATAAATTTGGGTTTTCACTTCCCTGATTTGGTCGACTGGAAGTTCTAGACGTGCATCACATGGTGTTCCCTCCGCTGGCGTTGTTACATCATATCAAATTCACTGACTATACTTCTAATTTTGAAAAGCAATCACTGCACACTGTCTAAAGTTTACTGAGGTGTTTACATTTCACATTTTGATTACATTTTGAGTTATTTCAAACACTAAACCGGTGTAAAATGCCGGTTGCCTGTGAGACAGGTGTTACTACTGCTGCTGTATTGTATAGACTGGGACTCAACACTACGCAAATTCTACGTACGTGTGTGTGTGTAAACGTCATCGTTCTTTGTTTCTTCGTTACATAATAGTCTTGTTGATTACGTATTTTTATAGCGTCATTGTGGTTTTAATGACGTTGGGCGTTGTTGGCCAATGAGATAGAAGTAAGTAAAGCCGGTATTGGTTACAGTAACCATTACAAGTCTGTTTATCGGCACGTATTCTGCTGTCCTTGAAATTGTTTTGTCTCTGATCTGCGTCGTCGTATGCGAAACCCAAGGGAAATTGTATCACACATATAAATGATGTTTAAAACATTGAAATACCATAGTTTACTACCTTGCATACCATATTTTTATATCATACTTTTTGTACTGTCACAAAACCCCCTCAATGAAAGGTTTTGTGTCGAGACACAAAAACTTTCATTGACTCATTCACACTTCTCTAAAAGGATCAGCTCAGATATGGAGCCACAACCCCCTGTAATGTTACTATATATAAAAAAAATTCAATCACTTACCCTTGGTCCAATGATGAGGTTCGCACCTTCTGACCTTACTGGACTTCTCCAGAGAGATCCCTACACCATAAGGCCATGAGGCACTTTACGCTCCTGTTCTGACGCACCAGCCAGCTCAGGACCGCGGTCACCACACCATAAAACTCTGAAACATTCGATACAAAATTTTAAATAATGGCCTTCTCTATATCCATATCCATAACCGATATGTTTCCTCTTAGTACGTTGGTTTGCGTTGCGGGGCATTGGTTTGCTTAATTCTAAAAATTTCACACAAAGTATGACAAGAATTAGGATAGAAATTACTTCTCCTTTTTACCAATCCGGTACCTAGTACACACTTTTGACTTCTGTCAACTATCTTCACTCCCTTTACCATATGAAAACAATTACTTTTAACCTAAATAAACTATACCTTACTGCTTTAGCAACAACCATTAACCCTAATATTTTACTTCATATCATCTTACAATATCTATAGTATGGCAAATAACTCTAAAGCTTTATAATTTCTTTACGACCTTTTCTTACTTTTAACCTTTTTTATAAACGAACCATTTATAGGGAATGAACAAACTTTACAAACTTTCAATATTATAATCGTTACTATCCTGGTAGTAACCTCCTATCCACACACTATTATCAACATAATAAAACACAATAAAACATTGTACATCATAAGCATTAAACACTAACATTGAACAATTCACATTGCTTAATTCATATTTACCTAACTTGTAGCAAAACTTTATAACATTTTTATTATCAACAATTCTCTATTAACTTTTATCATTTAACATTCATTTAGATTCTATACAAAAAATTTCAAATTTATCATTTACCTTTCCATTTACCTTACCTTTCAATTACATCACCTTTCTACTATGAATTTTCCCTTTCTCTAACCTTTTATATTCTTACTAGTTTGGGTGACTCTCTATTATTATTCTCTATCTTATTTTGGTATTTGTCAACCTAACCTTACTCATCTCTTTTTTCCACTAACAACCGCTTCTAACCATTTATATATAATATGACACCAATATCTCAATAATAACCCCCTTCACAAATCCCATTTAAAACCTCTGGCACCGCTCATTTTTGTACTAGTATGTGTGTACTCGAACTCTAACCAACTCATTCCCTTATCGGTTTCTGACCCTTTCAGATAACCCTTTCCGGCACACAACAATCCCTTCCTGTCTCAACATCTCTCGTTGGACTCCCTACACCACTACCCTTATTACAAAATATCACCATCAACAACAAATATAAATACCATGCACATTACTCACCTCTACATATAATCCCTACCTACTGTGTCCCTAAAATATCTAACACCTCTTTATATATTATCAGCATTTCAGCACTTTATTTTCCCTAACTCCCAATAACTTTATTCAACTAACTCCAATGCCCTTATTTATCACTATTCCCAAACTCTTTACAACATTTCAACTTAATACACCATTACAAAATTCATCACTTACCAACTAACAACAATACCTCTCAATATCCAAATATATAATCATTTACTAACCCTTTATAATCTAAATTCCATAATATCCTTTCAAAATCATTATTAAACTTCTTTTACTTATTTAAAATTCTACAATAGTTTACACACAAAAAATACATAGAATACACAATAGCAAAATTACACAAATACATAGACATCAATACACAAAAATATACAATTCACCTAATCATGAAATCATTTACCATAATCAGTCCATTTTTAAAAACACTGTCCACACAATTAAATGTTCATAACACAATAAACAATACACAACTACCCCATATCGTCAAATAATAATCTTATCTTAAGTCTATACAACTTATTTTCCCTGGAAAACATTATATCACCATCATGAATATAGTACTTATTTAAATTTTTATATTCTACAAAACTATCATAATTAATAGGGTTATTCCATATCAATTTATCATACAACTTGTCACGATCGGTTATGGTCCTGTCACCTTCAGTATAATTAGTCACAATCAGATAAGTTACTAAGTCATTATTTTCATTATCATCTCCTACTACTGCTATATCAGCTTCATTACAAGGTAAGTATTTCATGTAGTTTGTTTTCTTCCATCCTAATCTCTCTATCAACTCTTTATAACCTCTATGTAACTTAAATACTTGCATCTCACCATCTACACACAACTCTTTCTCTAAATATCTCTCACTCCTTTCAGAGGGTACTACTACATTAAAACCTCTCCTGATTTCTACAGGAACAATACAACAATTCAAAAAACAATTATCGGTAGACCATTTATCTACCCAATACACTCGTGAAGCCTTTTCTTCACCCCCGACTACAAAATTTCTCATTTTCATCAAATCATTTTCAATTACATTACATTTAACATGCACATTATTATCATTCTGTATAACTAGGTTATCTATTTTTTCAATTTGATTTTGCAACATGCTCATTCTCTCATTAGTGTTACTCTCATTTTTTAATACTGTTCTGTCTACTATTTCAAAATGTTTGGTTATGTCTATTATATCGAGTTCACATTTCTCTATTTTGTTCTGCAAAATACTGTTTTTCATATTAATTTGTCTACTTGTTTCACAATTGGTTCTACTTTCTATTTGCTCACTAATTGTGGTTAAACATTTGTTTTCTAATTGTTCATATTGAGTTTCTATTTGGTTTCGTACTTTACTAATTACTGTTTCGTTATTTGTACTGATTCTATTATTTAAACTATTTATTTGATCATCATATTTCTCGCTAATTATCTCTACCACTTGTTCTGGCATATTTGTGCAACGTACATCTATTTCAGTTATTCGACTATCAAAATTAATATTTTGTTTTTTTATTTCGTTCTTTATTTCATCAAATTTTATATTAAAATTATTCTGAATTCCTCTAATTTCGCTTTTTTGTTCACTAAACAGCATTTGCATCATCTTCATGATCTCATTATTCTCAACCCTGTTATTTGAAACTGGTGTTGAGTGCACTATTCCTTCACTCATAACTACTGATTCCGTCATGCTTATTTGGCTGTTGTTTGTACTATCAATTATGTTTAATAAAGAATTATTTTCTTTATTCTCTGCCATTATGAAATTTGTTAATGGTTTGTCGCTTTATCTTATCGTTATCATCTACTTTACAACCGCATTCTCATTTTCAATGTCCCCCCTCTGCCACAATTCAGGCTTATTATATAAAATGTATTTATATATTTTATATAGTCACCAGTTCGGGCCCATTTGTTACTTTTACTAATTATGTCCCTGTTCGGGCGCCATTTGTTACTTTACATAATTATGTCCCTAGTTCTGGGCGGCATTTGTTACTTTACTCGTTTTTATACTCTTAATAAAATACATCTGTATATGTATGTGGAAACAACCAGTAACCTATATTTTGTTTTGTTTACTTTATTTCGATCAGACACGTTTGTCACACATACCATAATTATGGTATCCACCATAATTTGTGAATTCGTTTGCTTCAGTTTTGTTATTATACTTATTATTACTACCTAACGGTCCAGGATTCGACTCAGCGTGAATGCTGACACAAGGAGGAATTGAAATGAGAATACGTTTCTTTGACACCATGAACATCAATCGTAATTTATTTCTGCATTTTTAGTTGTGTACACCGGACAATATTCCAATATGGCGGCCATTAAATATATTGGCTCGCTTTCATACTAAAATCAGTTATATTTTATCAAACATTAATTTACCAGAATCTTTATATTGATTATGCAGCTGCTTCATATTTAATTAATTTAATGATAATTCTTTAAAAGAAAACGCAAACCAACACCCCGATGGGATGTCGACATTATCGGGCACACCCTACTTTCTCTCGCGCATTCATACTTATAATTTCAAAATTATTTTTTGTGTACACATCTCTATGATTGATTAAAGAGCTCTTTAAATATAAATTTGGGTTTTCACTTCCCTGATTTGGTCGACTGGAAGTTCTAGACGTGCATCACATGGTGTTCCCTCCGCTGGCGTTGTTACATCATATCAAATTCACTGACTCTACTTCTAATTTTGAAAAGCAATCACTGCACACTGTCTAAAGTTTACTGAGGTGTTTACATTTCACATTTTGATTACATTTTGAGTTATTTCAAACACTAAACCGGTGTAAAATGCCGGTTGCCTGTGAGACAGGTGTTACTACTGCTGCTGTATTGTATAGACTGGGACTCAACACTACGCAAATTCTACGTACGTGTGTGTGTGTAAACGTCATCGTTCTTTGTTTCTTCGTTACATAATAGTCTTGTTGATTACGTATTTTTATAGCGTCATTGTGGTTTTAATGACGTTGGGCGTTGTTGGCCAATGAGATAGAAGTAAGTAAAGCCGGTATTGGTTACAGTAACCATTACAAGTCTGTTTATCGGCACGTATTCTGCTGTCCTTGAAATTGTTTTGTTGTCTCTGATCTGCGTCGTCGTATGCGAAACCCAAGGGAAATTGTATCACACATATAAATGATTTTTAAAACATTGAAATACCATAGTTTACTACCTTGCATACCATATTTGTATATCATACTTTTTGTACTGTCACAATTTATCTATACATTACTTAATTAATTAATCTCAAATTCTTTAATTCAATCAATTATTGAAAACACAAGTTATTTTAATTACTTTACTCCAAAATAATTATAGTTCATTTATTACAAACTCTCATTATTTATTTAGTCTGCCAAAATATTATTATTATTATTAAAACAATTTCTACTACATACACATATTGTTTACATAAAGCACACTTTACAACATAGACACAATTAATTTCACTATAACTTTATTTACAAATTTTTTGTCATTATTTTTCTGTTTACCACACCTCATTTCATAAGTTAGCAAGGTCATAACCATAAACTAAAATATTTAAAATGTCCATTCACTGATTTTTATTTAACCCCCATCATCATATATTAATCTGATGTATTTATAACACAAGTCATTCTTATCGGCATACATTACATTATAATTATTGTAATGACTACTTTCGTTAATTATATTGATACAGTAATTAACTACCTTTTTTTCTCCCATTATTTCATCAAGCCCGTCTACATTGGTAATTTTAGTCGTCTCCATCAGTATTTTTGGTTAACATAAGGTAAGTTATTTTATCATTATACTCCTCCACTATATCATCAGATAAGTGTTTATCATCTACAACGGCATCATCAAAATAATCATCCATCTCTATTTCACAAGGTAAGTCAATTTTCTCTCCTCTCAATATCTAAACTCTGCACTAACATTTCATAACCTCTATTAATCTCAAAAATCTCTATATCTCTCTTTCTCTCTCTCTCATCACAATACCTCTCACAACCCCATTTACCTATTTCATACCATGCAGAGGGCACCACAAACTTATTACACGTCTTGGCACTTCCAAGAACACCACAAAAAATTAAGGGACTATTTTGAGACACCATGTCTCCCACACAACTACCGGAGGAAACCTTGTCCTCATAACACCACGGTGAAACCCCTGTTTCACTATATACTTGGGGAAAATCTGCCCTTTGCCCACCTAACCTCTCTTCACACACACTCCCCATTTTCTCAACACTTTCTCTGCTCACCACCTTACTCTCTAACACCACGTTTTTAATTATACCACTGTTGTCACTCGTTAACTCATCATTATAATTATCGGTACTCACCTTGTCTACCGCCACCTGTTTTGCATCTAAACTACCACCACTACTGTTAATACATATATCTCCGTTATTTTCGTTTGTTTTGCGCTTACCTGTATTTATTCCCCACACTCCCATTGTCTCAATATTTTGTTCTAATTTGCTAACGTTACTGGTAAATATCTCATTGGTTTTCTCAACATTTTTATTGATTTCATTAATATGGTTTTTTAACTCACTGAAATAGCTTTCGCATTTGATTTTTTGTTCGTGTATCTCACTGCTTAATTTATCAAATTTTTTATCATTACTATCAAAATGATTATTTATTTTATCGAAGTCATTTTTGACTTCTTTATTGTGTTCTTTCAATTCATTAAATTGTTTTAATAAAAAACTCATTACGTCATTATCAAATTTACTACATTTTGTTGAGGTCGGAGTTAATTGAACCCCTGAATCCTCTGTCATATTTGTTTCATCTGTTACACTTACTTCGACTATTTTGTCTTGACCCACATTTGGAGTCGAATGAACTTCAAGGCCGCTCATGACAGCTGATTCATTAAAATTAATTATTTCCTGCCATTTTTTTAAATTATGAAATTATCTATTTTAACAATCCTTATTTTACATTCATTAAATATTATTCACTAGTATAGGTATTACTTACGTATAAGCTACTCTAACATGACATCGTTTTTCATAATTTTTTACGCACTCTGTCTCAACCACTAAATCACTTATTTTTGAGTAGATGTGGTCTACATAAATTATGAATTTGTGTAAACTGTCACTGTTCGGTTGCGCCGTTGAGAAATTACATACTTATTTGAAATTAATATAATTAAATAATATACACAAAATCACAACTCCCTTACCTGTATCAGGCCAGAGTCTTCACATGAACTCGCACCTATAAGTGATTTAGGGTTAAGTGTTATTAATAATTACTCTCATTGCTTTAGTTAACTCATCTAAGTTTTATTAAACGCTTGACATTCTATCTTTCTTTCCAAATGATAACAAAATTATTCTGAAGCAAGGTTTTAATTTTGATACATATTGTTGTACTACCTGTTCAATTTATTCCAGACAAAACATAATTCATAGTTTTACTTAATCTATTTTAAAACAATTAACTCCTAAGATTATATTAAGTAAAGACTACCCAGTAATTTCACACACACACACTCATTCTAGTTAACACCCCAATTATGTTATTTTAAAATAGTTTGTAATATGACTTTACTTGTTTACGTCCCTCTCTGCCGATCTAGGAGTTCACTGTTGTTTCTGGTAGTTCACTGTTTAAGTCCGAAAAGTTCACATTTTAAATTTTGGTCACTTTCTCACCTTTTCTAAATTTCCACTGTTTAGGTCCTAAAAGTTCTGCGGTTTAAATTTTCTGCGTCATTGCCTTATAACTGTTGTTACTTTTGTTTATTACTTTTTATCACACTTTAAATCATATTTTTTTAAAAATTTTGATTGGTTTTAGGCTCGCGAGACTTGGGTTCACCCGGCCGGGGAAAAGTTTCCTAGTCGACTGACATTTTAACTATTTTCACTTTTTTATATGCGGGCGAGATAAAACTTTGCCCGGCCGGCGACGCACACCACTACTCGCGTCCGCTGCCTTCAGATGTTATTCGTCGACTGGCGCAGTTTTTGCGCGCACACCGCGAAAGAATTTCTTAAAACGTGACTCAAGCATGGGAACGTTCGCCGCCTATGGGCACGTGTGGCTGTGAGTGCGCTCCCCTCGTTGATAACCTGCATTCCAATGCCACAAAGCAACTGTTTGACTATATAGTCCACTCACTGTAATTCCTTCTTCACAATTCCCGGTGCGTATTTTCTGGTGGTCACGGAACAGTACCCAGACTGGTTTTAAAAATGATTAAAATTTATTTCCCCCCTTTTTGCCCCATTACAGATTATAAATTTAAATATTTTTTCCATGTAGCCAACCTTTTTATCTGATTCGTACCATGCAAAATGTACATGATCATCACGGATACTAGAATACACGGTAGGGGTCACGGGGTGTGTGCGCAGTAGCAAGCCGCGCCGCTGACGTCACCGTGAACCCAGCCACCGCTCCACTGCAATAGCCTATTGTGTTGTTACTGCGTTTATGAGTGAATACAACGTTGTTTACGTGAGTGTGAATTCTTATCGGTGATTGACGATTAAGTGCAGAGTTACGCTGCAGTTATCAGTGTATTGAGGGGTTTTTGAGAGTAAATTTGAAGTTGTTTTGAGTGAAAAATAATGGTTTGTTGTGCGATCGCGAGTTGTACTAACCACGGTAGACAAGGAAGTAAGTTAGGAATTAATTTTCATACATTTCCTAAGAACAATGAGACGAAACAAAAATGGATAAATGCTTGTAAACGTGCCGATTCGTTTTCAGTTGATAATGCTCGTGTGTGCTCAATACATTTTGCTGATTCTGATTATGAAAGGGATTTGAAAAGTGAACTGTTGAATCTTCCTCCGAAACGCAAGTTGAAGCCTGATGCTGTTCCAACTTTACATCTCCCATCCTCCAGTGTTGATTTGCGGGGTAGTAATGAGCCTAATAATGAGAGAAAAATTCGGGCACAAAAACGAAGTTACCGTAAAGAAGTAGAAGAGATTTTACAGGTAAATATATTACCAACTAATGAAGAAACTACTAGTAGAGAAAACATCAACTATGAAAACAAACAATGCTGTAAATGCGACACTGTGGGTTTATGTCAAAAATTAGAAATTATGGAGAAAGAAATAAAAGAACTTAGGCAAAAGAATACAAATTTACAGGATCGTCTCTCTCGGTGTAATGATAAGTTACTTAAAACAAAACATTCGCTAAAAGTGGTTGAGGGTTCTTTTTCTGACTGTCAACAAGTGGTTATGAAAGGACGGTGCACTAATTGGTCATCTGAAGATATTGCAAAGACTGCGACTTTACGTTGTATATCTTATAAAGCGTTATCTTTTGTCAGGGATGTATTGAAATATCCTCTTCCTAGTGAAGTCACTATTAAAAGAAGACTCAGGCAGTTTAGCGTTCCACCAGGTTTTATTGATTTAAGCCTTACTGTCATGAAAACCCAATCAAAGCTACTAACTACATTTGAAAAAGACGTAATTCTTAGCTTTGATGAAATGAAAGTTAACAGTGACTTATGTTTTGACTAGGTAGAGGAGATTATCAGAGGACCCCACAACAATGCTCAAATTGCGGTCATCAGAAGTTTAGTAGGAAAATGGATGCAGCCCATTTATTATAACTTTGACACGGCCGTTTCTAAGGACTTGTTGACTGAAATGATTAAAGTCATAGAAAATGTTGAATTTAAAGTGAGAGCAATTGTGTGTGATATGGGGCCATCAAACAGAAAACTTATAGGGAATCTAAAGGTTACATTTGATGACTCAGGATTCGAAAATCCATCAAATCAAAACAGAAAAGTATGGGTTTTTTGTGATGTGCCTCATGCCTTAAAACTGTTAAGGAATCATCTGCTTGACGATGGTTATCGACTTAAATCTGGTAGTTTGCTCACAAAAGAAGCATTCATTAAGTTAGTTGAACTTCAAGACACCGGCGTAGATTTACAATACGCTCATAAACTAACCATGAACCATTTGCTTGTTGCTGGTACGGAAAGGTAAAATGTAAGGAAAGCAGCTGAGCTGTTTTCTCTCACTGTAGGACAAGCCATCTGTCATAACTTTCCTGAGTTCAGTTATGTTGGTGAGGCTGTAAAGGTCATAAACAATGGATTTGATGTGCTGAACTCCAGAGCTCCTGTTGATGGATATAAATTAAAAAGTGCATATGGAAATTGTTTACCAGAACAAGATGGCACGTTAGACAAGCTGTATGACCTCATTCTCACAATGAGAGTAATAAAACACATACCAAAAGGAAATGAGAAGAAAGAAAAGAGTTAATCCAAAAAAAAAAGAAACCCCTTTTCAGAAGGGGTTTTTAATGTCTATGAACAGTCTACGCTCTTTGTTTAAGGAGTTAACATTGGAAGGCTACACGTACGTCATGTCATCAAGATGCAATCAGGATATACTTGAGAGTTACTTTTCTAAAGTAAGAGGATTGGGGAGATTCTACGATCACCCTTTGCCTACCACTGTCTCCGAAAGAATCAAGTCTTTGATTTTGAGCCGTAATGCGAGGGAAGTCATATCAGGTGGCACATGCAAGAATGAGAAAGAAATTGATATTTTAAGTGCTAATACTTTGTCGGAAACTGAAGATACGACTGTAGAACCGTCATCTTCTAAGAAGCAAGACAGTTCATGTCTACAGGATAGCTTAGACAGCGAGTGCGAGAACAAGGAGGTTGAAGAAATCATTTCAGAAGTGGGCGACATTTTTGAGAATTGCACCGAATACGAAGAGGAAAATGTTCCAGATTTGAAGGAAAATGTTGAGTTGTTAGAGATGATTGCAGGATATGTTGCTTATAGAGTTAAACGTAAACACCCCAAATTAGCACATTTGTATGGTAACATAACTGAACACGTAAATTTTTCAGGAAAGAACTGGCTTCAAACAATTTCAAGAGGATCTTTAATGAAGCCAACTGAACGGTTAATGGAATTCGCTTTGAAAATGGAAAGAGAATTTCAACGATTCCACGGCAATTCCATTGATGGTAATCCAAAAGTTTTTGTAAGATTAAAAGGACATTATAAATGCGAAATATCCAGGAATAGAGGACTTTGCTGTGATGTGTTTTGTAAGGACCCGCACTTTCATCAGAATGAAAGCTATCAACAAGAAAAAAAAAATGCAAAGGTAATAAGCGAACTGAGGGCGAACAAAGACAAAAAGTGAAGAAAATGAAAACAGTTGCAACATAACTTTCCAGAATAAAGAAAAGGAAACACGTTAGCCTAATACAGTTAAAGGCTTTGGTGTGAAAGTAGAAAAGTTGATTTATATTATGTATATAAATATAATTGATATGTACAATTTGTAAAGATAAATTAAAATTTACTGTTTTAAAGAGTTTAAAATGACATTATTGGGGGTTTCTCCATACCACAGGTCTATGTGGTCTAAGCCTGTGCGAGCCTCTTCCCCCCAGCAAAAAAAAGTAGTGCCGTCCGAGATGGTGAAATAGGTTGACGTCCTTCGGAGGCTTTATACTAGCATTTCACCGACCATAGAAAAAATATATTTGTTTATTTAACTAATAAATAACTTAGTAATAATAATAATACACTAAAACATGAAAAATCTCGATTATATTCACAAACGTGTATGAGTTAAACATGTGTGCACGGTGTGCCCATAAGATTCGATGCGGTGCGGCGAGGCGAGTGGGTACGCGGTGACGTCACCGCTCACAGCCCACTTGCGCGTGACCCCTACCGTGTATTCTAGTATCCGTGATGATCATGACACATGATCACGTATTTTAAAGTAAGAACAATGTAGGCAGTCAGTTTAAAAGCTAGTCATATTCAGGAGATCAATTAATCCCAAATAAATGAAGAGAATTAAATAAATCTGTTGAAGAACTTTACTGATACTGAACGTTTTAAAATAGTTTTTGTTTGCATACCATCAGTTAAGTGTATCTGTTTTTTTTAATGCTGTGAGGTTTAATCTCTTTCTTCATTTTAAATAAAGAATTAAGGAAATCCTTTGTTTAATAAATCCTACTTTACGTAGTGTTATAATATAATACATATTATGTATTACCAGTTGTTTGAGACTGAACGAATTATCAACTGAGGTGGTGTTCAAGGGTTCAAGATCCTTGACTGATGGTTTTTATTTGTATTTGTAAAGTATGTTTATCTAAATACTCTGCATGGCACAATTGTATGTAAATTTTTTTCTAGGACACCTCTAAACTAAAACTGACACCACGAAAAGGCAAAGGTGATTCTCGATTAGTGATGCCTACAGTTCAATCACCTGGAGGCCCCTCGGCAGTAAGATCACCATCATTTATAATGGCAGGATATGTTATATTTTCTCTGCGTGAAGTAAACAGAACACAGTTTACACTTAACAAGGTAATGTTCTTGACATTTACAGTGAAATAACATTTTAAAATAATTTACTGGAGTTTTCCATCATAGGATATTGTATACAATATTTGTATAACAGAAGGAAAGTTGCATGTTACTCAAATAATGTGAGTAACATGTTTTTAAAAATTCAGGTGCATTATTTTGTAAATTTGAGATTGTTAATTACTGTAAAATAATAAGACATTTAAGGTTTATGGGAAGTGCTGGCTTCATCCCAAATGTTTTACATGAAGTAGATGTTAATGCTACTGTAGTCTGTATGAAGTAATTATTTTACATATGCACTTATTGTTCTTTTTGGAAAGGGTCATAACACATCCACTTATTTCAGTGATTTTACCTCACCTTCTTCAGATGGCACAGAAGGATCCTCCATATAGACTGAGAAATAATGCCAAATTTCATCAGAATATATCATTCTATTTTGAAAATATGTAAATATTTTCAAAAAATAAAGTTAATATGTATGAAAATAAAGTTTCCAAAAATCGCCTCCTCCCAACTGTAAAGTATATCACAGAACTAACATATTGTCAACTAGTAATTGGGATAGAGGATGAAAGAGATGTCATTTTGTAGCATTGTTTAATATTATGTGCAACACAATAGAGGTCATTTCTCAAATTCAAAAGTAAAACTTTGATTTTGAATTTTTCAAAATGCACTCTTTCAAGAAATTCTAAAATAGTCTTTAAATCGGTTGTCGAAGTTTGAATCTGGAACCGTATGGGTTTATGTAGAAATTGATTTTCAAAACCAGCCTTACATGAGGTTTTGAAGATAAAATATGGTTGAACCAGAAATTAATATGAGGTTAATATCACTTTTAATATGTAAGTGGATCTTTTGTTTAAACTTTGGTCTAAAGTGTTTAAGTATCCTCTGTTTTAACAAAACTCTGCATGTTCTAATCTGAAAAAGTGAGGCTGTTTTTCTGATAAAAGTGAACCTGTTGCAACCTGTATTCCTTATCAGGCATTTGTTGTACTTACAGACCTCAGTCTTCTCTAGATCTATGTAGGACTATGGAGTTTATCACTTTTGTGGTTTTATTGTTGAAAGTATGTTTGTAAATTGTTTTGTAATTAGTTTAATTGAGCACTGTGAGTTAAAAAGGAAAGTGTGAAACAGTTGCTTTTCTAGTTTTTTTTTTTTTTTTTTTTTGGTGTCCAATAGTTTTATATATGTAGGATGGTTAATTTTACCTCAAGAAATTAACTTTAATTCCTAAATATTATTTTAAACTAAAAGCAACTTAAAATGTAAAACACTTTGAGTTTTCAAATCATAATTTAACTAAAGACGAGGTACTTTTTACATAGAAATTAATTTTCATTACTTAGGGCCCTCTGTTCAAAATAATAATTTTTAATGTTGAAGAGTCTCTTGGTTTGTACATTTATGCATAAATATTTGAAAATGGGTAATAAAAGTATACAACATTACAATGGTTTAATCCATTCATTAAAGAAAAAACTGACTATAAACTAAGGAACAAAAAATGCTTAGAACTGTAACAATGTGGATGTATAAACATTTTAATAAATTTCCAAAAGAGGCCAAAGTTTGTGATCGCTGCAGAAAACAACTACCAACTTTGAAAAATAATCAAGAGTGAGTCCAGTCCTGGACATTCAAGGTTCTGCTTCTATTTATAGTTCTGATTCTGAAACAGACTCAAACTTTTACTGTAAGCCACAGTTAGTTGAAACTTTTAATGCTCCTTTCCGTGACCTGGATGATCACCTCTTGATAACAAAAAGATAAGAATCTAAATCGTATGTGTAAACTACAACTAAAATTCAATTCCGTTATCAAACAGTAACTTTTGCAAATGTTAAGGAATCCTCGGATGATGAGACTGACTGACTCCTTGGATGATGAAGACTCAGTTTAAACTACCTTAAAACTAATTTTTCCCAATTCCACTTCTACAGTTAAAAGTTAATGATTCTGACTTGTTTACAAAAGTCATGGAGTGTAAGAATAATCATCATGTGAGAATTTAATGCTCCTAATTATATGGCGAGATAGTAAAAAAAAGAAGAAATTTTCTAAAGCCAAGGAAGAGCCTATTTTTATAAATAGTTGAGGCTATATGACTGTTTTATGAAAGTGATGAAATTCGTAAGGTTTTACCTGGTATAAAAGACTACTTGTTGGGAGTGAAAATGGAGTTATAAAGTTAAAGTGTCAAAGAGACTAATTCTGTGCAGTTTGGTGGAAGCATATTAGGTCATTTAAAGATAAATTTTCTGACATGAAGGTGATTTTTCCCAACTTTGCAGAGCTCAGGCCAAAAAATTGTGTGCTGGCAGGACATAATGATACTCACACAGTATGTGTATGTATGCACTACACACCAAAATATTAAACTAATGGTGGAAAGTGCAAATATAGATTCACTAACTATACGTAGTTCCACAGTCACATGAGATAATAGGCAAAATGTGTTTTATGTTCGCTACTATTATGCGACATGAAATCGTCAACCGATAAAAATGAAGTAATATTCTTGGTTCCACAGGCAGATGAATCGATGGGATATGGGAGGCAGATATGGAAATACATTTCCCTTTTGGGTTTTACATTCACTACTATTACACGACTTGAAAACCTTGACCAATAAAAGTGGAGTACATATAAGTATACAAAATGTATACAGTAGCAACAGTATTTTAATTATTTGGAATATTTTAAATAAATTTAACCCAAAAACTGTGTCGGTAAAAATAACAAACATGAAAAAACCATTGCAAGCTTAATTTAGTACATACTAAAATATAAACTGTTCTAATGCAAGATGTTCTTGCTCGGTAACAATAATATTTTTTTTCTTGTAGTCCAGATCGCGTACATTTAAATTTTAAAATATGCATAAACAGAATAAATATCGGTATGGAGAACCATACATGACTTGCATGTTCTAAGATTTATATTTAAAATCATTTTCGAAATGAAATCTTACCATAGAAACTACTTCTTTCTACTTACTGCTTCAGCCTTATCCGCAGTACTGTGGTCACTAACGTATACCACCTCACGTTATCGCACTCGATTTTCACTGATGACGGAAGTCGATGGCATTGCTGAAACATCTGGTTTTGTAGAAAACATTGGACTACGGCCAAACAGTGCGGGAAGGAATTTTAACAAAAACTACTTCTTTGTTGCCGATAACGTACACACACATATATATATATATATATTTAATATGCATAAAATTAATGGCTTGTATAAGTTAATGTTTGATCCCCATTAAGTAGTGCGTAAGTTTCCAAAGTTTTAATATTATGATGTCCGTAATTAAAACATCAGAGCAGGTTTAGTGTGTACACCGTGGACGAAAATTTTCAAAATTCCCTATTGAGCGTTGCTCAAAGTAAAGCTGCGAATCTACAGTGTACGTTTCACAGAACAAACACGCGGAAAAGAAGGAGCGCTCCGAAGTCACTCATGGACCCTCACCATCTTGCAGAGGGTTCATTCCCTAAAGACGAAAAGTCTGTCTATGAACCACTCCTCTGTAAACACGTGCAGTTTACACTGCCCAGCGATCCACAGGAAGCAAATCGCTATCCATGCTGGACACTTTTTCGGCTTGCATGCATTATGTTGGTGTGGGTTTCGGCACTTTCCATTTAAAAAGCGTGCAAATGTAAGAAAATAAACATGAGTGAAGCCAGAAATAATGCAAATTGTGTGTGTGTGTTCCCTGCCTTTTTAATGCGGGAATCATAATAATAAAATGGAAAGTAAACATTACATAATTGAGATATGCTTGACTGCCACGAACGATATATTTTCTCTCATACATGATTTACATTAAAATGAAAAAATTATAATTTTATTCCCTGGCAACAAAATTATTTTATTTTTAACAATTACAATTGTTTGAAAAAGTTTAAATGAATTTTCAAGTACTTTACTGTTGTTAAAACGTAAAAGGTTGCAGGTAAACTACCCCTTCCCCTTAACCGATCTTCACCAAAATCAAAAGGCCTTGAGTTCTCTACAATTCAGGGACGTATGCGAACATTATTTGATTCTGTTTGAATTTGCGGCTGTTATCGTTTGCCATAGAAAAAATGGAGAACCATACATGACTTCCATGTTCTAAGATTTATATTTAAAATCATATATTCAAAAATATTTCCATAGAAACTACTTCTTTCTACTTATTGCTTCAGCCTTAAAGACAGTACTGTGGTCACTAACGTATACCACCTCATGTTTTCGCACTCGATTTTCACTGATGATGGCAGTCGATAGCACTGCCAAAAAGTCTGGTTTTTCAGAAAACATTGGACTAAAGCTAAACAGCCCAGGAAGGAATTTTAACAAAGAACTAAGTCTTTGTTGCTGATAACGTAGTACACATATACAAAATTTTCCCCTCTCCCTTCAACTATAATTTTCATTTATAGAAAATTACCCCCACCCTGTTCACCTAACCTCTTCATTTATAGATATTTCATCTACGTTTCTACAGTGGATTATTATGAGCTTCTTATCAGGATACTTTATTTATCAAAATTAAGTACAGTAAACCCTCGATTTAACGGACTAATTGGGGCTGAGGGTTGTCCGTAAAATCAAAAGTCTGTTAAATCGCAAATTTTGTTTTTTGAGGATATATTTAAATCAAATAGGCCTATAACACTTGAAATTTTAATACTATTAATATCATGCAAATACCGTATTGTTCCGAATACAAGCCACACTTTTTCTCCTAAAAACATGGTCGCTAATTTGGCCTGCGGCCTTAATTCGCGCGCTAACGAAATTCGAAGTTATACCTGACTTCTGGCGGGCGAACGCTTTTCGTATCTATGAGTTGTTTACTGCCTGAGCAACAGCAGTTTGCCTGGCTGTAGTTAACTCTGGCGTTATGATTTACGACTACAACCGAATGTTTTAACAGCAAACTGAAGAAAGAATAGGAAGATAAAGTGTAAGTGCGTGCGCACGCGCGCGTGCTCGCACCCTTCTGTAGGCAGCAAGACAAAGGATGAGTAGAGGGTGTGTAACATGTTTCTAAATAACAGGTTAACTGCCAGTGTGGTTTTCTATTGTAACAGCGACAACATCGCTTATCTATACTTTGTTTTCATTCGGCGTTTTTGTAGTGCGTTTGCGGTATGAGTGATATTGTGGAGACTAAAGGCATGCAGTCAAATCAAATTAAACATAACCCGTACGATGCGAATTATAAATTAATTGTGATACAAAATGTAGAAAAAGCATGCAATTGCGAAGCCGCAAGGAAATTCGATATTGATGAATCCTGTATTCGACGATGGAGAAAACAGAAGGAACGACTTTTAAATGGAAATACTACGCAACGAGCATTCGCGCGCGGGACCTCAAGTTGGGCGTTTTGTAGCAGTAGAGTCCAGCGTCTGTGAATACGTACAGCTTTTAAGAAGGCAAGGACTCCCTGTCACTAGACATGTTTTAAAATTAAAAGCTTTAGATATTGCAGAAGAATTAAAAGTCTCCGGTTTTAAAGCCAGCTTCAGGTGTATAAGACGAATGATGCGGCGAAATGGATTTGCGCTTAAATGACGTACATCACTTGCGCTAAAACTACCGAGTGACTACGAAGAAAACTCCTACAGTATCAGTGGTTTCTCATTCATTTACGCAAGAAGCATAATTATTCACTTGAACACATGGGAAATGCCGATGAAACGCCCGTATTTTTTATTTACGTATATTTACGGTGGACCAAAAGGGAACCAAATCTGTAACAGTAAAGATTACGGGAAATGAAAAATTACGTGCCACTGTAATGCTTGCTGTATTAGCCGATGGACGAATATTTCACAGTGATAAGATGCATATCAGTGTATATTGTTCAGTGTTAGTCGTCATGATGTCTTCCACTGTGCGACGCCTGCGTCAACAACAACGCAAAGACAGGAATACTCCGTTCTCATCAAATACAATTGAAGATGAGAAAATTTGCGTGTTTCAAAACAAGAAGAAAAGAAACGAATAAAGAATGCTGCGATAGCCAAGCAATATCGCCAGAACAGGAGAGTCTGCAGTTTATGCACATTATACGTTTCAAAAGCCTAATACTTTTTTCCTGAAGTCCGTTAAATCCGAAGTCCGTTAAACCAAGGTCCGTTAAATCGAGGGTTTACTGTACTTCACTCTTGTTAAAACATAAAACGTTGCAGGTAAAGTACCCCTATCTCTTAACCGATCTTCACCAAAATCAATAGACCTTCAGTCCTCTACAATGCAGGGATGCATGCAAAAAAATATTTGATTCTGTTTGAAAGTGTGGCAGTTATCGTTCGTCGTGGAAACATTTCTCTTGTTACAACATAAAATGTTGCAGGTAAACTACCCCTTTCCCTTAACCGATCTTCACCAAAATCAGTAGGCCTTGAGTTCTCTACAATTCAGGAAAGTATGCAAAACATTATTTGATTCTCTTTGAATTTACGGCAGTTATCTTTCGTCAAAAAAAATTACTCTTCTTAAAACATAAAATGTTGCTGGTGAACTACCCCTTTCTCTTAACCGATCTTCAACAAACCTTCAGTTCTCTTTAATTCAAAAAGGTATGCAAAAATGTAGTTGATTCTGTTTGAATTTACAGCAGTTATCGTTCGTCATAAAAAATTACCCTTGTTAAAACATAAAATGTTGCTGGTAAACTACCCCTTTCCCTTACCCGATCTTCAACAGACCTTGAGTTCTCTTTAATTCAAAAAGGTATGCAAAACATTATTTGATTGTGTTTGAATTTGCGGCTGTTATCGTTTTCCATAGAAACAAATTACCCTTGATAAAAAAAGTTGCAGGTAAACTACCCCTTTCCCTTAACCGATCTTCACCAAAACCAACAAGTCTTGAGAACTCTACTATTCCGGGCTGTATGCAAAACATTATTTGATTCTGTTTGAATTTGCGGCTGTTATCGTTTGCCATAGAAAAAAATTACCCCTGATAAAAAAACGTTGCAGGTAAACTACTCCTTTCCCTTAACCAATCTTCACCAAAAATAATAGGTCTTGAGTACTCTACAGTTCAGGGCTGTATGCAAAAAATTATTTGATTCTGTTTGAATTTGCGGCTCTTATCGTTTGCCATAGAAAATACCCTAGTTAAAATATAAAACGTTGCCGGTAAACTACCCCATTCCCTTAACCGATCTTCAACAAAATCTACAGACCTTGAGTTCTGTATAATTCAAAAAGCTATGCAAAAGAGTAGTTGATTCTGTTTTAATTTACGGCAGTAATCGTTCGTCATAGAAAAAATTACCCTTGTTAAAACATAAAATTTTGCAGGCAAATTACCCTATTCCCTTAACCGATCTTCACCAAAATCAACAGGTCTTGAGGACTCTACAATTCTGGGCTGTATGCAAAAAATTATTTGATTTTGTTTGAATTTGCGGCTGTTATCGTTTGCCATAGAAAAAAATCTATAGACACATAGACAGACAGACACACACACACAGACACTTTTCAAAATATTGGTATGGAGAACCATACATGACTTCCATGTTCTAAGATTTATATTTAAAATCATTTTCGAAATGAAATATTACTATAGAAACTACTTCTTTCTACTTACTGCTTCAGCCTTAACCACAGTACTGTGGTCACTAACGTATACCACCTCACGTTATCGCACTCGATTTTCACTGATGATGGAAGTCAATGGCATTGCCGAAACGTCTGGTTTTGTAGAAAACATTGGACTACGGCCAAATATCCCGGGAAGGAGTTTTAACAAAAACTACTTCTTTGTTGCCGATAACGTTGTACAATATATATAGAAAATTGCATAAAATTAATGGCTTGTATAAGTTAATGTTTGATCTCCATTAAGTAGTCCTCAAGTTTCCAAAGTTTTAATATTATGATGTCCGTAATTAAAACATCAGAGCAGGTTTAGTGTGTATGAGGGTACACCGTGGACAAAAATTTTCAACATTTCCTATTGAGCGTTGCTACAGTGTTCCTAGTTGCAGCATTCCTATCAAGCTGCGAATCTTCAGTGTATGTTTCACAGAACAAACACGCGAAAAAGAAGGAGCGCTCCGAAGTCACTCATGGACCCTCAGCATCTTGCAGAGGGTTCATTCCCTAAAGACGAAAAGTCTGTCTATGAATCGTTCCTCTGTAAACACGTGCCGTTACACTGCCCAGCGATCCACAGGAAGCAAATCGCTATCCACGCTGGACACTTTTTCAGCTTGCACGCGTTATGTTGGTATGGGTTTTGGCACTTACCTTTTAAAAAGCGTGCAAATGTAAGAAAATAAACATGAGTGAGGCCAGAAATAACGCAAATTGTGTGTGTGTGTGTGTGTGTGTGTGTCTTCCCTGCCTTTTTATTGCAGTAGTCATAATAATAAAATGGAAACGTAAACATTACATAACTGAGATATGCTTGCCTGCCACGAACGATATATTATTTTATACATGTATATTAACTCTTACATAATTTACATTAAAATGAAAAAATTATAATTTTATTGCCTGGCAACAAAATTATTTTATTTTTATCAATTACCATTGTTTCAAAAAGTTTAAATGAATTTTCAAGTACTTTACTGTTGTTAAAACGTAAAAGGTTGCAGGTAAACTAACCGATCTTCACCAAAATCGAAAGTCCTTGAGATCTCTACAATTCAGGTATGTATGCAAAAAATTATTTGATTCTGTTTGAATTTGCGGCTGTTATCGTTTGCCATAGAAAATTACCCTTGATAAAAAAATGTTGCAGGTAAACTACCCCTTCCCCTTAACCGATCTTCACCAAAAACAATAGGTCTTGAGTACTCTACAAATCAGGACTGTATTCAAAAAATTATTTGATTCTGTTTGAATTTGCGGCTGTTATCGTTTGCGATAGAAAATACCCTTGTTAAAAAAACGTTGCAGGTAAACTACCCCTTTCCTTTTACCGATCTTCACCAAAAACAATAGGTCTTGAGAACTCTACAATTTAGGGCTGTGTATGCAAATAATCGTTTGATTCTGTTTGAATTTGCGGCTGTTATCGTTTGCCATAGAAAATACCCTTGTTAAAACAAGGGTAAACTACCCCTTTCCCTTAACCGATCTTCACCAAAATCAATAGGTCTTGAGAACTCTACAATTCAGGGCTGTATGTGAAACATTATTTAATTCTGTTTGAATTTGCGGCTGTTATCGTTTGCCAAAAAAAAATTACCCTTGATAAAAAAAAACTGTTGTAGGTAAACTATCCCTTTCCCTCAACCGATCTTCACCAAAAACAATAGGCCCTGAGTACTCTACAAATCAGGGCTGTATGCAAAAAATTATTTTATTCCGTTTGAATTTGCGGCTGTTATCGTTTGCCATAGAAAAAAATCTACACACACACACACTTTTCGAAAAACGACTTTTTTTCATGTTTTGAGTGTAGTACAATCAGAATCTGCAATAATCTCAAACACGATTTTTTTTTGCCACCACCATACTTCCATTTCCTTAAGGAACATGGAAGTAAAATGACTTTTTTTCATGTTTTGAGTGTAGTACAATCAGAATCCGCAATAATCTCGAACTCGATTTTTTTTTGCCATCACCATACTTCCATTTCCTTAAGTAACATGGAAGTAAAAATTACCCTTGATTAAAAAAAAAAGTTGCAGGTAAACTACCCCTTTCCCTCAACCGCTCTTCACCAAAAACAATAGGTCATGAGTACTCTACAAATCTGGGCTGTATGCAAAAAATTATTTGATTCTGTTTTGAATTTGCGGCTGTAATCGTTTGCCATAGAAAAATATTGGTATGGAGAACCATACGTGACTTCCATATTCTAAGATTTATATTTAAAATCATTTTGAAATGAAATATTACCATAGAAACTACTTCTTTCTACTTACTGCTTCAGCCTTAACCACAGTACTGTGGTCACTAACGTATACCACCTCACGTTATCGCATTCGATTTTCACTGATGATGGAAGTTGATGGCATTGCCGAAATGTCTGGTTTTGTAGAAAACATTGGACTACGGCCAAATATCCCGGGAAGGAATTTTAACAAAAACTACTTCTTTGTTGCCGATAACGTTGTACACATATATATCAGTGGCGAAGTTACATGGAGGCAATTGAGGCAATGCCTACCCTAAAAAATTCTGTAGAATAAAAATTATAAATACGTATGAACTACATAACTTAAAGATTATACATTGTTACTGCGACTGTCAAATTTATTAAACCGAAACCTGCTTTATTGAGCGACCGCTAGATTGTGACAGGTGAGATTCGGCATAGTTCGTTTAAAGCGAATGAGGCAACCTGAACTTGCCTCAGCGTTTTTTGTATACATCGTATGTAAGCAATGTAGTGGTGTGATAGGGAAGTGAAGGGAGGGGGGATTGTCCCGCCCTGTACACATAGAGCGTTGAGGCATGCCTCACTTCTGTGGTCCAAACAGTTAAGTTAAAGCGCCTGTGTTGTTTCTAAGTGTTTATTTTATGCGGTTATTAAAAGTGTCACTGTTATTCCGCTGAACTAACAGATGATCAAGATTGTTATTTGAATTATTTGTAACATTAAACATATATATAGAAACTAATCAAGTTTAAAAATTTGAAGTTCAATCAGTTGTATTATTGTGTATGACTAATACAAGGATTGTTCAATAGAAACACGTGTAGAGCTGTAAAGCATTTTTTATTCAACGATTTTAAAAGAAGTCTCCAATAACATTAAGACATGAGTTCCACTGTTGCGCTAACCTGTAGATTCACTGCTAGTAAAATTCTTACGGCTGTTTGTGGAACCATTCGGTTACAGCAAACTCTACCTCAGCGTCCGATTTGAACCACCGTCCTTTTAGTGATTCCTTAAAAAAATTTAAGATAAGATTTTTGCCTACCCATTCATTAACTACTAGCTTCGCCAGTAAGCAAATTGATGTCCATTTTTTCGGCTTGCACGCGTTATGTTGGTGTGGGTTTCGGCACTTTCCATTTAAAAAGCGTGCAAATGTAAGAAAATAAACATGAGTGAGGCCAGAAATAACGTGAATTGTGTGTGTGTGTGTGTGTCTTACCTGCCTTTTTATTGCTGTAGGCATAATAATAAAATGGAAACGTAAACATTACATAACTGAGATATGCTTACCTGCCACGAACGATATATTATTTTATACATGGAGGAGTTCAGTGACATACACACGTACAGAAGAATTATATATATAAAGATATTAACTCATACATAATTTACATTAAAATGAAAAAATTATAATTTTATTGCCTGGCAACAAAATTATTTTATTTTTAACAATTACCATTGTTTCAAAAAGTTTAAATGAATTTTCAAGTACTTTACTCTTGTTAAAACGTAAAAGGTTGCAGGTAAACTACCCCTTCCCCTTAACCGATCTTCACCAAAATCGAAAGTCCTTGAGACCTCTACAATTCAGGGACATATGCAAAAAATTATTTGATTCTGTTTGAATTTGCGGCTGTTATCGTTTGCCATAGAAAATACGCTTGATAAAAAAACGTTGCAGGTAAACTACCCCTTCCCCTTAACCGATCTTCACCAAAAACAATAGGTCTTGAGTACTCTACAAATCAGGGCTGTATGCAAAAAATTATTTGATTCTGTTTGAATTTGCGGCAGTTATCGTTTGCCATAGAAAAAAATCTACACACAGACAGACAGACACACACACAGACACTTTTCGGAAAACGACTTTTTTTCATGTTTTGAGTGTAGTACAATCAGAATCTGCAATAATCTTGAACACGATTTTTTTGCCATCACCATACTTCCATTCCTTAAGGAATATGGAAGTAAAAAATCTACAGACACACACACACAGACACTTTTCGAAAAACTACTTTTTTCATGTTTTGAGTGTAGTACAATCAGAATCTGCAATAATCTCGAACACGATTTTTTTTTACCATCACCATACTTCCATTTCCTCAAGGAACATGGAAGTAAAAATTAAATTTCACATCAAATTTTAATTTTTTTCAGATGTGAGGCACAAAAAGTAGCCTGCAAGAAACTTTTTTCCTATTAACATAGACTAATACATTAAGCGAGTGCGTTGTACAGAAAGATTCAAATTTAATTTAGATCTAACTCCCAATGTTCTACCTTTATTGATTTCCAAATTTTTGATCGAATCGTATAAATATATGTCAGCTGTCATGCTGCATACTGCATGTCCGTTCCCCATGCTTCTCGTATTGTGTTCATCATGATGTATTTCAATTAACACCTTGTTCTGTTACATAAATAGTTAGAAATCAATTTGTTGAATGTGTACAACTTTTGTAAAGGGAAGCTTTTATGATAATGATAAACATATTTTATAAACCATAATACATACTGTAAAACCACTTTAAATACTGTAATAACACTTCAGTTAGGCCCATTGTATCCCTATGATACAATGTCTTTAATTGACAGAACATTACACTTAGAAAATGTTACACCAACATTAGATGTTTACACTAATATTTATTTATAATACCATTGTGCAAACTTGAAAGTTTCTAATTCCATGTGATCTATAAGGAGTATCAGGTGTGGGTGTGGGTGTCTATGTAACACAACTTGAATAATGCTACTGCTGAAACTTTTAGTTTAAATTAAACCACCAGTTGAAATGATAGTGTTGTGGAATTCAGCAGCCTTTAAATCATTGTTTCTTTTTTTAAATAGTGTAAATTGTAAACAACAACTAACAGAATTAAAACTATAAAATTTATAAGGGCATAAAGTGAGAAAAAAATTTAGTTTCCAACTTTAAAAAAAGTAGGGGATTCAGGTTGGAATTGAGGTTTAACACATAGTTACTTTGATTGGATCCAGTTTTGATAGAATTTTGGATTTGACTAACACTAATCTAAACTTCTAAAGATATCCTATTTTTAAATCATTAATCAGATTTTAAATATGTCAGATGTATTGATGTATTTGTTTGAATATATAGGTTGCATACACAAGTGTTCTTGAAGGCGTTGTTCATCTGAAAGTGGAGTGCGAAATGAGTGTTGACATTGAATATAGAGGGTTTCTCACTATGTTTGAAGATGTATCAGGATTTGGTGCATGGCATCGTCGTTGGTGTTTACTCAAAGGTGACACTCTTTCATATTGGAAATATCCAGATGATGAACGGAAGAAGGTATATGATGATATTTTGTATGTATAAATGAGAATATTACATATTGCACATGTTTAGATTCCCTTCTAAGACATGACATACTTTAAGTCATACATACTATCGGGAAAAAGTATGTAGACTCGAGTTTAAAGTCCTAAATCTCGAGAACGGCTTATCCGATTCTGCTCAAATAAACGTTAAACTAAACCTTGTTTATTTATATTTTTTGTGGTATCATTAAAAAAGTTTTATGTATCGTCGAAAAATATCTATGAAGTAAAATGTAGAAAAATTACCGGTTTTTTCACAGTTTCCAACTAAAAGTGAAGTTCAAACAGTTGTTGTAAAAAAACGGCTCATTCGATTATTTTCAAATTTTTACACAGTACAGATAGGACCTTTGTAAATATAATCCTACATTTTCAGAATTTTATTTTGTTTATTTTATTAGTTGCTGTTAATTTTCAAAACCCTTACAAAAATCGTAATTTGAGGTGGAAAAAATCCGTTCAAAGCGATACTAACATCTTAAAGACATGAAGAGAAGGAATTGAATAAAGCCAAATATTTGTATACATTTAGTACACGTAAAGAAAACGGCGTAGTAGAACGGCACTGCAGAGCCAACGCCTGTTCTAGCGGGGAGACTGCGATGTTGCCACATCTATTTAGCGCCGTCTTCAAACAGCTGACAGACTTTGCAGAAAACAGCCAGATCCAATTTTACCATTTCCCATCAGCTTTTTCTCATGAGGGCTTTGGACCTCCAAAGGCAGCTTTAAAATTTTTTTTTATTATTTTATATTTTATAATTTTTTTGTCTTTAATTTCCATATCAGACAGGTCTCCATCAAAATCGAAGTCAATATCACTTTCAGAATCTGAATCGTTTTGTAGGTCTTCACCTATATTATTGGTTGCACAACTGGAAGTTCTGCTAGATTGTCTTTTTCCCAGTAATCATTTTTGATTTTTTGTGCATGTTTGATACACTTTTTCCACAGGTCAGGTGTAACAGTCTCTAGAACTTCTTTGCATAGGTCTTTTGTTAGATTTATGCTGTTTCCTTTTTCGGCAGCGTTACTCCTGTTAATCTTGGCTACTTTGTTTTTAACAAACGCCCAAATGAGCTCAATTGCGTTAAACTCACAATGAGCAACCGGAAGCCAAATTAGTTTTACATCTGAACGAGTCTCATTTATTATTTGTTGCAATATTTTTTCTGGAACTCCAAAATGAGGTTTAGCATGTTGTATCAACGCAGCCTTGGTCAGTTGTGCGTAGTCTGTACCGTGTGGTGGTAGATTAATATTTCTCTTTTCAATCCATGTGATTATATCTTTTTTTAGCCATGACATTGTCGGGTTTCTTGTTTCGGGATCTGTCATAGTGTGGTAGGGGGCTTGGTCGATTACTATTGCAGATTTTTGTGGAAGGATACTTAAAGTACGTCGGAACCATTCTTGAAAGTGTTTGGAATTCATTTAGTTGTGATAATCAGAAGTCCCCTTCTTTCCAACGAAACAC
Source organism: Magicicada septendecula (assembly GCA_034769895.1). Classification (NCBI taxonomy): domain Eukaryota; kingdom Metazoa; phylum Arthropoda; class Insecta; order Hemiptera; family Cicadidae; genus Magicicada; species Magicicada septendecula. The sequence goes on along the minus strand of CM068367.1, from coordinate 397,314,583 downwards.
AACTCGCCTCCTGGTAGAAAGCCGTCCTCACTTCCGATATGTAAAATAGTATTTTGTCCGCACCATGTTTTGTCAGTATAAAAAATGTTATAGCCTTCTGAACGCAAAGACCGTATCTTTCTCAAAAACTCATTTCTTGAAGCAGCTATAGAAACAGACTCCATTAGGACAGGTTTCTTGTTCAATTTTTTAAAACTGAATCCAATACTATTTACAATATTTCGCAGTGTTCTGGTCATCATAGCGGGAAAATCTGGAATGCTGTCTTCAAGTTTCTTTCTCAATACATCGATAGTCGGAAACATTTTATCTATGAAAAAAACATGAATAGATCTACGGATGACACCTACGGTAAACTGGTCCAGTTTAATCTTCGGGCGCCCTGAAGAAACTCGAGCCTTCTTCGCTGGTTGTGTTGCATTGGCGATATTTTCTTCACACTCAGCTGCATACTCCTTCACAGTGCTTAAACCGACATTCAAATATTTGGACACGAAATTGTACACCAGATAGCGCTTATCACCACATTTTTCTTTTTCTGACCGAAAAAAACATATCGCACTAACTATCATTTGTATTTCACTCTCGGAAAAATTCTGCCACGGAGGCATCCTGACAATGTTCACTGTACAAAGCGACAAGAAGGAATAACACAAAACAACAACCCTTGCTGTGTAAACAAGGAACAGACAAAGGTCAGCGTGAGTCAGTGCATAGTTTGGCAACGTCGGGCGGCAAGAAAGAGAAAGCTACCCTCCTAATGAGAGGTTGGCCTGCGAAGTATCCGCTTACTGCGGGAATAAAAATCCTTTACAAATATCACTTAGTTTAAAATTACTAAACCTGCACATGTTAAAAGTAATAAGACAATTTTAATATTTACATATTGTAAAGGAACAACTGATTATGGTGTATTCGTATGAGTGCAGATACGCACCGGTATCTACGATAATGTTGTTTCTTAAAAGATGTAATTGTAACTATTAAGGTTATTAGTGTTATTGTATTGTTTTTAATGGGTGCGTAATAATAGTCCACTTCTTTTATTTAAAATGGTTCGCGCACTCTGTTGTATACCTCCCTCACTTACCACATGTGAATACTTCAGTCCTGTTCAGTGACGTTTCTTCTGAAATACATGCACTTTATATACAAGTAAATATTCAGATCGAATATTTAATATAGTATCACACACAAAATAAATGAAGTAATATCTAATTATTATTCTGAATTATTGTTAGGTCTTTTTAAACTCTTCCGCCACCTGTGGTAGAACAGATTAAAAATAAATAAACTTATTTAGAATAGAAATGATACTCTTTTCACTGGTAATAAAAGTGGAGGTTTATTAACAATTCAATAAATAATAAACGCTTTGACAATTAATAATCAAAAACTAACAGCTTTTTAAATAATGATTACAATTAAAAAATTCAAATAAGACTCTGTCCAATCTCAAGGCTGGTAGACCTGTTATTGGTACAATAATTTAACTTCAAGAGGTTATGTTATTTTGTTTCAGTGAATTACTATATTTCGTAAGGTTCTTTTAGGTAACATGATACCAGGCACAAGATGTAATATAAATAACGATATAAAATTAACAATAATTAATAATAAGCGAACAAATATAAAAATCAAAAATTGATACCATATGTCTGATATTTATGGTACTATCGTACGCGGGAATGCGCACGCATCTTATAATACTCGTTTACAATTATCAAGCTGGATGACTTGTACAGTAGTTAAAAATGTATTACTTTCCTTTAATAATTCGTTTTAAAAATTATCTATTCACAAGAGAAAAATTTATCAAAAAACTCTTTGTTAGTATTTCTATCTGATTTGGATGTTACTTGAGAACAGATCGGTAATATTGAAATTATCAAGTTACAGTTACGATTCTGAGGTTAGTTATAACCGGTATTGTTACAATGGATAAGTATTTCTTAATAGTTATTATTTCTTAATCTATACATATAAATACATCATTCGTAATACTTTGATATGCTATTATCAGAATTACATTTATTTATACTGTATGAAAGTTAATAACGTATATTTCAAAACATCGAAAAAATCAAGAAAAATAAGTTTAGTCAAATGAGTGACTAAATATCCTTGTATTCAGTAATAATTATTTCAAACATGATATTTTAAGTTATTATAAATAATTAAAATATTTTTTATAATATTTTAATAATTGTGAATTAATTTTTTCTTTAATTCTGATAATTTAATCATAGTTTTAATACTTCGCCTTATTTGACTTGCGTAGTATCAAAAATCAGTTGGTTACGAAGTTATTATTTTTGTTCAGTATTATTTAAATAAAATTGTACTCCCTGTTTCTTATTTATCACAGCACTCGCAAGTACGGTTGACATTATACACTAACCGTACTCGTTTAATTAAATAACTCCGCACTTTTCACTCGTATATATTGGCGTAGTGTAAGGTTATGTATGTTGGTCACTTAATGCAAATGTCGCGCACAAATTCAAAATAAAAACTTCTTCATGTTGTCGAGTGGCGTGACCCTTCCGTCGAAAAGCTAGATGTGAACTGTAATGCTTCCTCTCAGCGTCTCCTGTTAGTCTGCCGAAATTCATTCATTCTATTGGTTGGAAACATTATACTGTCTGACCCAAAAGCCTTTGTTTTATTAAAATATTTAATTTTTTGACAAAATCGAGTTTGGTGTTGAGGCTTTCTGACGTCAGCACTGGTACAAAAATTTAACTGAAAAGTTTAAAATTACTATAACTTTCTTAATTTACGTCCTATCGTTAAATGGTTGATGTCAGTGAATTGCGGACATTCTGCTTGTTAATTTAAGTCTAAGAATGGTTATTTTCCGTCCATCACTCCTATCACAATAACGATTTTATTTATTATTTCTGGTGTATCTTATTTTTATAAGTCTGTTACACCAGATTTTACTTAATTATAATAAAACACTTCTTAAATAAACACTTTGAGTCCATATCTCAATTGGTTTGATTTACAATTTGGGAATAATTGTTCCCTACACAAAATCTCGTTATGGCGTCATTAAGCGTCCATGTTTGATTTTCCATAAATATGCTTAGAACTAATTTTTCTTATTTAAAACGGTAATATTACAATCTAATAATACTAGTAAAGTTTATTTACACAATTTTACATTAGAATATTTGTATATGACTGTGGTTAACCTACTATTTACATATTTTCAGTCCTCTTCTATCTCTCTTATACAATTTTTTCACCTTATTTTTGGTTTTCTCTATATAAATCATATCATGTAATGATTGTAATTAGTGTACACACATAGTACCTAATTCATTATATACAATGGTTATCTTTTAATTAGTTCAGAACCCTTCAATTTTTCAGTAATGGCTCTGTTTATGTTGTGTCATATCATAGTAGTCATTTATTTTTGTTAATACAATAACTAAATTGTTATTGTTCTACTTGGTTTGGATTTCCAAAGTAGCATTAGATATTATTCTAACTCTTGCTAATGATTTCATTTACTTTTACACAAGTTTATATGTTATATTTTTCATAAGTAACTTGCTTGTCATGGTTTGTTTACATTTGGGTTTCTTCATAATAGTCATTTGGTTTTTAATTGTTTGTATATAAAATGACTGTTTTTATGGTCATAATCTGTTCTCAAAGTAGCATTGGGATTTCCTCTTACTACTGGTAATAACTTTAATAATCTGTGTTCAATATTTGATACAGTATTTTTCTTAACTAATTAGCTATACAATGGTTCAGCTTACTTCTGGTCATATGTACATAGTTAGTTAGTTTACAATATTTTAGTTACAATATTGTTCTTATTATGTTCAGAATCTGTTCTCAATGTATTATCAGATATTTATCTCACTACTGGTAATACTCTTGTTAACATTGGTATTGGTTTTGATACTGTACTTTGCCTAACTAAATTGGCATACTTGTTCCATCTCTGTTATCTCTGTGCCATTATGTTTGACTTGTTCTATTTGCATTGTTTTGCAATATAATACATTGTCTCTTAATATTTATTATTATTTATAATAAATTCTTGTTTGATAACATAGTTGATGATCATTTATTTATACTAATATGTATCATTCTCTGTTGAAATAGGTGTCTTCCCTATGGGTTGTGTAACAATGTACCATCTGTTTTAGTGCAGTATTTTTCTACTACTAAACTGACTTCACTACGGTATCTTACTACAATATTTTAACTATTTTGTTACACATGTTTATACAACTCCTTCTTAAACACTAACACAAATCTTTTTTGTATTATTTACAATATTTTTCTGGTCATTGGTGGAATTTAATTTCCTGTCATTGTTTGATACATAACAAATGTTTTTTATTTGTTGTCAGTTCTCTATGAACAATAACATAATTGTTCTATTTTGTTCTATTCTGGTGGTCTTATGATTATGTGTATTGATCACAATTTTATTAAATTAGTCCCACTCATTGTCTGTGTTTATTTGACTATTTTAATTCTTGTTGTTTCATCATGAAATTAACATATTTTCTCACACTGTAAACTTCATCACTGTAATTGTTTGTGTGGTTTATTCAGTTGAAATTAGTTAATTATTCACAGGTTTCACATTTATATTAAGTACACACTGTAATTGTTTGTGGTTCCTTAAACGTTAAACACTGGTTTTCTTTTCACATTTATAATCATCATTTCGTTTGGTCACTTATATAGTCTTTTAGTACATGTGGTTTATGTTGAGTCCTTATATCTTCTGTCCATCTTCTTTCTTCTTCTTGGTGCTCTTCCTGGTCCTTCTTCTCTCTTCTTCTTCAAATATTTTCATTGTAGTCGCTATTTTTATTTATCTCCATTGCTGTTGGAGCTTGTTGGTCCTTGTTTCGTTGGTTCCCCTCACTGTTGGATCCTATTGGGTCTGGTTACTGATATTTTGTTTTGGCTCGTGGCATTTTCTTTCTTCATTTTGTATTTGATGTTGCTATGTTAATATTCTCTTCTTCATCGTTGGATTTTTTATTAATATATTTGTAGATACACACTTTTATACACTTAGGTTTATTTATCTAGACACACTTCCATGTTTTTCTCTTACTTGACGTTACATTAGTTTATATTATGTAACTACCATATTTGGTACTGTTACAATATTAACGGTGCTATAGGTGCTTTGAACGGAATTTTTCCACCTCAAATTACGATTTTTGTAAGGGTTTTGAAAATTAACAGCAACTAATAAAATAAACAAAATAAAATTCTGAAAATTTAGAATTATATTTACAAAGGTCCTATCTGTACTGTGTACAAATTTGAAAACAATCGAATGAGCCGTTTTTTTACAGCTGTTTGAACTTCACTTTTAGTTGGAAACTGTGCTTTTATGTAGAAAACCGGTACTTTTTCTACATTTTACTTCATAGATATTTTTCGACGATACATAAAATTTTTTTAACGATACCACAAAAAATATATATAAACAAGGTTTAGTTTAACATTTATTTGAACAGAATCGGATAAGCCATTCTCGATTTAATATTTATATTAATAATAAATAAAACTTTTCTTACAAAAATATATTATGTATTTTTTAATATTTTATAGTATTTCGATAGTTTAACTATAGTTTGTTGACAGTTGCAATCGTATTTCATTGTCATATTTTTTTACAAAAAATGTTCCTAGCAATAATATAAATCTGATGTATGCCTGTCATGTTAAAAATCGGTGTTGTTAGGTTAACATGGAAACTAAAATCACACATGGAAACCAAGATGCCTATAAAATAATACTCGCTTTTTGTGAAATCCTCGTAAAAAAAAACCCAACTTGAAGTAAGGTGTGTGTTACTTGTCTATTACTCTACACATGTCTTCCTATTTTGTGGCAGAACTCATTTTCCAACAGTACTTATTTTTTTCAATAATTCACAGGTTTTTTTTTGTGCACACCGCAGACAGCAACCAACTCAAAGTAAGGCAGGGTGGCTCACGTAACTCCGTGCCTGTTACTATACGTGTCTCCATTTTTTGTGGCACAACTCATTTTACTTCCATGTTCCATAAGGAAATGGAAGTATGATGATGCCGAAAAAAGTCGTGTTCGAGATAAGGGCTGATTGTGGTTGTACTGCCCTCAAAACATGAAGAAAAATCATTTTTCGAAAAGTGTCTGTGTAGAATTTTTCTATGGCGAACAATTACTGCCGCAAATGCAAACAGAATCAAATAATTTTTTGCGTACGTCCCTGAATTGTTGAGGACTCAAGGCCTATTGATTTTGGTGAAGATCGGTTAAGGGGAAGGGGTAGTTTACTTGTAACATTTTATGTTTTAACAAGAGTAATTTTTTCTATGATGAACGATAACTGCCGTAAATTCAAGCAGAATCAAATAATTTTTTGCATATGTGCCTGAGTTTTAGAGGACTCAAGGCCTATTGATTTTGGTGAAGATCGGTTATAGAGAAGGGGTAGTTTACTGGACGTTTTATATTTTAACAAGAGTAAAGTACTTAATTTTGATCAGTAAAGTATCCTGAAAAGAAGTTCATAATAATCCACTGTAGAAAGGTAGATGAAATATCTATAAATGAAAAGGTTAGTTGAAGGGGCTGGGGGTAATTTTCTGTAAATGAAAAATGCTAGTTGAATGGGGAGGGGATAATTTTTTATGTGTGTACTACATTATCGGCATCAACGAAGTAGTTTGTTGTTAAAAGTGTTTAAGGCTGAAGCAAGAAGTAGAAAGAAGTAGTTTATTTCATTTTGAAAATGGTTTTAAATATAAATCTTAGAAGATGGAAGTCATGTATGGTTCTCCATACCTATATTCCATTAATACTTCTGTGCAAATCACTGGAAAAGTAACCAACTCGAAGAAATTCGGGATGCTGTATGTGTCTTAAAGTTTTTTATTGAAGATTGATTTAAACATGGTATAATATCATTCCTTAGGCGCCCACGCTTTTATTAATTATCAGTGATACTTAATGTTACAAAAATGTTTGATTAATAAACATTATTTTCATTTGTTGTTAATGTATTTGGTATAAGATAAATTATTTTATCTTTTTAGTACATTGATCATTTTGTTAATTTTAAATAAAAGCGTTTTTTTTTTAATTTTTTTACTTTTTTTAATTTCACACTTTTTAGTCAAATTTTATAGATAAATTACATAATAAAAAGAGAATGATACATAAACAATAAACAATTATTTATGAAATATTTTGTACACAGTTTGATAGTAAAAGTAAATTTTAGCTAATTTGAGTTTACAAGTAAAATTGTGAATTTATTGTTTAAATATTTCTTACAATAGGCAACAACGACATCTAACAAACGACTTCTCTTTCATTGGAAAATTTCAAAGTGAAACGTTTTGTACAAAGTAAAATTACTTACAGTTATTTGTAATCACGTAGACAGTTTCACCAAACTGATTTTAATTTTGATTGCTCCACTAAGCCTAAAAGTATCCTGCCCCCCTTACGAAAATGTTTGCCGGCCGCTGGTACAGATGACACAGTAAGTTTGTTTTAACGTAGATACAGCAAGTCAAAAACCAACTGCCATTATTCATTTTTCATTTCACATACATATTTCCAACGGTTGATACTGGAGGTTAAAGTCCTTAGTTATACGCATTGTTTACAAGTAAGGACTCGGAATCGAACATCAGACGGGTTAGGTGTACAGTGAACCGGAGTTAAATTATAATCGAGTGATAAAACTATATAGTGAATTGTTAAAATAATAATAAATGAATTATATAGTGGAAACAACCAAAAAGGAATATAAAAGTGTGAATTTAAAAAGAAAAGTATCTGATATTAATCAAATTTAAAAAATTTTTAACGGTTATTATAAACTAACCTGTGACACTATATATACTAGCGAACTATTTTTTCACAAACACTGAACTATCACACAATAAGTTGTAATTTTTTTTTGTTAGTTGTTAATCATTATTTTCGTGTGTTTAATTTTAAGTGTAGTATTAATTAACCTAAAAAAGACCGTATCTGAGATCGAAAACTTTCAATAGTGCCATATACCAAGCCAGGGTAATTCATATTACGATGTATTTATTTATTTTAATTTTAAAAGAGACAAATTCAAAGTGAAACGTTTTGTACAAAGTAAAATTACTTACCGTTATTTGTAATCATGTAGACAGTTTTAACATTAAAAAATGTTTATAAGGACGTGTCGCACATTTGCACGTGATCAAAAATGGGAACCGGTGAGTTTCCATAGGTACTACTTCTTTGTTGTCAATAACGTAGTACACATATAAAACTTCGCTTATGAATGCGACTACATTTAACTTATAATCTGTACATTGGTAAATGTATGTAGGTATTTTTTTTCATAATATTGTATTGTCACGTGATTCAAGTGTGTATGCAAAATTTCAAGTCGCTATCACATCGGGAAGTATGCGAAAATTCGATTTGAAAAATCCACTTAAGACTGACGGGAAAAGCAAGTTAAATAAAAGCGTTTAAAAATATAGAATTTACATGACATAAGTAAAAATATCGGTATGGAGAACCATACATGACTTCCATGTTCTAATATTTATATTTAAAATCATTTTTGAAATGAAATATTACTATAGAAACTACTTCTTTCTACTTACTGCTTCAGCCTTAACCACAGTACTGTGGTCACTAACGTATACCACCTCACGTTATCGCACTCGATTTTCACTGATGATGGAAGTCGATGGCATTGCCGAAACGTCTGGTTTTGTAGAAAAAATTGGACTACGGCCAAATATCCCGGGAAGGAATTTTAACAAAAACTACTTCTTTGTTGCCGATAACGTTGTACACATATATATATATAAAATATGCATAAAATTAATGGCTTGTATAAGTTATTGATTGATCTCCATTAAGTAGTGCTCAAGTTTCCAAAGTTTTAATATTATGATGTCCGTAATTAAAACATCAGAGCAGGTTTAGTGTGTATGAGGGTACACCGTGGACAAAAATTTTCAGCATTTCCTATTGAGCGTTGCTTAGAGTAAAGCTGCGAATCTACAGTGTATGTTTCACAGAACAAACACGCGAAAAAGAAGGAGCGCTCCGAAGTCACTCATGGACCCTCATCATCTTGCAGACGGTTCATTCCCTAAAGACGAAAAGTCTGTCTATGAATCGTTCCTCTGTAAACACGTGCAGTTACACTGCCCAGCGATCCACAGGAAGCAAATTGATGTCCATTTTTTCGGCTTGCACGCGTTATGTTGGTGTGGGTTTCGGCACTTTCCATTTAAAAAGCGTGCAAATGTAAGAAAATAAACATGAGTGAGGCCAGAAATAACGCGAATTTTGTGTGTGTGTGTGTGTGTGTTCCCTGCCGTTTTATTGCTGTAGTCATAATAATAAAATGGAAACGTAAACATTACATAACTGAGATATGCTTACCTGCCACGAACCATATATTATTTTATACATGTATATTAACTCATATATAATTTACATTAAAATGATAAAATTATAATTTTATTGCCTGGCAACAAAATTATTTTATTTTTAACAATTACCATTGTTTGAAAAAGTTTAAATGAATTTTTAAGTACTTTACTGTTGTTAAAACGTAAAAAGTTGCAGGTAAACTACCCCTTCCCCTTAATCGATCTTCACCAAAATCGAAAGTCCTTGAGATCTCTACAATTCAGGGACGTATGCAAAAAATTATTTGATTCTGTTTGAATTTGCGGCTGTTATCGTTTGCCATAGAAAATACCCTTGATAAAAAAACGTTGCAGGTAAATTACCCCTTCCCCTTAACCGATCTTCACCAAAAACAATAGGCCTTGAGTACTCTACAAATCAGTGCTGTATGCAAAAAATTATTTGATTCTGTCTGAATTTGCGGCTGTTATCGTTTGCCATATAAAATACCCTTGTTAAAAACACGTTGCAGGTAAACTACCCCTTTCCCTTAACCGATCTTCACCAAAAACAATAGGTCTTGCGAACTCTACAATTTAGGGCTGTATGCAAATAATCTTTTGATTTTGTTTGAATTTGCGGCTGTTATCGTTTGCCATATTGTAACGGGGCTAAAGGGAGGGGTTTTTTATTTTATTAAAATATTTTAAATTGTTTTCATCGGTGTGGCCAGCCACGTGTTGAATAAAAACTTTACTCGAACAAAGGAGCTGTGAGAGGTAGCAGTACAATGTAGTGTGCGTGTTGCACACAACTCTTTAATTCTCAGGACTGGAGTACTGTATAATGCGCACAGACGCACTAAGATCGGCGGAGCGCAGAACCCACGCTAAACTCAAGTCGCACAAAATGGCTTGAGCGAATTTTGTTCAACAATGTGCCCGGAGCAAGGCGGATATAAGAATAAGGACACGCCTTTCCAATGACGTCAACCAGTGAACCCTAGATTTCGTCCACTGCCAACACCCACAAATAACACGGGTTACCTGTGCAACTGCTAAGACTTTAGCAACGAAGGCTGTGTACAGCGGCGAAATTGTTAGCAGGCAAGGCAGTGATGTCCGGCCGCATGTATCCCCAGTCGACTTTTAGCCGCGGCGTCGGCCAGCCGCCCGCGGAGACTCGTGGGCACCAAGAAACTTTAAGTTTTAACGGAAAGTTATAAACCGGCATAAATAAGTGAAACAATATCCCGGAATGTAATAAGTGAAGTCCAGAAGGAAGAAAATTAAAAGTGTACGGGACTGACAAACATTCGGATGCATCTAGTGTAGCACGCGGCGAAGAGGAACCCCGACCGTTACGTAACCAACTATTATTATTCAATTTTCAATCATTCAGTATTTAAATAATTTCACAAAACTTTAAGTCTCGAGCAGAGTAAAAAGGGGATATAAAAATGTATGTGTGTGTGGATGGCAAACTGGGTTCGTCTTGATTAGATTAAGGGTTAGACTCAGAATACGTAAAAAATATTAAGTGAAAGTTTTGTTTTATTACCGTTTTATTTTGTTTTTCATAATTAAAAATGATGTTTTGGGTAGAATAAATTAAAAAAGTTCGTTTTATATAACCATGTGTTAGCGTAGTTATTTCATCATTACCACTTCCTACCGTTCTGTGCTGAAGGATTCGTCTAACGTTCCCGGATTTCTTCTGAATTATTATAGGGAGGTAGTCAGATTATAAAATTGTCCCAATTTTATTAAGGCAGAGTGTTAAGGTTTCGATACATAACCATAAAAAATATCGTGGCGGCCTGGGCAGTTTCTAAAGGTAAGTTTAACAGGGACAATGACGGTAAGTAAAATTCTGGCAGCGGTGAGTATTATATGATGAGTGTAGTATTTTAGTAAAATGGTAAAAGGCAAGTACCTTCACAATAGAAAATACCCTTGTTAAAACATAAAACGTTGCAGGTAAACTACCCCTTTCCCTTAACCGATCTTCATCAAAAACAATAGGTCTTGAGAACTCTACAATTCAGGGCTGTATGCAAAACATTATTTGATTCTGTTTGAATTTGCGGCTGTTATCGTTTGCCAAAAAAAAAATTCCCTTGATAAAAAAAAACTGTTGCAGGTAAACTATCCCTTTCCCTCAACCGATGTTCACCAAAAACAATAGGTCGTGAGTACTCTACAAATCAGGGCTGTATGCAAAAAATTATTTGATTCTGTTTGAATTTGCGGCTGTTATCGTTTGCCATAGAAAAAAATCTACAGACAGACACACACACAGACACTTTTCGGAAAACAACTTTTTTTCATGTTTTGAGTGTAGTACAATCAGAATCTGCAATAATCTCGAACACGATTTTTTTTGCCATCACCATACTTCCATTCCTTAAGGAATATGGAAGTAAAATGACTTCTTTTCATGTTGTGATGGTAGTACAATCACAATCTGCCATTATCTTGAACACAATTTTTTTTGCCATGACCATACTTCCATTTCCTTATGGAACATAGAAGTAAAAACGTTTAAAAGAAAGATTTATTCAACACTGTAATTCATATTTAGAATCAGATATATACAAATCAAATTTAGCCTCTCACTCAAAAATAATCAAACATTCCTAAATTTAAATATCACTTTATTAAAACACATTTCCAAGGGAAAAATCTAGAAATATTTAAACATAAAACAAGTAATAAATTAATACCAGAACAAATCCAGATTAATACAAAAAATGATTGTATTTTCAGAACTACTAATTTAATAAGGTAATAAATATTTATATTATATTTCACACCCAATTATATATATATGCTTGTGTGAAGGCTTTCACGGTGAATATCTGTTGTAGCAGTTTTTGGGTACATCCATGTATGTGATGCTTATATTCCCGACGTTTCGTTCCGTAATCCCGGAACATTTTCAAGGCGTACTGATGTTGATTTAACTGCGCTGCACGTTTTATATCTTGCTTCCCTTGTGATTTTGCTATGGGAGGACTAGAGCATGGGGGTGAGTGTGTTGTGTCCATATGTTGTTTGTTAATTTGTGAACTGTCAGTTAGGAATTTCCAAGTTGTTGCTAGTTTTGTATATTCGTTTCTGTCGTTGACCGCTCCCCCTCGCATCCGGTATATTTCAATTGCCTCTCTGTACTGTCTGACTTTCTTATAGTTGGTTCATGCCAAGATTTTTGTGTTTTTGAAATCGAAAGTGTGTCCTGTTTCCTTAGCGTGCTTCATTAGGGATATGTTATCTTCTTGTTTTGCTACTGCCAATTCATGTTCACGGATGCGTTGACGTATATTTCTCCCAGAGTGGTCAATGTAAGATCTCTCGCAGTTTTGCATGGTATTTGATATACACCTTGTCCCTCTGAGTGTATGCAGTCCTTTGGGTTTTTTAGAAAGGCGTTGATTTTCTTGTGCATGTTGAATGTTGTCCTGATGTGATGTTTCTTGAGTATTCTCCCTATTATGTCTATCAGCGCCTTTCTAAAAAACCCAAATGACCTGCTCAGGATTTTAACTGTTTGGGGTTCAGTGGTCTGAATTGTTCCGATGTAAGTGTAATTGTCCCATTCCAAATAAAACACTTGTGGGTATAAATAATCATATAGTATTTGTTACATTAGGTTGTGCTTGTGCTATTTTTACATCACTTTGAAAATATATAATTAAAAAAAGTATGCCGTTAATGAGCAGAAGAATTAGAGGAAGACCTAGGCAAAGATGGATAGATGATATAGAGAATGATTTAATATGTTTGAATGTGAGAGGCTGGAGAAGATCTGTGGTGAAGGAACAAAAAGGAGGAAAATTATTGAGCAGGGTAAGACCCACACTATGTTGTGACGCCAGAAGAAGAAGATGTTGATACCAGTTGAGGCACTTCAGGCTTTGTCAGAACTTTTTGTTTCTGTAACTAAGATTCAACGTTAATGGCCATTAAGTGGTATTTTGCATGTAAGGAATTCCCCTTGTCTGCATCTACTTTCCATACACAGGGGCTTCTGAAAGCAGCATCAAGCAACAAGGGGTTCTGAACGTTAACCTCACACACCAGTCTTGAATAATTTGCAGACTACACAAATCAATTATTGTACAGTCATCACATGTAATTTTACAAATTTTGATAAGTAATATAAAACCTGTTTTCTCAACAAAGCTCTAGGCATATTTATTGTTAGGGAGTTCTCCAAAATAGATTGAACCTTAGGGACAATCCACCACAACAGAGGACAGGGAAAATCGTGATTTACTAGCCGGTTAATCATGTCTGTCTCTTGTTAGTGGTGTTGAGAGTGGATTTGTTTGTACATAATGACTGATGCCATTGTTTATTACTGTTACACTGTTTTTATTCAGTTTCGAATGAGCATTACATTGAACCCTTCTTAATTATTACAATTCACATTATTGTGACAATCGCCTCATTAAGTATTTATAAGATTTATATTTAAGCAATTAAACATTAAGATTGCACTGCGTATTGTAACGTATCAAAATAACTGTTACATAGAAACATATATAATACGTCAAATAGAAGAGTAGCGTAAGCATATTTCTTCAAGCATGGAAGAAGGAACAGAAGTATGAGAATCAAAAGTGTATCTACAAATAAATAATATTAAAGCAACCCAACGAAGAAGAAAGAAGAGTCATAAGAATATATCATCGAGTATAAAGAAGAAAGAGAAAATACCATGAATCCATATAATACGTTAGCAACTAGGCCCAATAGATCAAAATAGTGAGGGGATATGCCGAAAGTGACTATCATCATAAGGAAGACACATATCAAATGCAACCATCATAGTGAGAAAATAGACTAATTTGTCATAATAGTGAGACAAATATAAGACAATGATTATCATAATAGTGAGTGAAAATGTGAAAGAATATAACTATATTAAGTGAACATGTGTTATTACCAATAGTGAGTAACCAAGAAAAGCATCACAAAGGACAAACAATTAACATGAAGAAGAAACAGTTGAATAACCAGAAGAAGAAGAAATGTACCATGAAGAATGAAGATTATGTATGAACAGAACAAGACATCAACATTCCCAAAATATGAAAAGCACCACAATCAATATAATAACGAGAATAAGAGTAATGATTATTAGACTAGTAATAATAAAAAAACTACCTATTAAAGACGGACATAGTGAAACCAGTATGATAAATAACCAAGTGTTGAACCTTAATAAGTGATCACAAACAATAACAGTGAATACTTTGTATAAGTGCATCAACAAATAATGTAGTAACACTAACCCCAAGTAAGCAACACAGACAATATTAGTGAAGTGTTTATAACTAAGGAAAGTGAATGACAATTAATAAGTGGAAAAATCAATGATTAACAAGTGAAATACACAAACAATTAGTGTACCGAGTGTAATCCAAGATTGTAAAACCACAAATATACTCAGTAAGACCACCAATTTAATGGTACAGAAAAGTGAAATAATTGCTGAAAGAGGTCAATAATAAAAGCTTTATAATCCTTGATATGAAATGTGCCTGAATGTCATAGTAACACAGGACAAAATATAGACAAATGTTAAAGCAAATAAGTAGTAAACAAACTAATTTGTTGAAAAGAAACAAATCAATATATATACAAGCCTAGATACAACCCACCAAAATATGTAACATAGTTAGATAAAAAACCAAGTATTATTGTATAAACATATAGTGTAAAATGTGTACAAAATGTGTAAAACATAATGATAAACAATTATAGTAACATACCATAATGACATGACAGTATTTAAGATGAATACTGAATAATATGAGAAGTATATTGTTGTCAACCAAATGACACATAACCTCACATGAACTGGACCTACAACATAAAATCATACACAATAATTAGATAAAGTAGTTATCAATAATTGTTTCATACAGATACCAAATAAGAATAAAAGTGTAAGACAATGAATACCATATGAACTGAAAGACACAACTATATGAGTCAGATTGTTAAAAATAACAATAAACCAATTAGACAGAATACCATGTGACCATGGAGTTGTCGTGGCCAGCGTCTCCCGAGCGGTAAGGAGACTTCCAAGTATCCTACGATACCTTTTAAGTGATAGTGGTGGCTTGTAGGTGTTACAGACAAATGAAACACAAATCTAAGATTAGTAATTCTTAAGTTTATTGGTTACTAAACTTGTGTATTGTTCTAGTACATTTGTCTCTACTTCAAAATTAATCAATCAATCTTTATGAAACATTTAATGAACATTTAAACATAATATCTTTTGAAAAGCTTTTAGATCTCTAATTCAATGTGATACATACATATAGATATATAAACTCTACATAACTCCAATATTCAAATAATTTAGTTAATCGTTTTAAGATTAAGAAGCGAACATAAAGTTCAACTAAATAGATACTAGAACAAAATAATATAATATCTCTTTTAAATTGTTATATAATTCAATTTATAATTGTTAACAAAATTTGATCTTGATAATAATTTTATGTCTCTCTCTTATTGTCTCTTTTATAGAACAAATTAATACATTTTATTTTATAAAAAGATATTTTATAGTCTTTATAAATCTTTAAAGTCTCTCTCTCTTTGGTATTTAAATTTACACAAATTTTGATTACTCCCTAGTCATACCTCCCTCTCTGTTTAGAAGTGCCATTCTGTGATATGAGCTGCGACTGAAGAGCAGTTAGCGCGATTCGCGTACCTAACTTTATACTTTGCTAAATCTTATAAAATTGAATAGATATACTTTAAAATTTTAGAACTTGTAGATTCACAGTAGTTGAAGATGAAAACGAAAATTTACAGGACACACGGCTGTGTCGCCCCGGATCACTCGACAGACCAAATGATGATGGTTTGGGCCTCTGTCAGCTTTTATAGATTCAGAAGGCTTTATCCAGTAACTGGGCTACTCCCATGCGTCGGCCAATCAGAGCTTAGATTGTCACGCGCGGTACAACTCCTTGAAAGTCTTCAAAACAGGATATTGGTGGTTATTTTGCAACCACAGAGAACGATTACCATACACTCTTCACTTAAACAGATGCTAAGTAAACCTTTTAAATAAGTAAATACTTAAAGTATGTAAACACTTTTAATACGTCCAAATCACTCCTGACACATCTCAACAAAAATAAAAAGCACGGTCAGACAATTGTGAGTAACCGATTTGAGGGTAGAGGAACGTACAACTAATGAATAGTTCCAATGAGAAGATAAAATGTTTTAGTACTTTAAATGGACTATTTGTCAATACAATTAATAGTTACTTAAATTAAGAGGATGGCAAATAATCAGTTTCTTTGTCATACCTAAGGCAGAGTGTGTCATTGTTAATGGTAAAATAAACATCAATTACACCATCATATGAAATATGTTTCTATACAATGAGACTCTTGGCAAAATTAAGATATAAGAGTACTTCAATTCAATAATGTGCAGATCATATGGTACAGAGGAACCACAATTATTCTCACTGCTAAATTACATGTACTTTTATAATATAAAATTGAGAATAAATGCGTTGACATCTTGAGGGGAAGAGTTGGATACTACTGTCCATACTCTTAGCTCAGGATCCCGTGGTCGCCAGTCCACGTACTCACCCTATGTGATAAATGAAAGAGAGACAAACTGAAATGGGTGAGCCCCTGGGGGATATCGCGGCACTACAGAGTTAATCAAAAAACCTTAACAAAACTTGTAAAGAGAGAGTAAGAAGGGTTACCAGTAGTTAGAGTAATGTTCAATACAACTATGAGGATACCTCACAATCACTGTACAAGTAATTTAATAACTGGAATTTAATAAACTAAATAACTGTAATCATAGGACTAGGTGTAAACAACCATCATACAGTAACTTAAAGAGATTTCAGCTAACAGAAAGTTAGTAAGTACACTAAACAGACCATGTACAACATTTGTACACAATTTAATTATCAACAATGTATTTAATATGTAGTAAAAATAACTAAATAATGGACAGAATGGCGAGATGAGAGCATAATGTATTTTAAACAATACTATATATGTGAACAGAATAACATTTGCCAAAATAAAGTGTTAGCAAATGTAGGTAAGAGTATCTAGTAATGTTATAGTACCAAAAATATGTAGTAGCATAAGGGATAATGGTGATGTAAGCAAATATAAACAATTGGACATAGATGGCTTGTACGCCATTAGTACAATTTGCTTAAATCACAAATATATTAATATTATGTATTAGATTGTAAGAGAAATGGACTCCAGACGTTTAATCATCAGCATTAAGATATAATTACAAGAAAATATGGTGGAAAGAACTTATTTTTATTAAGAACAACTGTATGAGTTTTAGATAAAGTGAAGTGAGTTATTAATGGACGGAATTATTACTTGTTTGGACTTAAATTAAAGACACAAGTGTCCGCAAAACAATGCCACTATCCAAATGACAATCAGACTATTAATAAGAAACTTATAAATATTATAAGATTTTCAGTCATTTTCGAATGGAAATGAACACATCATAGATAATCTCAAACCCAAAGCAGTGACGCTAAAAAATTAAAATTTTAATTTAACTAAGGCTTTTGGGGTAGAGAGTACCACATTCTAAGCCAATAGAATGACCCGATTTCACCAGACGAAAGCAGAAGCTTTGGTGAGATGAACTAATTGTCTTCCAGCCACCGATGCGAGCGGAGCCTGCGACAGTCATCCAGAAAAATATTTTAAAATGTGCGCGTATACGAGTATATAGCCATATCTAACCTCAACTGAACACCAATGTTATCGAGTGACAGTGCTGTGAGTGATACAGTGAATTAATAAGAACGTGACCAGTGTATAATAAAGGTCATGTTATGTGAAAGAAACAGGGAGTATTATACTTTAACAATTTTTAAACTAAAATGACAAAATAATATTCGTTGGTTAATTAAATTATTGTCGACTACGCTAGTCAAGCGAGCACACCATGCGTGTTTAACTAGAAACGATGACTTATTACCAGATTAAATGAATAAAAGTTCTCGCCTGATTTAATGACGACATTTAATTAAAATATTTTATATTCATGTTTAAAGAATAATAATAAAAGCGGAATTAATAATTTACACCGCAAACCATTAATGATAAAACATAGTCGCTTGTTTGACTATGATGTCAGCAGTACTTGAAAAACAATAATTTAATATGCGAGAACAATCATTACTGTTAATTATACATCTTATTATAAATAAATAATGTGTTTTTGAAGATAATATTAAGATTTTTTATGATATTAATTATTCTATTTTGTAACTTACTCTCATCTAGGTAAACTAACCTATAACCAAAACACATTTGTTTGCCAATAGAGTCACTTCTGTCATGAATAATTCTTATGAACAGACTCGATAATAAAAGTTTTCTTTTCGTTTTTATCAATTCCAGTTCATAATAATAATATTTAAACCAGTAACATTGTTTTAATAGTGCAATGTTAAAGCACGCGCACAGCTCTTAGCATCAGAATGCAACAAACCTACCGTACGATAGTACGATAATTTGACTATCGTATTGAGATTAATAATTTTTATTTTTTAATTATAGTATATACATAAATATTGTTATTTAATAGAACATCTTTGTATCTTGCATCATGTACATTCAAAGGATTCATGAAATTTGGTAATGCTTATAACCAAAGTAGACATAACCTAAATTACCATATTATCGTACATTGTACCAGTGTTACCAGCCCTGAGCTGAAGAAGTTTCAGAAATTATTTAACTTTGTTTTTTTTTTTAAATTATTAGTAATTGTTTTAATGGAGGTTTTACTGAATTTCACTAATGTTAATAAACACCTCAATTTGTTACCAGTGAATAGAGAGTCTTTATTTCGATTAAATAGATACAAATAATTTACATTTTAGAAACAATTATTTCACAAGGTGGCGGCAATATTCAAGCGGTCGTCAATGTTTGAATATTCAATTCATAATTGAGTACCACTATTATTTTGTTTAATGTGTATATGTCGATATCCAGACAAAGTATTTGTGTGTTATTAATGTATTCCAGTGCGATAGAACAACCCATCAAGAAGACCAAAGACGTTCACGGATGGTAAGTGGGGAGGTGAATACAGCAAGATATTAGTGATCATAAACCTTTTCAAACATAAACATTAGTTTCAGTTTTAACATTACTAATCCTATCAAGTACTAAACAACACTAATCATTGATGTTTACATTACAACGTGAGAAGAATCAACTACTAAATTTATTTTTTTTTTTACTTAAAAAATAAAAAACAATACTAATCCAAATATAACACATCCAATTAACCGTTTTATTACAACGTGGCGCCCAACGTCTGAGCGCGAATTAGGACGACGATACTCAATAAAACAAATAAATAAATAATCAATTATTAAACCTAATTAGGCGGCAATTACATTGCATAGATATAAAGATGTACCGAAGATCAACGTCGAAGAAGCGAGCGGCGGAAGCCGAAAAAGAAGCTAGAATGGAGGAGAAGGAAGCGACGTCGGCAGAAGACATGGAAGAAATGTTACTTGCGATAGAAGACAGACAACCTGAACCGGCGGAGGAGGTTCAGCAACCAGAAGGTGAACCGGAGATTACACAACAGGAAACCCAACCAGAGGTAAACCAACCGGAAAAACCGATATTACCAGGAGGAATAGACTTCATGGAAATGATGAAGGCGACAATGGAAGAAGTTCTAAAAGAGACCAACAAGAAAATAGAAGATAGCCAGAAAAAATGGAAGAAGGCCAGAAAGACAGCCAGAAGAACATAGAATCGTTGAATAAGAAAATAGAAGACGGACAGAAGAAGACAGAAGAATTATTGGAGAAAAATATAGAAATAATAAAAGAAAATCTGTCTGCAGAATTGGGAGTCAAAATCGGTGAAACAAACAAAAAGATAGATGATCTGAATGAGAAAATTAATAAGGAAATTGAAGTAATAAAGAGTGATAACGAGAATATATGGCAACAGATGACTGATAACAGCGACAAAACTGAAGAAGTCGTCAGAACAACCATAGAAACAATAGACAAGAAGTTTGAACAAAACCTAGAAGCTATGGAGGAGAGGATGGCAGTGATGGCGACAGAAATCCAGGAAGAGATGTCTGACATACGACGAGAATATGAAATTAACAAACAGGAGATTGTTCAAACTAAAACAGATCTCAACAACCGTATTGACATCCTCGAAGAGACACGTAACAAACAAATAGAGGTAGTAGAGCGCAAACAAGCAGAAATGGTAATCGCACACGCCACACTAGGGGAGAAGTGTGAAGAGACGAAAACGACAGTAAACGTGGTAAAGAATCAAGTAGATAACGACCGAGAACAATTAACTGAGCGGCAACAACGAGAATTCAACGACCTCAGGGACGAGATGAACCTTCTGAGAGCATACCCAAGTGTAATAGCAGGATTAACACACCTGGATGGACGGGAGAACATAGACTTCAGAGCATATAAGAAAAATCCGCTCGAGTTCTTGGAGAGAGTGGACGAGGTACTGAACCGCAATAAAGAGAACCGATGGCCGATAATAAAAGGAATGCTAGACGAGTACTTCAGAAATGTTTTTGATAATTGGTGGACGGCAACCAGACATGAAGTAAATAGCTATGCAGCGTTTAAGGTGGCATTTAAAATGAAATACTGGTCAGAGTCAACCCAGAACATAATACGAGATGACATAAGTAATGGCAGGTACGACCCCAACGGCGGACAATCTATGACGACAATTTTCTAGGGAAGATCTGCCTAGCGAGGAATTTGGAGCCAGCAATACCGGAGGAGTGCCTGGTGACTAAACTGGCATACCACTTCAATCAAGGGGTATCCCAGGGAAGATTAAATGCACAAATAAAAACGGTACAAGGGATGTCCGCGCTCCTAGAAAACCACGAGAGGGAGCGGTACTACCAATGGAACCGTCAGGGACAAGGACAACAGGAGGACCGGGTAATAATAATCCTCATAACAACACTGATAGGCCTAACTATAGAGGGAACTTCAATAACCCGACGAGATTCAATAATAATCAGAATCCCAGGCAAAATAACAGTGGTGATAATAACAACCATAACGACCGGGGAAATCAAAACAACCCTAGGCCAAATGGTTACCAGGGAACTAATAATTATCGACCAAATAACAATTATTACTGGCCGTATAATAACAACTCCCATAATAATAATAATTATAGATAGACAAAACAATGGAAATAATGGTGGGAATAACTTCAGAAGGGTACACTACGCCAATGCCAGTAGAGGTGGCAATAGTAGACCGTACTACCAGGGTCGCCGGAGTTTCCACGGCAATAACAGTCGGAGTAACAGCGAAGGAGAAGATCAAGAATCGGGATATCGCTTTAACAGGAGTCACAGTGGCGAAGATAATCGGCGAGTACCAGGAAATGCGGAAGCTTATCATAACGGGAATGGACCAGGATCCCAAGAACAAAATGCATCCACATCATCAGACAGGCACCCAGACAATGGTGACCTGCCTTTAAATGGGCACCAGCAGTGAAAACCGCGACATCACCCTCACTGAACCGGTCTATTGGGTCTAACGTATCAGGAAACATAACGGAATCAATTGTAATTCTCCAAAATAACTACTTAAAAAATATTCGCTAAGATTTAATGGAAGAGAAAGAAAATCACGTCGGTGACACCATTAATAGCGAAATCGCCTATATATCAGTTAATGTCAACGGGATCAAAGCGACGGCCATGACAGATACAGGGGCCAATGTATCATTAATTGACAGAGTGGAGTTGAACCAGATACAAACAGAAAATAAAACAATAATACCGACGTTGCCGATAAATAATATTATCCTAATTGGAGCAACGGGTCGGCAGAATAAAACTATCCGGAACCAAGTGCAATTGGAGATATCAAGCAACGGCGCAACCATCCCGATGATTTTCTTAGTAGCGAGTGGGCTACCGTTTACCTTATTAATCGGCTGCGACATATTAAGGAAATATGCGGCCATTATCGATATGAACAGAGCCAAGATATCCTTAAAATCAGGTGAAATTAGATGGACAGCAGAGTTAATTGAAAACAGGAAGGCACCTCCTGAACACATCATATACTACATCCGGGAAGGCCATAACCAGAGAGAGAAAATGTCAATTAATGGAGAGATTCGCTATGGCCAAGGAGACACGTTATGGATGGAAAAGCTAGAAGAAATTAAAAAATTCCAAACAGCTAGAGTTGACAAAATTTTAACAGATGGACAGATAGAAAAATTAATTCAAATTTATAACAGATACAGGCATGTGTTTTCGGATACGCCAGGGAAGGTGAAAAATTTTCAGTTTGGAAATAAAGTTCAAAGAGCAAACTGAATTCAAAAGAAAATCTTACCCTATAGCTTTTTCACTAAAAGAAGCAGTCCGATTAGAAATACAGCGATTGATAGAAAACGATATTATTGAACTAAGCAACTCCCCGTACACCAATCCAATTGTAGCCGTACCAAAGAAAAATGGCGCAGTAAGGATTTGTTTAGACGCCAGGGAGATAAACAAAGCCATAATAAATGACAGGACGTCACCTGGAGAAATCGACGAGATCCTTAAGAAATTCCATGGCATAAGGTACATCAGTATATGGGACACAGTGTGTGGGTATTGGCAGGTGGAATTACACCCCAACAGCAGAAAGTATACGGCCTTTATCTTTGAAGGGCGTAACTACCAATTTAAAAGGTTACCCTTCGGCCTGGTAAATTCCGTAGCAGTCTTCGTAAAATGTATGGATGAAATCTTAGGCCAGAATACACTACAATTCACTACAGTGTATGTGGATGATTTGCTAATTACCTCCAACAACTGAGAGGAACACTGAAACAGGGTGGCACAAGTATTACAAAAATTGGATGAGAACAATATAACATTAAAACTGGAGAAATCCAAACTCATAGCAAATGAAGTGCAATTTCTGGGCTTTAATTTGTCTGAAACTGGCATAACCCCAGCACAAGAAAAGATGGAGGCGATACAGCGCTTTCCAGTACCCAAAAACAAGAAACAGTTGCAATCGTTTCTTGGGATTTGCAATTATTACAGAAAATTTCAAAATAATTATTCAGAGTTGACATCTAAGTTTTCCCAACAATTGTCGTCAAAAGATAAGTGGAGATGGGGACCTGGACAGGACACAACATTTGAGATGATAAAAAAGAAGTTCCTCAAAACTGTAATGTTACATCACCCAAACTTTAACAAAAATTTTTACATGAATTGCGATGCAAGTGATGTAAGTCTTGGATCCATCTTATATCAAAAAGACGAGGAAGGCAACCATCAAGTGATCAGTTTTGCTAGCAGGACACTCAACAAGTGTGAGCGCAATTATCACACTACTGAGAAGGAACTCCTTAGTATAGTGTTTGCTTGCGAAAAATTCAGAACATATATTTTGGGATACCCAATCACAGTGCGTACGGATCACAAATCAATATCATTCTTAAAAAACTGCAGATTAAAGCATGGCAGGCTGACGAGATGGACACTAACGCTCCAAGAGTACAACATACATTTGGAACACGTCCCTGGTAAAAATAACATAGCTGCAGACGTGTTGTCCAGAGTAAACATACAGGCCCAAACCTTTGAAGGAGAAAAGGAGACCATCGCTAAGGTTTACCATATTTTGAAAAGCAGATCCGAATTGGCAGACATACTAACCAATATAAGAATCAACCAGCAAAACGATCCCAAAGTCAGCCATATAATACAGAGATTGACAGAACAAGATGAAGGAGTTGTTCAATATTATTGTATCCATGATAAGTTATTGTTCGCCAAAACCAAACAATCCAATGATCAATGGAAAATTTTAATACCTAAAATTATCGAAAGAGAAATTGCAATTGACTACTATATAAGATATGGACATATGGGAACCATAAAAGTGGTCAAAGCATTAAAAGAGCATGTATACTTTAAGGATATGAATCGTAGAGTGAGAAAGTATATACAACATTGTCATCTGTGTCAGCTAGTTAAATGCAACAATGAAAAGAAAGAAGGAGTGATGATACCCATTACATCTACAAGAAAATTAGAGAAGGTGTTTGTGGATATTTGTGGACCATTTCCACGCAGTGGCGGCAGACACCAGTACAAATACATAGTGATAATTTTCGATCACTACACAAAATTCACTAAACTCTACGCCATAAATAGGGCAACGACAAGCAAGATTTTAGAAATTATTACATTAAAATACATCCCAGAGATCGGAAAACCCCAGTCCGTAATCACGGACAATGGAACGCAATTTCGAGGCCGAAAATGGCGGGATACTTTGATAGACCAAAGTGTGAAAACATATAAGACATCGGTATATCACCCTAACAGCAACCCTGCCGAAATAGTCTTAAGGGAGGTAGGCAGAATCTTAAGAACGTACTGCCACACACAACAGCGAAGATGGGAAGAATATTTATCCCCAGCCGAAGATTTCATAAACTTAGCTTGTCACCAGGCAACTAATGAAACACCCTATACTGCTATGTTTGAACAAAGACCACCCCGAGAAATAACAGAAATAATCAATTTTCCACCAGGAAGCAAATATGAATTTAACAAAGCAAAATTTTATAACACTGCAGTTGAGCGAGCTGACGAACTCAGGCTCAAGTATAAAAAATCACAGCCTAAGATCATAACATACGAAGTGGGAGATAAAGTGCTATTAAAAAACAGAGAACTCCCAAGTGCTATAGAAGGAATTGCTAAAAAATTGTTACTGCTATACACAGGCCCATATACTGTTACCAAAAATAATATGAATAGTACATACGAAATACAAGATCCTGTAACAAAGAAAATTAAAGGTAATTATAATCAGACCTCCATGAAGCAATATATTGAAGATTGAATAATGCAAATACATGGAATATTATAATGGAAATTATTTAATGTTGATACTAAGTACGAAATAGAAATTATAAATGTTGACAAGATTTTATGACATAAAAGTGTAATCCAAAGAAATAATGTAAAATGTGAAGAAAATTGTAATTTACCCGTACTACAAATAAAAGAAGACATACGAGGCGGACAAATAACATCTACGGCATAACAAAATAATAATTCCTAGAGCCAGTCAACAGTAATTTACCATCTTACCCGTTTCAATGAAAGAGAAAATATATATACGAGACGGACAAATAACATCTACGGCATAACAAAAATATAATTTCCTAGAGCCAGTCAACATGTAATTACCAACTTACCCGTACATAAGAAAGAGAAAATAAATCTACGAGGCGGACAAATAAGATCTATGGCATAAAAAGAAAATTTCCAATAGCCAAGTCAACTAGTTCATACCATCTTACCCGTACTACCAAATAAAAGAAGACATACGAGAACGACAGATAACACCTTTGGCACATATTAAAATTCCTAGAGCCAGTCAACTAGTTAATAACATCTTACATAATATAAAAAAGATATACGAGACGGACACCTAACACCAATGGCATATATGAGATAAAATCAAAAATTTCCTAGAGCCAGTCAACTAGTTAATACCATCTTACCCGTACTACCAAATAAAAGAATTCATACGAGGCGGACAAATAAGATCTACGGCATAAAAAGAAAATTTCCAACAGCCAAGTCAACCAGTAATTTACTATCTTACCCGTACTAATATAAAAAAGATATACGAGAACGACAAATAACACCTTTGGCACATATTAAAATTCCAATAGCCAAGTCAACTAATTAATACCATCTTACCCGTACTACTAATGATTAGAAAGAAATATACAAGATGATATACAGAAAAAGCAACATAAGAAGTTGGAGAAGTGAAAGCAAGTGAATATTATTAATATGAACAAATATATGATACCCAAACACGAGGCAAAAAACCAGAAGAGAGCCTATACTAAATGAAATGTAACACAAAGACGTGAATCATGAAGGTGAAGAAGATTATGAAGTGACGTTTAAAGTAATACCAAGAGAAAAGATTAATTGATGACAAGGAAGAATGAAAAATAATATACTAACGAAGGAGATCATGTGAAAATACCAGTGATGAAATGTAAGCGAAATATCCCAGTAAAATGTGAAGAATTAAGTTATGATGAATCAAGAAAAAGAGAATATAATAATGTATAAACCGCAGATGCGTGAGATAATCCCAAGGATATTTATTATTTGTCGAAAGAATGACCACTTTATATTTTGAATTGATTTGAGATGAATGATTCAAGCGATCATTTATATTATTGACAGAGATGATGTACCTCTGAATTTATTGTTGTTAGTATGGACAGCAGAGATGTATGCCACAGTGAGCCACTCTGAACTGCACCAGCTAAAATTATGTTAGGGAATTAAATAAACAAGGGAGATAATTACATGGAAAGAAAAATGATTATGATTCAAATAGAAGAGAATGAAGGGATATAAGAGGAACATGAGAGCCACCTTGGAAAAATACAACAATTGATGAATTCTTCAGAAAATCAGTACGAATTCAGAATTAATCAATTCTTATAGGAAGGCATATGTAACGTATCAAAATAACTGTTACATAGAAACATATATAATACGTCAAATAGAAGAGTAGCATAAGCATATTTCATCAAGCATGGAAGAAGGAACAGAAGTATGAGAATCAAAAGTGAATCTACAAATAAATAATATTAAAGCAACCCAACGAAGAAGAAAGAAGAGTCATAAGAATATATCATCGAGTATAAAGAAGAAAGAGAAAATACCATGAATCCATATAATACGTTAGCAACTAGGCCCAATAGATCAAAATAGTGAGGGGAATGCCGAAAGTGACTATCATCATAAGGAAGACACATATCAAATGCAACCATCATAGTGAGAAAATAGACTAATTTGTCATAATAGTGAGATAAATATAAGACAATGATTATCATAATAGTGAGTGAAAATGTGAAAGAATATAACTATATTAAGTGAACATGTGTTATTACCAATAGTGAGTAACCAAGAAAAGCATCACAAAGGACAAACAATTAACATGAAGAAGAAACAGTTGAATAACCAGAAGAAGAAGAAATGTACCATGAAGAATGAAGATTATGTATGAACAGAACAAGACATCAACATTCCCAAAATATGAAAAGCACCACAATCAATATAATAACGAGAATAAGAGTAATGATTATTAGACTAGTAATAATAAAAAAACTACCTATTAAAGACGGACATAGTGAAACCAGTATGATAAATAACCAAGTGTTGAACCTTAATAAGTGATCACAAACAATAACAGTGAATACTTTGTATAAGTGCATCAACAAATAATGTAGTAACACTAACCCCAAATAAGCAACACAGACAATATTAGTGAAGTGTTTATAACTAAGGAAAGTGAACGACAATTAATAAGTGGAAAAATCAACGATTAACCAGTGAAATACACAAACAATTAGTGTACCGAGTGTAATCCAAGATTGTAAAACCACAAATATACTCAGTAAGACCACCAATTTAATGGTACAGAAAAATGAAATAATTGCTTAAAGAGGTCAATAATAAAAGCTTTATAATCCTTGATATGAAATGTGCCTGAATGTCATAGTAACACAGGACAAAATATAGACAAATGTTAAAGCAAATAAGTAGTAAACAAACTAATTTGTTGAAAAGAAACAAATCAATATATATACAAGCCTAGATACAACCCACCAAAATATGTAACATAGTTAGATAAAAAACCAAGTATTATTGTATAAACATATAGTGTAAAATGTGTAAAACATAATGATAAACAATTATAGTAACATGCCATAATGACATGACAGTATTTAAGATGAATACTGAATAAAATGAGAAGTATATTGTTGTCAACCAAATGACACATAACCTCACATGAACTGGACCTACAACATAAAATCATACACAATAATTAGATAAAGTAGTTATCAATAATTGTTTCATACAGATACCAAATAAGAATAAAAGTGTAAGACAATGAATACTATATGAACTGAAAGACACAACTATATGAGTCAGATTGTTAAAAATAACAATAAACCAATTAGACAGAATACCATGTGACCATGGAGTTAATCAAAAAACCTTAACAAAACTTGTAAAGAGAGAGTAAGAAGGGTTACCAGTAGTTAGAGTAATGTTCAATACAACTATGAGGATACCTCACAATCACTGTACAAGTAATTTAATAACTGGAATTTAATAAACTAAATAACTGTAATCATAAGACTAGGTGTAAACAACCATCATACAGTAACTTAAAGAGATTTCAGCTAACAGAAAGTTAGTAAGTACACTAAACAGACCATGTACAACATTTGTACACAATTTAATTATCAACAATGTATTTAATATGTAGTAAAAATAACTAAATAATGGACAGAATGGCGAGATGAGAGCATAATGTATTTTAAACAATACTATATATGTGAACAGAATAACATTTGCCAAAATAAAGTGTTAGCAAATGTAGGTAAGAGTATCTAGTAATGTTATAGTACCAAAAATATGTAGTAGCATAAGGGATAATGGTGATGTAAGCAAATATAAACAATTGGACATAGATGGCTTGTACGCCATTAGTACAATTTGCTTAAATCACAAATATATTAATATTATGTATTACATTGTAAGAGAAATGGACTCCAGACATTTAATCATAAGCATTAAGATATAATTACAAGAAAATATGGTGGAAAGAACTTATTTTTATTAAGAACCACTGTAGGAATTTTAGATAAAGTGAAGTGAGTTATTAATGGACGGAATTATTACTTGTTTGGACTTAAATTAAAGACACAAGTGTCCGCAAAACAATGCTACTATCCAAATGACAATCAGACTATTAATAAGAAACTTATAAATATTATAAGATTTTCAGTCATTTTCGAATGGAAATGAACACGTCATAGATAATCTCAAACCCAAAGCAGTGACGCTAAAAAATTAAAATTTTAATTTAACTAAGGCTTTTGGGGTAGAGAGTACCACATTCTAAGCCAATAGAATGACCCGATTTCACCAGACGAAAGCAGAAGCTTTGGTGAGATGAACTAATTGTCTTCCAGCCACCGATGCGAGCGGAGCCTGCGACAGTCATCCAGAAAAATATTTTAAAATGTGCGCGTATACGAGTATATAGCCATGTCTAACCTCAACTGAACACCAATGTTATCGAGTGACAGTGTTGTGAGTGATACAGTGAATTAATAAGAACGTGACCAGTGTATAATAAAGGTTATGTTATGTGAAAGAAACAGGGAGTATTATACTTTAACAATTTTTAAACTAAAATGACAAAATAATATTCGTTGGTTAACGAGAATTATTGTCGACTACGCTAGTCAAGCGAGCACACCATGCGTGTTTAACTAGAAACGATGAATTATTACCAGATTAAATGAATAAAAGTTCTCGCCTGATTTAATGACGACATTTAATTAAAATATTTTATATTCATGTTTAAAGAATAATAATAAAAGCGGAATTAATAATTTACACCGCAAACCATTAATGATAAAACATAGTCGCTTGTTTGACTATGATGTCAGCAGTACTTGAAAAACAATAATTTAATATGCGAGAACAATCATTACTGTTAATTATACATCTTATCTATATATATAAAACAAAGTCGGGTTAGTTACACCATTTATAACTCAAGAACGGCTTGACCGATTTTTATGATCTTTGATTTGTTGGATTTGTCTCCGCCACGAATAGCAGAATAACTATTAAAACATGGGAAAAATTCACGAAAAAAAAATTTATGAAGAAAATTCATTTTCTCATACATTTTGTATGGAACGGCTTTTTTGATGATATCTCGAGAACGGATTGACTGATTTCGATGAATTTTTTTTTCGTTCGTCTCGGCCTCGAGAAGTTTCCTCGCGCATTGGAAAAGTAAGAAAATCACAAAAAATTAAAATCCGTATACAACGCCAATTTAATTCATGCCATCTCTGATACATGACAGAAACAAAAAAAGGAACAAAATGAACATGGCATTGTATGCTGGTTGACAGCTGATTCAGTTGCGCGGTCCTTTCATTGCATACCATTGAGCTAGCTGTGCAGACCAATTTTCATTCAGTTTTTTCGACCATTATTACATTTGAATTCGATTCAATTAATTCTCTTCAAACGATTTTTTCTGAAATTCATCAGCGAAAAGTGATTTCAAAGAGATGAGTTCAGTTTGATGAAGTGCACATTGTGAAAGGTTATGTCGTTTGTCATTGTGGACACGGCGGAGACTATCACTGGCAACGATGGTTATCCACTGTATCGGCGTCGATCACCCGATGATAACGGTAGAACTATCACAACGAAAGTGAAAGGAAACGATTTCGTGGTCGACAACACTTGGATTGTTCCGTATTCGCCACTTCTTTCCAAAACATTCAAGGCGCATTGCAACGTGGAGTATTGCAATTCAGTGAAGTCCATCAAATACATCTGCAAATATGTTACGAAAGGCAGCGATATGGCGGTTTTTGGCGTTCAAACTCCAAATACCAACGATGAAATCACGCACTATCAAGTTGGTCAATATGTGAGCTGCAATGAGGCGATTTGGCGTATATTCTCATTCCCCGTTCATGAACGTCATCCCACTGTTGTACATTTGGCGGTGCATCTGGAGAATGGTCAATGAGTTTATTTCAACGCATCAAATGTTGCTCAACGTGCTGAAACACCTCCAGCGACAACATTGACAAGTTTCTTTTCGATTTGCCAAAGCGATCCGTTT
The DNA here is from genome assembly GCA_034769895.1 of Magicicada septendecula. Lineage (NCBI taxonomy): Eukaryota > Metazoa > Arthropoda > Insecta > Hemiptera > Cicadidae > Magicicada > Magicicada septendecula. The sequence goes on along the minus strand of CM068367.1, from coordinate 397,283,314 downwards.
GCACGAACGTTGCTCTACTCTGAGATGCCACGTTATTACACTTGGAACGCTTCATCGAAGAAATTTCAACGTCGGAAGCAAGGCGATGCGGTTCCTGATCATCCGGATGTGCGTTCTACTGATGCTCTTGGTCGCATTTACACAGTTCATCCGAAGAATGACGAATGCTTCTACTTGCGGTTGTTGCTGGTGAATGTTCGTGGGCCGACATCATTTGAATCACTTCGAACTGTCAATGGTGTAGTGTGCCCAACATTTCGTGCTGCATGTCAACAGCTCAATTTGCTTGAAAACGATACTCATTGGGACATGACAATCGCTGAAGCAATTGTTTCTGCATCTCCAAGTCAGATACGCACATTATTTGCTATCATTATTTCGACATGCTTCCCATCGAATGCACGTGAACTGTGGAACAAGTACAAGGATGACATGTCAGAAGGCATTTTACATCGAATTCGTGTCAGTTCAGGGAATCCCGATCTCGAGGTGAATGAGGAGATAATAACCAGGCTTTGCTTTTGATCGAAGACATGTTACCTCATGTGCGGCAGTTTGTTAGTAAAGTTAGGAATGCCAACGCCAAATCGTGGTATGAACGACACTTTAAATCGAAAATTGGAACGTGAACGTGAATACGATCGAGATGCATTGAACGAATCAGTTCGAACGAATGTACCACTGTTGAACCCCCAACAGAAGGAAGTGTACGATACGTTAGTGAAGGCAATTGATGATGGAAGTGGTGGCTTATTTTTCCTCGATGCGCCCGGTGGAACTGGGAAGACATGCCTCATGTCATTGATTTCGGCCACTGTTCGTGCAAGATCCGAAATTGCTGTAGCAGTTGCTTCTTCTGGGATAGCGGCCACGTTGCTAGAAGGATGCCTAACGGCTCATTCAGCGTTAAAATTGCCATTAAACCTTCAAACGACTGAAAAACTGACATGCAACATTGCGAAACACTCAGCAATGGCCAAAGTTTTGATAGCAAGTAAAATCATCATATGGGATGAATGCACAGTGGCGCACAAACGCGCATTGGAAGCACTCAATCGAACTATGAAATATCTGCGCAATGGCTCAAGATGTTTTGGAGGCGCAATGATATTACTGTCTGGCGATTTCCGCCAAACACTACCAGTCATTCCAAGATCGACCGCTGCCGATGAAATAAACGCTTGCCTCAAATCATCGACTCTGTGGCGCTATGTGAAGAAACTTCAGCTGACGACAAACATGCGAGTTGCATTGCTAAACGATCCATCTGCCGAAGATTTCTCCAAGCAATTGCTGACTATCGGTAATGGCCGTGTTCCTGTCGACGAATCGAACGGATTGATTTCGTTTCCGCCGAATTTTTGCAATTTCGTCTCAACGAAGGACGAGCTCATCAACAAAGTGTTCCCGAACATCATTGCTAACCACAAAAATCACAATTGGTTGAGTGAACGAGCAATTCTCGCGGCAAAGAACAAAGATGTGGATCACTTAAACTTCACAATTCAAAATCAAATCGTTGGTCCACTGCATTCTTTAAAATCTATCGACACTGTAACAAACGAAGACGAAGCAACCAACTATCCAACTGAATTTTTACACTCATTGGATCTGCCTGGCTTGCCACCGCACAATTTACAACTGAAGGTTGGCTCGGTAGTCATCATGCTTCGAAATCTGAACCAACCAAAACTATGTAACGGAACGCGTTTGGTGGTGAGAAAACTCATGGGCAATGTGATTCACGCGACGATACTCAAAGGAAAGTTCAAAGGCGAGGAAGTTCTCATTCCGAGAATTCCGATGATCCCAACCGATATGCCATTCGAGTTTAAACGAATACAATTTCCGATTCGTCTTGCATTTGCCATGACGATCAACAGATCACAAGGCCAATCCTTGAGTGTTTGTGGCCTGAATCTAGAAAATAAATGTTTCTCTCACGGTCAATTGTACATAGCATGTTCACGTGTCGGCAAACCATCCGCTTTGTTCGTTCTTGCACCTGACAACAAAACGAAAAATGTCGTATATCACAAGGTGCTTCAATGAAGGGAATCGACCCGAGTGCAACCCATCCAGCAAATAGTTTAACAGAAAGTAGTGCAACAATGCTACGGGAATCATTTCGATTCGCTTCAATAAAGCAAATGCCTTGCTGCCACGTGAATTGCATTCATTTCAATGTAATTAAAATACATTTCATTTTGATTTTTGTAGATTTATTGAACTTAATTCATTTTGAGTACTCATTTTATCTTAATAAAAAACTGAATTTAATTCAGCTTTTCAATGTAATTAAAATATATTTCATTTTGATTTTATTGAACTTAATTCATTTTCAGTACTCATTTTATCTTAATAAAAAACTGAATTTAATTCAGCTAATAAGTTATCACAACATTTATTTATTCTGAGGCGGTACGAAGTTCGCCGGGTCAGCTAGTTATAAATAAATAATGTGTTTGTGAAGATAATATTAAGATTTTTTATGATATTAATTATTCTATTTTGTAACTTACTCTCATCTAGGTAAACTAACCTATAACCAAAACACATTTGTTTGCCAATAGAGTCACTTCTGTCATGAATAATTCTTATGAACAGACTCGATAATAAAAGTTTTCTTTTCGTTTTTATCAATTCCAGTTCATAATAATAATATTTAAACCAGTAACATTGTTTTAATAGTGCAATGTTAAAGCACGCGCACAGCTCTTAGCATCAGAATGCAACAAACCTACCGTACGATAGTACGATAATTTGACTATCGTATTGAGATTAATAATTTTTATTTTTTAATTATAGTATATACATAAATATTGTTATTTAATAGAACATCTTTGTATCTTGCATCATGTACATTCAAAGGATTCATGAAATTTGGTAATGCTTATAACCAAAGTAGACATAACCTAAATTACCATATTATCGTACATTGTACCAGTGTTACCAGCCCTGAGCTGAAGAAGTTTCAGAAATTATTTAACTTTTTTTTTTTTTTTAAATTATTAGTAATTGTTTTAAAGGAGGTTTTACTGAATTTCACTAATGTTAATAAACACCTCAATTTGTTACCAGTGAATAGAGAGTCTTTATTTCGATTAAATAGATACAAATAATTTACATTTTAGAAACAATTATTTCACAAGGTGGCGGCAATATTCAGGCGGTCGTCAATGTTTGAATATTCAATTCATAATTGAGTACCACTATTATTTTGTTTAATGTGTATATGTCGATATCCAGACAAAGTATTTGTGTGTTATTAATGTATTCCAGTGCGATAGAACAACCCATCAAGAAGACCAAAGACGTTCACGGTTGGTAAGTGGGGAGGTGAATACAGCAAGATATTAGTGATCATAAACCATTTCAAACATAAACATTAGTTTCAATTTTAACATTACTAATCCTATCAAGTACTAAACAACACTAATCATTGATGTTTACATTACAACGTGAGAAGAATCAACTACTGAATTTATTTTATTTTTTTACTTAAAAAATAAAAAACAATACTAATCCAAATATAACACATCCAATTAACCGTTTTATTACAATGTGGCGGCCAACGTCTGAGCGCGAATTAGGACGATGATACTCAGTAAAACAAATAAATAAATAATCAATTATTAAACCTAATTCGGCGGCAATTACATTGCATAGATATAAAGATGTACCGAAGATCAACGTCGAAGAAGCGAGCGGCGGAAGCCGAAAAAGAAGCTAGAATGGAGGAGAAGGAAGCGACGTCGGCAGAAGACATGGAAGAAATGTTACTTGCGATAGAAGACAGACAACCTGAACTGGCGGAGGAGGTTCAGCAACCAGAAGGTGAACCGGAGATTACACAACAGGAAACCCAACCAGAGGTAAACCAACCGGAAAAACCGATATTACCAGGAGGCATAGATTTCATGGAAATGATGAAGGCGACAATGGAAGAAGTTCTAAAAGAGACCAACAAGAAAATAGAAGATAGCCGGAAAAAAATGGAAGAAGGCCAGAAAGACAGCCAGAAGAACATAGAACCGTTGAATAAGAAAATAGAAGACGGACAGAAGAAGACGGAAGAATTATTGGAGAAAAATATAGAAATAATCAAAGAAAATCTGTCTGCAGAATTGGGAGTCAAAATCGGTGAAACAAACAAAAAGATAGATGATCTGAATGAGAAAATTAATATGGAAATTGAAGTAATGAAGAGTGATAACGAGAAGATATGGCAACAGATGGCTGATAACAGCGACAAAACTGAAGAAGTCGTCAGAACAACCATAGAAACAATAGACAAGAAGTTTGAACAAAACCTAGAAGCTACGGAGGAGAGGATGGCAGTGATGGCGACAGAAATCCAGGAAGAGATGTCTGACATACGACGAGAATGTGAAATTAACAAACAGGAGATTGTTCAAACTAAAACAGATCTCAACAACCGTATTGACATCCTCGAAGAGACACGTAACAAACAAATAGAGGTAGTAGAGCGCAAACAAGCAGAAATGGTAATCGCACACGCCACACTAGGGGAGAAGTGTGAAGAGACGAAAACGACAGTAAACGCGGTAAAGAATCAAGTAGATAACGACCGAGAACAATTAACTGAGCGGCAACAACGAGAATTCAACGACCTCAGGGACGAGATGAACCGTCTGAGAGCATACCCAAGTGTAATAGCAGGATTAACACACCTGGATGGACGGGAGAACATAGACTTCAGAGCATATAAGAAAAATCCGCTCGAGTTCTTGGAGAGAGTGGACGAGGTACTGAACCGCAATAAAGAGAATCGATGGCCGATAATAAAAGGAATGCTAGACGAGTACTTCAGAAATGTTTTTGATAATTGGTGGACGGCAACCAGACATGAAGTAAATAGCTATGCAGCGTTTAAGGTGGCATTTAAAATGAAATACTGGTCAGAGTCCACCCAGAACATAATACGAGATGACATAAGTAATAGCAGGTACGACCCCAACGGCGGACAATCTATGACGACATATTTTCTAGGGAAGATCTGCCTAGCGAGGAATTTGGAGCCAGCAATACCGGAGGAGTGCCTGGTGACTAAACTGGCATACCACTTCAATCAAGGGGTATCCCAGGGAAGATTAAATGCACAAATAAAAACGGTATAAGGGATGTCCGCGCTCCTAGAAAACCACGAGAGGGAGCGGTACTACCAACGGAACCGTCAGGGACAAGGACAACAGTATGACCGGGGAGGACCGGGTAATAATAATCCTCATAACAACACTGATAGGCCTAACTATAGAGGGAACTTCAATAACCCGACGAGATTCAATAATAATCAGAATCCCAGGCAAAATAACAGTGGTGATAATAACAACCATAACGACCGGGGAAATCAAAACAACCCTAGGCCAAATGGTTACCAGGGAACTAATAATTATCGACCAAATAACAATTATTACTGGCCGTATAATAACAACTCCCATAATAATAATAATAATTATAGATAGACAAAACAATGGAAATAATGGTGGGAATAACTTCAGAAGGGTACACTACGCCAATGCCAGTAGAGGTGGCAATAGTAGACCGTACTACCAGGGTCGCCGGAGTTTCCACGGCAATAACAGTCGGAGTAACAGCGAAGGAGAAGATCAAGAATCGGGATATCGCTCTAACAGGAGTCACAGTGGCGAAGATAATCGGCGAGTACCAGGAAATGCGGAAGCTTATCATAACGGGAATGGACCAGGATCCCAAGAACAAAATGCATCCACATCATCAGACAGGCACCCAGACAATGGTGACCTGCCTTTAAATGGGCACCGGCAGTGAAAACCGCGACATCACCCTCACTGAACCGGTCTATTGGGTCTAAGGTATCAGGAAACATAACGGAATCAATTGTAATTCTCCAAAATAACTACTTAAAAAATATTCGCCAAGATTTAATGGAAGAGAAAGAAAATCACGTCGATGACACCGTTAATAGCGAAATCGCCTATATATCAGTTAATGTCAACGGGATCAAAGCGATGGCCATGCCAGATACAGGGGCCAATGTATCATTAATTGACAGAGTGGAGTTGAACCGGATACAAACAGAAAATAAAACAATAATACCGACGTTGCCGATAAATAATATTATCCTAATTGGAGCAACGGGTCGGCAGAATAAAACTATCCGGAACCAAGTGCAATTGGAGATATCAAGCAACGGCGCAACCATCCCGATGATTTTCTTAGTAGCGAGTGGGCTACCGTTTACCTTATTAATCGGCTGCGACATATTAAGGAAATATGCGGCCATTATCGATATGAACAGAGCCAAGGTATCCTTAAAATCAGGTGAAATTAGATGGACAGCAGAGTTAATTGAAAACAGGAAGGCACCTCCTGAACACATCATATACTACATCCGGGAAGGCCATAACCAGAGAGAGAAAATGTCAATTAATGGAGAGATTCACTATGGCCAAGGAGACACGTTATGGATGGAAAAGCTAGAAGAAATTAAAAAATTCCAAACAGCTAGAGTTGACAAAATTTTAACAGATGGACAGATAGAAAAATTAATTCAAATTTATAACAGATACAGGCATGTGTTTTCGGATACGCCAGGGAAGGTGAAAAATTTTCAGTGCGAAATAAAGTTCAAAGAGCAAACTGAATTCAAAAGAAAATCTTACCCTATAGCTTTTTCACTAAAAGAAGCAGTCCGATTAGAAATACAGCGATTGATAGAAAACAATATTATTGAACTAAGCAACCAATTGTAGCCGTACCAAAGATAAATGGCGCAGTAAGGATTTGTTTAGACGCCAGGGAGATAAACAAAGCCATAATAAATGACAGGACGTCGCCTGGAGAAATCGACGAGATCCTTAAGAAATTCCATGGCATAAGGTACATCAGTATATGGGACACAGTGTGTAGGTATTGGCAGGTGGAATTACACCCCAACAGCAGAAAGTATACGGCCTTTATCTTTGAAGGGCGTAACTACCAATTTAAAAGGTTACCCTTCGGCCTGGTAAATTCCGTAGCAGTCTTCGTAAAATGTATGGATGAAATCTTAGGCCAGAATACACTACAATTCACTACAGTGTATGTGGATGATTTGCTAATTACCTCCAACAACTGAGAGGAACACTGAAACAGGGTGGCACAAGTATTACAAAAATTGGATGAGAACAATATAACATTAAAACTGGAGAAATCCAAACTCATAGCAAATGAAGTGCAATTTCTGGGCTTTAATTTGTCTGAAACTGGCATAACCCCAGCACAAGAAAAGATGGAGGCGATACAGCGCTTTCCAGTACCCAAAAACAAGAAACAGTTGCAATCGTTTCTTGGGATTTGCAATTATTACAGAAAATTTCAAAATAATTATTCAGAGTTGACATCTAAGTTTTCCCAACAATTGTCGTCAAAAGATAAGTGGAGATGGGGACCTGGACAGGACACAACATTTGAGATGATAAAAAAGAAGTTCCTCAAAACTGTAATGTTACATCACCCAAACTTTAACAAAAATTTTTACATGAATTGCGATGCAAGTGATGTAAGTCTTGGATCCATCTTATATCAAGAAGACGAGGAAGGCAACCATCAAGTGATCAGTTTTGCTAGCAGGACACTCAACAAGTGTGAGCGCAATTATCACACTACTGAGAAGGAACTCCTTAGTATAGTGTTTGCTTGCGAAAAATTCAGAACATATATTTTGGGATACCCAATCACAGTGCGTACGGATCACAAATCAATATCATTCTTAAAAAACTGCAGATTAAAGCATGGCAGGCTGACGAGATGGACACTAACGCTCCAAGAGTACAACATACATTTGGAACACGTCCCTGGTAAAAATAACATAGCTGCAGACGTGTTGTCCAGAGTAAACATACAGGCCCAAACCTTTGAAGGAGAAAAGGAGACCATCGCTAAGGTTTACCATATTTTGAAAAGCAGATCCGAATTGGCAGACATACTAACCAATATAAGAATCAACCAGCAAAACGATCCCAAAGTCAGCCATATAATACAGAGATTGACAGAACAAGATGAAGGAGTTGTTCAATATTATTGTATCCGTGATAAGTTATTGTTCGCCAAAACCAAACAATCCAATGATCAATGGAAAATTTTAATACCTAAAATTATCGAAAGAGAAATTGCAATTGACTACTATATAAGATATGGACATATGGGAACCATAAAAGTGGTCAAAGCATTAAAAGAGCATGTATACTTTAAGGATATGAATCGTAGAGTGAGAAAGTATATACAACATTGTCATCTGTGTCAGCTAGTTAAATGTAACAATGAAAGGAAAGAAGGAGTGATAATACCCATTACATCTACAAGAAAATTAGAGAAGGTGTTTGTGGATATTTGTGGACCATTTCCACGCAGTGGCGGCAGACACCAGTACAAATACATAGTGATAATTTTCGATCACTACACAAAATTCACTAAACTCTACGCCATAAATAGGGCAACGACAAGCAAGATTTTAGAAATTATTACATTAAAATACATCCCAGAGATCGGAAAACCCCAGTCCGTAATCACGGACCATGGAACGCAATTTCGAGGCCGAAAATGGCGGGATACTTTGATAGACCAAAGTGTGAAAACATATAAGACATCGGTATATCACCCTAACAGCAACCCTGCCGAAAGAGTGAGTCTTAAGGGAGGTAGGCAGAATCTTAAGAACGTACTGCCACACACAACAGCGAAGATGGGAAGAATATTTATCCCCAGCCGAAGATTTCATAAACTTAGCTTGTCACCAGGCAACTAATGAAACACCCTATACTGCTATGTTTGAACAAAGACCACCCCGAGAAATAACAGAAATAATCAATTTTCCACCAGGAAGCAAATATGAATTTAACAAAGCAAAATTTTATAACAATGCAGTTGAGCGAGCTGACAAACTCAGGCTCAAGTATAAAAAATCACAGCCTAAGATCATAACATACGAAGTGGGAGATAAAGTGCTATTAAAAAACAGAGAACTCCCAAGTGCTATAGAAGGAATTGCTAAAAAATTGTTACTGCTATACACAGGCCCATATACTGTTACCAAAAATAATATGAATAGTACATACGAAATACAGGATCCTGTAACAAAGAAAATTAAAGGTAATTATAATCAGACCTCCATGAAGCAATATATTGAAGATTGAATAATGCAAATAGATGGAATATTATAATGGGAATTATTTAATGTTGATACTAAGTACGAAATAGAAATTATAAATGTTGACAAGATTTTATGATATAAAAGTGTAATCCAAAGAAATAATGTAAAATGTGAAGAAAATTGTAATTTACCCGTACTACAAATAATAGAAGACATACGAGGCGGACAAATAACATCTACGGCATAACAAAATAATAATTCCTAGAGCCAGTCAACAGTAATTTACCATCTTACCTGTACCAATGAAAGAGAAAATATATATACGAGACGGACAAATAACATCTACGGCATAACAAAAATATAATTTCCTAGAGCCAGTCAACATGTAATTACCAACTTACCCGTACATAAGAAAGAGAAAATAAATCTACGAGGCGGACAAATAAGATCTACGGCATACAAAGAAAATTTCCAATAGCCAAGTCAACTAGTTCATACCATCTTACCCGTACTACCAAATAAAAGAAGACATACGAGAACGACAAATAACACCTTTGGCACATATTAAAATTCCTAGTGCCAGTCAACTAGTTAATAACATCTTACATAATATAAAAAAGATATACGAGATGGACACCTAACACCAATGGCATATATGAGATAAAATCAAAAATTTCCTAGAGCCAGTCAACTAGTTAATACCATCTTACCCGTACTACCAAATAAAAGAATTCATACGAGGCGGACAAATAAGATCTACGGCATAAAAAGAAAATTTCCAACAGCCAAGTCAACCAGTAATTTACCATCTTACCTGTACTAATATAAAAAAGATATACGAGAAGGACACCCAAGAACTATGGCATAAAATATATGAAATGTGTATATAAATTCCTAGAGCCAGTCAACTAGTAATTTACCATCTTACCCGTACTAATATAAAAAAGATATACGAGAACGACAAATAACACCTTTGGCACATATTAAAATTCCAATAGCCAAGTCAACTAGTTAATACCATCTTACCCGTACTACTAATGATTAGAAAGAAATATACAAGATGATGTACAGAAAAAGCAACATAAGAAGTTGGAGAAGTGAAAGCAAGTGAATATTATTAATATGAACAAATATATGATACCCAAACACGAGGCAAAAAACCAGAAGAGAGCCTATACTAAATGAAATGTAACACAAAACGTGAATCATGAAGGTGAAGAAGATTATGAAGTGACGTTTAAAGTAATACCAAGAGAAAAGATAATTGATGACAAGGAAGAATGAAAAATAATATACTAACGAAGGAGATCATGTGAAAATACCAGTGATGAAATGTAAGCGAAATATCCCAGTAAAATGTGAAGAATTAAGTTATGATGAATCAAGAAAAAGAGAATATAATAATGTATAAACCGCAGATGCGTGAGATAATCCCAAGGATATTTATTATTTGTCGAAAGAACGACCACTTTATATTTTGAAATGATTTGAGATGAATGATTCATGCGATCATTTATATTATTGACAGAGATGATGTACCTCTGAATTTATTGTTGTTAGTATGGACAGCAGAGATGTATGCCACAGTGAGCCACTCTGAACTGCACCAGCTAAAATTATGTTAGGGAATTAAATAAACAAGGGAGATAATTACATGGAAAGAAAAATGATTATGATTCAAATAGAAGAGAATGAAGGGATATAAGAGGAACATGAGAGTCACCTTGGAAAAATACAACAATTGATGAATTCTTCAGAAAATCAGTACGAATTCAGAATTAATCAATTCTTATAGGAAGGCATATGTAACGTATCAAAATAACTGTTACATAGAAACATATATAATACGTCAAATAGAAGAGTAGCATAAGCATATTTCATCAAGCATGGAAGAAGGAACAGAAGTATGAGAATCAAAAGTGAATCTACAAATAAATAATATTAAAGCAACCCAACGAAGAAGAAAGAAGAGTCATAAGAATATATCATCGAGTATAAAGAAGAAAGAGAAAATACCATGAATCCATATAATACGTTAGCAACTAGGCCCAATAGATCAAAATAGTGAGGGGAATGCCGAAAGTGACTATCATCATAAGGAAGACACATATCAAATGCAACAATCATAGTGAGAAAATAGACTAATTTGTCATAATAGTGAGATAAATATAAGACAATGATTATCATAATAGTGAGTGAAAATGTGAAAGAATATAACTATATTAAGTGAACATGTGTTATTACCAATAGTGAGTAACCAAGAAAAGCATCACAAAGGACAAACAATTAACATGAAGAAGAAACAGTTGAATAACCAGAAGAAGAAGAAATGTACCATGAAGAATGAAGATTATGTATGAACAGAACAAGACATCAACATTCCCAAAATATGGAAAGCACCCCAATCAATATAATAACCAGAATAAGAGTAATGATTATTAGACTAGTAATAATAAAAAAACTACCTATTAAAGACGGACATAGTGAAACCAGTATGATAAATAACCAAGTGTTGAACCTTAATAAGTGATCACAAACAATAACAGTGAATACTTTGTATAAGTGCATCAACAAATAATGTAGTAACACTAACCCCAAGTAAGCAACACAGACAATATTAGTGAAGTGTTTATAAATAAGGAAAGTGAATGACAATTAATAAGTGGAAAAATCAACGATTAACAAGTGAAATACACAAACAATTAGTGTACCGAGTGTAATCCAAAATTGTAAAACCACAAATATACTCAGTAAGACCACCAATTTAATGGTACAGAAAAGTGAAATAATTGCTTAAAGAGGTCAATAATAAAAGCTTTATAATCCTTGATATGAAATGTGCCTTAATGTCATGTAACACAGGACAAAATATAGACAAATGTTAAAGCAAATAAGTAGTAAACAAACTAATTTCTTGAAAAGAAACAAATCAATATATATACAAGCCTAGATACAACCCACCAAAATATGTAACATAGTTAGATAAAAAACCAAGTATTATTGTATAAACATATAGTGTAAAATGTGTACAAAATGTGTAAAACATAATGATAAACAATTATAGTAACATGCCATAATGACATGACAGTATTTAAGATGAATACTGAATAAAATGAGAAGTATATTGTTGTCAACCAAATGACACATAACCTCACATGAACTGGACCTACAACATAAGTAGTTATCAATAATTGTTTCATACAGATACCAAATAAGAATAAAAGTGTAAGACAATGAATACCATATGAACTGAAAGACACAACTATATGAGTCAGATTGTTAAAAATAACAATAAACCAATTAGACAGAATACCATGTGACCATGGAGTTAATCAAAAAACCTTAACAAAACTTGTAAAGAGAGAGTAAGAAGGGTTACCAGTAGTTAGAGTAATGTTCAATACAACTATAAGGATACCTCACAATCACTGTACAAGTAATTTAATAACTGGAATTTAATAAACTAAATAACTGTAATCATAGGACTAGGTGTAAACTACCATCATACAGTAACTTAAAGAGATTTCAGCTAACAGAAAGTTAGTAAGTACACTAAACAGACCATGTACAACATTTGTACACAATTTAATTATCAACAATGTATTTAATATGTAGTAAAAATAACTAAATAATGGACAGAATGGCGAGATGAGAGCATAATGTATTTTAACAATACTATATATGTGAACAGAATAACATTTGCCAAAATAAAGTGTTAGCAAATGTAGGTAAGAGTATCTAGTAATGTTATAGTACCAAAAATATGTAGTAGCATAAGGGATAATGGTGATGTAAGCAAATATAAACAATTGGACATAGATGGCTTGTACGCCATTAGTACAATTTGCTTAAATCACAAATATATTAATATTATGTATTAGATTGTAAGAGAAATGGACTCCAGACATTTAATCATAAGCATTAAGATATAATTACAAGAAAATATGGTGGAAAGAACTTATTTTTATTAAGAACCACTGTAGGAATTTTAGATAAAGTGAAGTGAGTTATTAATGGACGGAATTATTACTTGTTTGGACTTAAATTAAAGACACAAGTGTCCGCAAAACAATGCCACTATCCAAATGACAATCAGACTATTAATAAGAAACTTATAAATATTATAAGATTTTCAGTCATTTTCGAATGGAAATGAACACGTCATAGATAATCTCAAACCCAAAGCAGTGACGCTAAAAAATTAAAATTTTAATTTAACTAAGGCTTTTGGGGTAGAGAGTACCACATTCTAAGCCAATAGAATGACCCGATTTCACCAGACGAAAGCAGAAGCTTTGGTGAGATGAACTAATTGTCTTCCAGCCACCGATGCGAGCGGAGCCTGCGACAGTCATCCAGAAAAATATTTTAAAATGTGCGCGTATACGAGTATATAGCCATATCTAACCTCAACTGAACACCAATGTTATCGAGTGACAGTGTTGTGAGTGATACAGCGAATTAATAAGAACGTGACCAGTGTATAATAAAGGTCATGTTATATGAAAGAAACAGGGAGTATTATACTTTAACAATTTTTAAACTAAAATGACAAAATAGTATTCGTTGGTTAACGAGAATTATTGTCGACTACGCTAGTCAAGCGAGCACACCATGCGTGTTTAACTAGAAACGATGAATTATTACCAGATTAAATGAATAAAAGTTCTCGCCTGATTTAATGACGACATTTAATTAAAATATTTTATATTCATGTTTAAAGAATAATAATAAAAGCGGAATTAATAATTTACACCGCAAACCATTAATGATAAAACATAGTCGCTTGTTTGACTATGATGTCAGCAGTACTTGAAAAACAATAATTTAATATGCGAGAACAATCATTACTGTTAATTATACACCTTATTATAAATAAATAATGTGTTTGTGAAGATAATATTAAGATTTTTTATGATATTAATTATTCTATTTTGTAACTTACTCTCATCTAGGTAAACTAACCTATAACCAAAACACATTTGTTTGCCAATAGAGTCACATCTGTCATGAATAATTCTTATGAACAGACTCGATAATAAGAGTTTTCTTTTCGTTTTTATCAATTCCAGTTCATAATAATAATATTTAAACCAGTAACATTGTTTTAATAGTGCAACGTTAAAGCACGTGCACATCTTTTAGCATCAGAATGCAACAAACCTACCGTACGATAGTACGATAATTTGACTATCGTATTGAGATTAATAATTTTTATTTTTTGTTTTTCTAATTATAGTATATGCATAAATATTGTTATTTAATAGAACATCTTTGTATCTTGCATCATGTACATTCAAAGGATTCATGAAATTTGGTAATGCTTATAACCAAAGTAGACATAACCTAAATTACCATATTATCGTACATTGTACCAGTGTTACCAGCCCTGAGCTGAAGAAGTTTCAGAAATTATTTAACTTTGTTTTTTTTTTTTAAATTATTAGTAATTGTTTTAAAGGAGGTTTTACTGAATTTTACTAATGTTAATAAACACCTCAATTTGTTACCAGTGAATAGAGAGTCTTTATTTCGATTAAATAGATACAAATAATTTACATTTTAGAAACAATTATTTCACAAGGTGGCGGCAATATTCAAGCGGTCAATGTTTGAATATTCAATTCATAATTGAGTACCACTATTATTTTGTTTAATGTGTATATGTCGATATCCAGACAAAGTATTTGTGTGTTATTAATGTATTCCAGTGCGATAGAACAACCCATCAAGAAGACCAAAGACGTTCACGGATGGTAAGTGGGGAGGTGAATACAGCAAGATATTAGTGATCATAAACCTTTTCAAACATAAACATTAGTTTCAATTTTAACATTACTAATCCTATCAAGTACTAAACAACACTAATCATTGATGTTTACATTACAACGTGAGAAGAATCAACTACTAAATTTCTTTTTTTTTTTACTTAAAAAATAAAAAACAATACTAATCCAAATATAACACATCCAATTAACCGTTTTATTACAGTATAAACAATAAACATGTTTTCACCCACCAGCATGAACTACAAATCCTAAAGCCTATTTGTGTTACTGTTGTTCTTTGTTTTTTTAGGATTTTCATACTTTTTACATAATATTTTGTCCACATTTTTTGTAATTCATGTTGAACTATGAAATAAATTTCATATGTGTATACCATAGGGCAACATTCTTCTCCGTTTGCCACACTTTCCATATACAATGAACTATATAATTTTTGTTTGATAAATTTTCTATCACTTGTGGCATGTTTACATTAAAACCCCATTTGAGGAATAATGTGTCTCTTACTGAATACACTACCATTATAATTACTTTGTTGTTTTAAAACTCTTAAAGTTGCTTTTGATGTTTTCCCTTCTATCGTGGGCATTTCTAATAATTCATCGAATAGTACAGTTGTTGAAATTGGTTTTCATTTTCTTTCTTGGACATTTTGTTATGGAGACTGAGGAAGTGCTGAAAGATTTTGTATCACCCATACATTTTGATGCTTCTTTAATCATTCTAAAAACACTATTTAGAGACATCGTGCACTAAAGCTACATACCTGTCTGTTTTTCTGATATGTCTTAATGTTCTTATTTCAAAAACTTATACATGTTATAAATTTTTTTCTGACTTTAACCATGCATATCCTTTCTACAGAAGTTAGTGATGAAGATGCTGTAGACTGATCCATTTCACTTCACAAACTGGAAAGTTTAGCAATAAACTAAACGAAAACTAATCTCTACAATTTTGTATAAAAACTTAATGTTTTTCATAAGAAAAAAACCCATAACATCCACATCCACAGCTTGTTGGACAAAACTGAGCTGTGATTGTTTGCTGATGGATGCACACTGAATAACATGCATGTCCGGCATGAAAATACTCAATTAATATCTCGTAAATTTATTTATACTGTTTATTTAGCACAAATAGCATCTGATAAAGACTTTACGTCTATTTTTGCACAGCTACTAATTAATGGTAAAAATATTAAAACTGCAATTTCATTATTAAGGTGTAAATTTTTTTTAAGTCTGGTATGTTCTAACTGGTAGTAAATAAAGTTTCATTATCTAATTGTAAAAGAATATAGCTTTTATATTACACTGTATTTTTAAGGTACTATTTTACAAGGGTGTTTTGAAAAGTTCTTGGTAAAGCTCGAACATAAAATTTGTCTTGATATTTGAAGTGAATCTTTTCCAATGAGCCACTTGAGAACACCAAAGTCACTAGAGGCTAATTTAGTGACAATAGTGCGTATTGCAGTAATTTGAAGAACAATTTATGGTGCTCTGTGACTGTAATTGAGAAGTGCGAGTGGGCGCATTGTCGTGATGGGAAAGCACTTTTACTTCGACAAATGCAGACATTTAACCTCATTGTTTAGTTGCCCCAGGAATGTTACATATTGTTCTCCCATAATGGTTTTCCTTTTTCTAGATAGTCTATGAGCATCACACTCCATAAATCCCTAAAAACAGTTGCAATAACTTTTACAGCTGATAGAACAGTTTTACATTCTTTGGAGCACTTGCACCTGCTATTTATTTGGGAAATATGTCTGTACTCTTGTGTGACATTTACTTTGAAATGCTGTAAATACACTTTAATGATAATCATCAATTAATTTTGTTTACACAGTTTCAGAATGATTAATTAATTTAAATCATATATGTGTGAAATTAATTTTACATCAAGCGGAATTGTATTGTTTTCAGGTTGCAATTGATACAATTGAGCTGATATCATGTGTAACACAAATTGTGGGCCCTGTTTCAAGAGACTTGTGTGCTCGTCCAAACACTTTTCTGTTGGAGACTTCAAGAGACGCAAACCCTACTGACGTTGAATCTTTAGTTTTGAGGTTGGATGGTAATACAACTACAATAAGGTTAGCATTTTTCACTGTGTACAGTTTTTAGTTTTGTTTTACTGTGATAAGGGCTGATATAAAAACTAAGTTACAATCCTTTTAGGAGCAAACATGACAGGATCAGGAATGTTATAACCACTCATGATTCAAAAGACTCGAAAACCACAATGTTCTGCCAACATCAAATCTTTACTTCTACAATAAGAAGAAAAAATGTGCATTACTACAGATGTCTTTGAGACATTGCTGTTCGAACTCAATTGTTTTCATTCCAAAAAGAGAAAAATTGTACTTCTGATACACAACTGTCCAGCCCATCCAAAACCAATCATACAAGAGCTGTTGGCTGTAAAATGGGGTTCCTTATTTATTGATGTGGCCTCCAAACTACAGCCCATGGGCCACGGAATAATTCAAGTTTTGAAGCACTTGCATCAATAAACAGATATCTTCATTGTTATAACTCTGTGTTTTACAAAATTTTTCACAGTTCTATAAATAGTCGTTAGTAGGAATACCAGATATGTCTGCTAAAACCTTTTAATTTTTTCCTTGGTCAGCTCTTCAGTGAGCCTTACTTTGTAATCTAATAATAAGGGTTTTAAATTTCATCAGTGTATTTTCAGTTCTTAACACTTTACAACACCACCTACATTTGTTATCGTCTTTAATGAATTAAATTTATTAATTACCAAATTACAATAATTTGCACCTACCTCCACGATCTCTTCTGCCAGGTTCCAGGGTCCGATCACAAATACGTTAGATACAAACATGGTTTACAGGTTAAACAAAGCACTGACACAACTCATTTTGAAGAGAATTAAAATTTAATTTTTTATTTTTTGAATTTTTTTAACATTAAAAAGATTCCTTCTCCAAAATTAAAACTTTGAAATACATGCCTACTGCTTTTCGGTGATCCACTTCCTGATCACAACAACATAATTATGAACTTATTCTAACATCTTACCTTATACTCATACAGACACACAGACAGAGCCCAGCCTGCATATTTTAAACACTCACTCAAACACACCCCTTAACATTTTACAATAAACCCCCCAGTCCTTACTCTTAAACCGCCGGCCACGTGTTCGCGCGCGCACTCATCGTTTCTGTAAATTACTGTCCGAAAGTATCAAATTATCTCTTCTGCTTTTGCAACTCGACCGCAGTCACATGAAAAGTTACTGTAGTTACACCTTTTACTGGAAAACAAAGAAAAACCTTGTAGAGAGCTTACTTAGCTCCGTGCCGGCTGGCAACTATAGCGTAACTGAGAAGTGTGCTTGCTTGAGCGGGAGGAAATGCGTATTCACTGCCACCAGGTTTTAGTCGCCGTTCATGCTTAATTTGTTGTGGCGTATTCCTTCTATGCATGCAACATAGTCGTTATATGTGTGGTAATCGGGGACGATATTTGCCTCTGCTACACTGATGTCACTAGTAGTAGGCGTGGCTTAACGACATTTCCTGTAGTTGGCTGGTTGCTGCTACAAACTGTTCGTTCCAGCGCCATTTTTTGGCCTCGACGTTGGAGTTTTCACGGCGTCACTAACAGCGCCCCGTCCTGATTGTTACGTGCGGGCATGGTCACACATATGCACATTTCTCCGAAAATTAGGGTGGCGCGAATTCCTTACAGAGTTACTCAACACAAACTGCGTCTCTGCTTTGTTTCAACATTGTTCCACTTGCCATGTGTTCTGTTGTAATGAAAATAACGTTCGCCGGGAAATAAAACTTTCACAATAAATTTATGAAATCCCACCCAAAATGAAATAAATAAAAATACGAATACCCCATACTGTAATAAACAAAATAACCCAATTTTAGACACGTTACAATACCCCCTCAATGAGAATTCTGCTGTCCATAACAGAAGAAATCTCATTGATAAACCCCGAAGAGGACCGGTGAGGAACTGGTGCCAACAACCCCCTTGTTCTTACTCCTCATGGGTACATGACCCTCCTGGCTCAGCGACTATGGACCCATCTGAACGAGATCACTGGACTTCTCCGTAAGAGATCCCAACACCGAAAAATCGAACAGACAAGTACCACCGTCCACCTCGCCTTCTAACATGCTACCCCCAAGTAATCCTCAATCCCTGGCTTAGCTTATGCCAGATCCTCCACCGATATGTTTCCCCTTTTATGCAAGCTGGGCTGCCTTTAGCAGATGCTGGGCTCACACTCTCTCACGTTACACACTGACATTATAGACTATAAAATTGCAAAATTTTAAAAATTCTTAAACTTACAACACGTTGTTTTCAGATAAAATTAATTCATAAATTTTGAATAAAGTCTAAAATATTCTCTTCATTATTTTCTGTTTTCTTTAAAATGACTTAAGTAAAACATTTCTTCTAATTGAACATATCCTTAACCTAACATATAATCACTTAGAGTCTAACAATACAATGCAATACAAAATAAATCACTAAAATAAACATGGTTAACACACAAATAATAAAATAATCAATACTTAAAATATTCATTCGCTGGCAGGCGAAAAAACTTTTTTTTTTTTTTTTTTTTTTTTCAAAAATCTATTTTCCCAAAAAATTTTAAAATTCAAGAAAAAAAATTTAATTTTATTTAAATGTTTCCTTTATATATATAATGTGTTTACAATTTGTTTGAATTCATCAAATAAACAAATTGAATTGACTTCCTACTGCACAAGCTTAGTATGTATATGACCTCATCAGCTGATCGAAACTAGGTCAAGTCCAAGACCCTTGACCTACATATGTTATGTATACTTTCTGAAAATACATTCAACATCTGTAACAATCTAACTTGAAACACAAAACATAATAAAATAAAATATTTAAAATTAACAAAATATTATTATAAACAATAAGCAAATTGACATTTAAATTATTTAAAATAAACAATTTTTAATTTTACATTACTTTCAAATTCTATCAAAATTCTGTCACTGGTTTCAAAATAAAATTTTATATCTTTATTATAAATCTCTCTCTTTGCTTAACAATCTGATTCTCCATTACTGTGGGTGATGTAAATTATTTATTCTCATTGACTGTACTACTTGATCTGTATACATATATAGTCTTTCTCCCCCTGACTCTAACCTCTAACACATTCAACTACCCTGACACCCATCTCTATCAAAATATCTATCCCAAAACACTCTCTAACCCCAACTTATCATGGAACTCAATTCGCCACCTTCTCTCTCTATATATAAAAAAATACTCTCTAACCCTTTGTACATAGGATATGTGTTCCCCCCCCCCAAAAACTCAATTCCCTTATTTGGCCCCTGGATTCTACCTAAGGCGGCCCCTCCTCACTAAAATCTATCCCTATCCCGTCCCAACTTATCATTATGTTGCGGACTCCCACATTACACTACCCCGTACTACAAAATTGCCATCCCCAAAATCTCAATCTCATTACCTTACTACAACTACGACAATTATAAACAACAATATATCACTCAAAACTCTACATAAATTCTCCATTACTACTGTGTCAACATCAATACTTCTCAAAATTCTATAACATTACATTAACTCAAAACAACATTACTTTACTTCAAAACAATATTTCGATCTTTACTACTTCAACTCTAACTTCAACTTGGACAGATCTATATGTCCCATAAAATATTTATCACCCAAAACTATCTTTTATTAGCTTGCATAAATTATTACTTCACTTCTCACTTTATCAAATTATTTTTATCATTACTTTAAAACATCTGTACTACATTAAAACATTACATTGAACATTAATTACTTGGAGCATTTATAACCAATTTTACCAGTGACCTATTATTGCTAATCAGCTGATCCTCCTAACACAATGAAAACACATCTCGTACTTGAACCAATTACATGAAATATATATATTTTTATTTATCATTACTCCTCACCTCATTGTTTCCCCTTTTTCTGATTCTGATCATTTTGTGTTACCCGCCTGCCAGACGTTTAATTATCTGCTTAGTTGAAAAAATACACATATAATGAAAACACATATTTTATCAATACCTATATCTAACGTACAACAATAAAATAATACATTTAAAATTATAGCATGAACACTTTATATTGAATGTCTGAGCAGCTAGTTATTTAACAGAGCACAAGCAGTTTTATTGGATCAAAATTTTAATTAGCAAAAATTTTTTATGTGGTAAAATTTAAATTCGTGGCTCCTCTGAGTCACCTCCCATCCACACACACTATTTCAAATTATGGAGGACTGTATCGCCCTTTCGCTTCGGCAAAGACGGCATATTTTGGAGTAGTTTTACCTCTCCGTGTCTTTGCTTCCGCTGTTACATTTTAAAATGTTCAGGTATCAACATACCTTTGTCAATAGTTAAACGCCCTTAATGCGGGTCTACCACCTGGCTTTGCTGCCCCCAAGCGGGCAGAATGGTAGCCGCTGTTCCATAGTGCCGGGATTTCCCCTTAATTGTCACCCCCCATTGAATTTCTACTATATACCAATTTCAAGTCAGCTATGGTCAAGGGACTTGATATGACCATAGCTGGCCGCTAGCCAAATCCATGATTAGTGCTGGTAAGGCAGTAATCGCCCGAAAAGTCGGGGAAATCTAACTTCATTTCACTGCCTGTTCTACATCGTTCTAGTTATGTGCGACACGGTCGTCTATCAGTGTGTAAATTTTATTTTACACGAAAAAGGTGTGTCGCACATTTTCGCCATTTCGGCCTCCGATGGAGGTAACACTCTCTGTTACCCCCAACCCATTGCGCTATCTACGGGAGAACAGGCCACCCCCGCAATAGCAAGTTACTAACTAACTAATTAAAAATTTTATATACATTACAATATTTTCAGCAATAATCATTTAACTCATTCATAACTGTCTACCATTTGTATTTTCTTAAAATTCTCAAAATTTATTATTAATAATTAGTATATATCATTTTTCAGTTATTATTAAAATTTTTTAATTATCATTTATATTGAACACAATTCTTTCAAATAATCTCACTATTGAATTAAAACCTTAGTTACCTGTAAACATTTTTGTTATACATGATTCATATTGTAAAAGTTCTATACTTACAATCCATTTAACATGATATATACAAAACATAATCCACATACCACAATACTTTCACCTCACCTCTGAAACATTTAACACAAGATATTAGTTAAATCATACAATTTATCCTTTAATCACCAAATTTCCATCTCGTAGAATAATTTATATTCATAAAAAAAAAATTTAATTACACAACATTTAAATAATCAATCAACATATTTAACATGTATCAAATTGTTTTAATTAACTTAATTATTAAAAATATACCTTATATAGTTTAGTTATCGAAACAATTCCAATTAATCAATTACTGTTTTCAAAATTAATTCTGATATTTATTTAACTTGCAAATATTTCAATATTATTTTTACAACAATCATCTTACGTACACACTTCATTTACTTAACATTCCACAATGCACTCAAATAAATTTACTACATTTTATTTACAAACTTTAGTTAATAACTGTTCAGTTTTCCGCACTTCATTGTCCACATCTGCCATGTCAAAACCCATAAAACATAATGTTTATTACTGTCTTTTATTGTTTTACAGTTTAACCTCCATCGTCCCAAATAAGTCTTGGTTTTATACAACACTGTTGACTTTTATCGACAAACAAATGGTTACTTTGTGTGTCATAACCAGAACAACCAAATTCACTCATTTTACCAGAATACTCATTCAACCAGTCTACGCTAGGCATTTTTGTTACATCTCCATCGGTAAATTCGCTCATTATCGGATTAAATACTTTTGTCAACTCATTATAGTAATCATTATTCAAATATACTTTTAAACTTTCATTCCATTCATCATACTTTCTATTTAAGTTATATAATTCTGTTACATTATTAACATACCATTCTCCACTTATATCTCTCTCATCACAATACCAAATCATACTTTCAACATCATTATTACAGACAGAGGGTACAACATTATACAACATCAATAAACAACTCAACTCTTCTACTAATACGGGTCTCTTGCCTTTCAAAAACAACATTTGTGAATTCATTAAATAATCATCATCAATAATAAAGGGAAAATCTACCCCCTGTCCCCACTCTACTACAACAGCTCTAACTCACTAACACACCTTAACATCTCATAATCACATTCCACAAACTCATCAGTACTCTCTGATATGACATTTTCAATTCCATTATTCTTCTCATTATTTTCAACAACATCATTTTTATTTATTAATTCTTTATCTGGTATCATATTTTTACATTTGTCACTACAATTTTCATTTGTTTTCTTTTTCTCTGTATTCATTGCAACTACTTCCATTCTCTCCACACTCTGTTCTAATTTATTTAAACTAGATCTTATTATTTCGTTATGATTTTCAACATGTTTATTCATTTCTTGAATCTCATATTTCAACTCGTCAAATTTGTTATTGATTATTGAATTTTGCATATTGAATTTAGCGTCAGAATCACTCTTCTGTTCACTGAATTTTAACTCTAACATCGCCTGCTGCTTGTCTGAACTCTCTTTCATACTACACACCATGCTACATAAATATTTCATCATATTATTGTTATCTGAGTTTTTATTCTGAATTGGCGTTGAATGAATTCCTTCATCCATAATTCTTGATTCTGTTTCACTTATTTCTGTTTCATTCTGACTCGCACTTGGAGTCGAATGTGTTTCAAAATTGCTCATATTTGAGTCGTCGAAATTTTCGACACTATTTTCATTTATTTTATTCTCGTTATCTGACATTTTTCTAACTGATATTCACAATATTAATAATCTACTTAATTAATTTTGTAATGTGCTTTCTATATTACTTTCGGTATAGCTTTGCGTACATAACGCATTGTTATTTTGCTACGCTAACCTAAAACACATGTTTGTATCTTTGTAGATGTGGAATTTAATTAAAATTAATTATAATTCTTCCCTGTTCGGGCGCCATTTGTTATCGTCTTTAATGAATTAAATTTATTAATTACCAAATTACAATAATTTGCACCTACCTCCACGATCTCTTCTGCCAGGTTCCAGGGTCCGATCACAAATACGTTAGATACAAACATGGTTTACAGGTTAACAAAGCACTGACACAACTCATTTTGAAGAGAATTAAAATTTAATTTTTTATTTTTTGAATTTTTTTAACATTAAAAAGATTCCTTCTCCAAAATTAAAACTTTGAAATACATGCCTACTGCTTTTCGGTGATCCACTTCCTGATCACAACAACATAATTATGAACTTATTCTAACATCTTACCTTATACTCATACAGACACACAGACAGAGCCCAGCCTGCATATTTTAAACACTCACTCAAACACACCCCTTAACATTTTACAATAAACCCCCCAGTCCTTACTCTTAAACCGCCGGCCACGTGTTCGCGCGCGCACTCATCGTTTCTGTAAATTACTGTCCGAAAGTATCAAATTATCTCTTCTGCTTTTGCAACTCGACCGCAGTCACATGAAAAGTTACTGTAGTTACACCTTTTACTGGAAAACAAAGAAAAACCTTGTAGAGAGCTTACTTAGCTCCGTGCCGGCCGGCAACTATAGCGTAACTGGGAAGTGTGCTTGCTTGAGCGGGAGGAAATGTGTATTCACTGCCACCAGGTTTTAGTCGCCGTTCATGCTTAATTTGTTGTGGCGTATTCCTTCTATGCATGCAACATAGTCGTTATATGTGTGGTAATCGGGGACGATATTTGCCTCTGCTACACTGATGTCACTAGTAGTAGGCGTGGCTTAACGACATTTCCTGTAGTTGGCTGGTTGCTGCTACAAACTGTTCGTTCCAGCGCCATTTTTTGGCCTCGACGTTGGAGTTTTCACGGCGTCACTAACAGCGCCCCGTCCTGATTGTTACGTGCGGGCGTGGTCACACATATGCACATTTCTCCGAAAATTAGGGTGGCGCGAATTCCTTACAGAGTTACTCAACACAAACTGCGTCTCTGCTTTGTTTCAACATTGTTCCACTTGCCATGTGTTCTGTTGTAATGAAAATAACGTTCGCCGGGAAATAAAACTTTCACAATAAATTTATGAAATCCCACCCAAAATGAAATAAATAAAAATACGAATACCCCATACTGTAATAAACAAAATAACCCAATTTTAGACACGTTACACATTGAAAACTATCAGTAACCAACAGAACAAGTTGCTCAATACACATGTAGTAATAGAACAGTTCAATAGATAGCAAAAGATATCATTCTTTATATGAGTATGTTTGAAAGTAAGATAAAAAAAAAAGAAACTTTAGCCATGTGGAGTCAAGATAAGATAAATTTCCTTTGACTTTGTTAGACTCTTGTATAGTGGTATTGAAAGCATGAGTCACATGCCAACATTACTGCTGCAGCCTACCCGAAGATAAACAAACCAACCGCCTGCTGTGCAACAATATATCTTTCCATTCAGACACCTCAAAAAATATTTTTAATGATTAAAAACAGTACTGGAACCAAATTTCTTAGTACGACTTACAGAATATTCCTTTCATATTAAAGGAATCAAACTCTTGTTGTAACTAATGGTTTTATTGTTTAATTGTTACAATAATATTGTGTGTACTAAGAGATTACGTTCACTTTGGAAACCGGACGCCATGTTGTCAGATTGGGCAACTTCATACAAATTTACTCTTCGGGCCAAGATTCGGGTAACACGAACCCGATTTGTGAAATATACTACCTGAAATAACTGTACACGAGATAACATATATAAGTTACTTTTATTTTTAAACTTGAATATCAATACATATTGAAAAAATGACTCGACCCCACATATTACGCCACGGACGTTTGCAAAACAATTTTACCCTCCAAAATACACACATGATACATAACTTATGCAATTATGTTACATTATATAATAGATTATTTAATATATTTTAAATGATATATTTAATATATAAATGATTATTGAACATATTTTAATACTTCGCACCACCCAGGTATTCACTTCATCTTCGTACGCACTTAGAGAAATTAAAACACTCTCTCTCTCTCTCTCACACTCTCTCACACCCTGGTACAATTGCTTTCTTTAATGAGCTCATTTTTTGAAAATTTTAAAGACTTAGTTTCATTTTTACAAGTGTGTGACTTTCGCCTTGGTCATTATTTTAAATTATGTGAAAAGTAGAAAAGATGTTGGAACGTTCTCACCAAATTGTTGGATAAGCCTCACCGCACTTCTAGGGTCGTATTCTTCGTGCACAATCTGTATTTTTTACTTCGTTCTAATAGCCCACACCATCGTGTCTGCCAACGAAAACGCCTCGGACAGATTCTATACGCACTACGTGATTAACGATCCATCGGCCGGTGACGCCTATCCAAGTACTTTACCGCCCCAACATTTTAAATGTTTTATTCAGTTAATAAACCACTTTTAGTTGTGAAAAATTAAACTTCACACTGGGTGAACGGTTTTGCCGGCCGGCTGCGTCCACGCGTTTTGATGAAATGACACAGATCCTTTGTCCCATATTTCTTAGGTGGGGCGCAAACTACGTCATCAGGTTATTGTTTGTCTGTTTACAGTTTCAACAACACATTCCTCGTCGCTGGTGTCATCAGGGATTGGCACTTTATCTCAATATATGACATACGGTTTTTTGCTGGGCTTCACGTTTTTTGCTATGAAATAGTTAGAATCCTGGCAAATATTTGTATAGTTCACTCACTGTAGATTTACAAAGATTTATTAAAGGTTTATTTAATTTTGACCAAATCGTAAAAAAAAAGGATACAATACTTATGGTTTTTTATACCATGTTTATGTTAATTAAAATTTGTACCAGGATTGTACCATCACAAAACCCCTCAATGAAAGATTTTGTGCCGAAGCATGAAAACTTTCAATGACCCTTTCATTCTTTCTAAAGGGATCAGCCAGGATAGGTCGCCACAACCCCCTTACAATTTATATAAAAGAGAATCAACAACTCACCCGTGGTCTGATGATGATGACAGTACCTGCATGACCTTACTGGACTTCTCCTTCGAGATCCCAACACCATAAGGCCATTTAGGCGCATAACGCCCCTGCTCTGACGCGCTGGCCAGCTCAGGACAGTTGTCACAACATCACCAAACACTGAAACAATAAATGAAAAATAATCAAAATAGTGGCTTGTTATATTACTCTATCCTTAACTAATCTGGTTCCCCTTAGATAAGTGCTGGTTTGTGCCAATAAGCACTGGGTTTGCTTGAATTACTAGAAATATAATATAAAAATTGTAACACACAAGAATTATAAAGAATTTCCATTCTCATTATGGACTACCCTGAATTATTAAATCGTTTCGATTCCCATCGATAATAATTAACCCTTTCTGTTTTATAATTATAAAAGAAACACATATTGATATAAAAGAATTCAATTATAACTGAAAAAATGGAACTTCCCATAGAAATTTCCCAAATATTCAAACATAGAGAAAAACAAATTATAGAGAAACAAAATAATTAATTAATCTTATTGAATTGTTAAATTAAAATTATTATTATTAAAATTATCATTATTATTATTAACAGGTAATAATTGGCGCTGTTAATAATATTTACCCCTCTTTCTCCTCCACACACACTATTTCCATAAATTGTTAAAATTTCATAACATAATACATGATACATAATAATACACTTTATCATTATTTTAATACATTTTAAATTCACATTTAATCTTGATTAAGATTTGCATTAAAATTTGCATATTCTATTTAAAGTTGCATTCAAATTACAAAATTTACAATTTCAATTAATTAATTAATTAATTAGATATCAATTATTTATTATAATTATTAATATTTATTTCACATTTATTATTAATATTCATATTATTATTATTACTTCATTCATTTTTCATTACCTCTCTATTCTGAATTTTCTACCTCACTAACTACCTAACCTTCACCTTCTAATCATTGTTTAGTCTGGGTGACTCCTATATTCACTCTACTTTTACTTATTATAATGTTACTCACCTTCTTCTAACTAACCACCAAATTTACCTATCATGACACCAATATCTCTATTATAAACACCTTTACTAATTTCATTTCGACGATAAATCCTATAGCACCGCGCGTCTTTGTACAGAGATGGGTGTTCCCTAACTGGCTATATACATTCATAATATTTTGCCCTTCCAAAAAATTCGGCAAACACTCCCTTAAACTACGCTAATACCTGCCACAACGCTATACGTTGGCTACTCCTTATTACCTCACCCCCACTACAAAATATCATCAACAACAAATATATGTTTATACCTTGACTTTACTCACCTCTACAAATAACCACTAACTACTGTGTCCCTAAAATATCTAATACTTCTCTTTGTATTATTTTCTTTAAACATTCTTAACTATCTAACTCCCTTTACTTCAATCAAATAACTCACCTGCTTCTATTTCAATACCCAGGCTCCATCCCTGTTTAAACACTTACTGTAATCATTGACAATTGTCTTATAAAATTCATCTCTCACCTACTCATAACAGTACCTCTCAAAATTCAAATATATATTCTTACTTAATCATTAGAAATTTTTTATTATTATTCATTAGAAATTACCTTCATTACAAATTAAATAATAATTTACTTCATTAGAAACCTTCTATTATAATTAATAATTTACTTCTGTTACAAATTAGTACAACTTTCTTTTGTACCCTTTTAATTCAGTAATTGACCTTTAAATATTATTCATTTGTTTAAACTTGTTTAATTAAACAAAACATGTTAATTATTAAAATACATAATAACTGGTGTACACAAAATATACCTGTAATACAACATCAAAAATACATAAATATACTGATATATAAATACATGTAATACAATGAAAATTATATAATCCAAACACATCATTTTGTTATTTATCAAACTCAGTCCATAGCAGTCCAATTCAATACCACTTTTCACGTATATTAAATGTTCATTACACAATTAAAACAGTCTATCCTCCATCGTTGAATAACATTCTTATCTTAGGTCTATTTAATTTATTGTCTAATGAATAAATTTTATGATTAGAAACATTATATTCATATTCATATATCAAACAATTATCAAACAAATATATCCAGTCACGATCGAGTAGGGTTCTGTCTATCTCAGTAATATCATATGTTATAATTTGGGTATTCATCTTGTAATTATCATCATAATTTTCTACCACAGGTAAGTACTTATTCTCATCATTTATTGTTATTTCAATATCATTGTTACTACAAGGTAAGTATTCATTATTTTCATCCACCATATCTATGCCTAACCTCTGTACAAGTTCTCTGTACTTTCTATTTACTTTAAAAAATTGTATTACTTTCTTTTTCTCACAATACCTCTCTACGCTTTCTCTCTTAATACATTTCTCTCCATAACACCAAATTACACTCTCTCTCTCCAAATATGCAGGGGTCCCTAACGTAAACTTACTGCACCACTTATTAGGTACACAAAAACACCAAGAAACTTTAGTTGTAGACCTATCGTCTTCCAAATATAAATTGAAGGAACTCTTGTCCTTATAAAAAATACGTGAAGACTTTTCTTCACCCCCTAACACAACATCAAAAGAAAATTCTACCCCCTGCACCCCTTGTACAAAAATACTTTCTTTCAGTTCTCTTTCTGACTCAATACACTCAAACACTTCATTATCACTCATAATACTTTCATTATCATTTTCTAACACCATATTCTCACTACCTGTAAATTCTTTATTCGAGTTATCACTATTCCTTACGTTATTGGTCAGTACTTTGTTTTTCGTACTGTTTTCACTACTATTCGTCTTCTGTTTTTCTAGTTGAATTAAACTCTCGTCCAATTTTTTAATGACCTTCTCACACTGCTTAATGAGCTTATCGTTACCGATTTTAATTTCATTCTTTAATTCCTTAAATTGTTTATCAAATTTGTCATTCAAATTTGTAAATTTGATATAAGAATCGCTTTTTTGCTCATCTAATTTTTTGTCTAAATTATCAAACTTAACACTCTGTTCATCAAATTTATTTAATAAGAGCTGCATCATAGCAGCAGTACTATCTGATTTATTTTCTGGACTAACTGACATGGATGTAGAGACCTTCTCTGTTTCTACATATACAACAGATACAGGTGTATCTGCCTCGTCAGTCCGACTCGTTTGAGTTGGTTGAACATCCATCTCACCAGTCAAATTTACATCAGCTGTGCTGATTTCTATTGTAATATTATCATTAGTACTCATGTTTGCAATTTGATGTTGTTAAAACATATATGTTTATAACCTAAAAAAATTTAAAAATTTGGCACGTGTTACGTACTTTAGCACTATTACCTCAGGTAGTTATTTCACATTCAGGTAGGTATACTCCACATAAAATTATGTTTTATGTCGAGTCCATGTTCGGCACGCGCCATTTGTAACTAATGGTTTTATTGTTTAATTGTTACAATAATATTGTGTGTACTAAGAGATTACGTTCACTTTGGAAACCGGACGCCATGTTGTCAGATTGGGCAACTTCATACAAATTTACTCTTCGGGCCAAGATTCGGGTAACACGAACCCGATTTGTGAAATATACTACCTGAAATAACTGTACACGAGATAACATATATAAGTTAGTTTATTTTTAAACTTGAATATCAATACATATTGAAAAAATGACTCGACCCCACATATTACGCCACGGACGTTTGCAAAACAATTTTACCCTCCAAAATACACACATGATACATAACTTATGCAATTATGTTACATTATATAATAGATTATTTAATATATTTCAAATGATATATTTAATATATAAATGATTATTGAACATATTTAATACTTCACACCACCCAGCACTTAGAGAAATTAAAACACTCTCTCTCTCTCTCACACACCCTGGTACAATTGCTTTCTTTAATGAGCTCATTTTTTGAAATTTTAAAGACTTAGTTTCATTTTTACAAGTGTGTGACTTTCGCCTTGGTCATTATTTTAAATTATGTGAAAAGTAGAAAAGATGTTGGAACGTTCTCACCAAATTGTTGGATAAGCCTCACCGCACTTCTAGGGTCGTATTCTTCGTGCACAATCTGTATTTTTTACTTCGTTCTAATAGCCCACACCGTCGTGTCTGCCAACGAAAACGCCTCGGACAGATTCTATACGCACTACGTGATTAACGATCCATCAGCCGGTGACGCCTATCCAAGTACTTTACCGCCCCAACATTTTAAATGTTTTATTCAGTTAATAAACCACTTTTAGTTGTGAAAAATTAAACTTCACACTGGGTGAACGGTTTTGCCGGCCGGCTGCGTCCACGCGTTTTGATGAAATGACACAGATCCTTTGTCCCATATTTCTTAGGTGGGGCGCAAACTACGTCATCAGGTTATTGTTTGTCTGTTTACAGTTTCAACAACACATTCCTCGTCGCTGGTGTCATCAGGGATTGGCACTTTATCTCAATATATGACATACGGTTTTTTGCTGGGCTTCACGTTTTTTGCTATGAAACAGTTAGAATCCTGGCAAATATTTGTATAGTTCACTCACTGTAGATTTACAAAGATTATTAAAGGTTTATTTAATTTTGACCAAATCGTAAAAAAAAGGATACAATACTTATGGTTTTTTATACCATGTTTATGTTAATTAAAATTTGTACCAGGATTGTACCATCACAAAACCCCTCAATGAAAGATTTTGTGCCGAAGCATAAAAACTTTCATTGACCCTTTCATTCTTCCTAAAGGGATCAGCCAGGATAGGTTGCCACAACCCCCTTACAATTTATATAAAAGAGAATCAACAACTCACCCGTGGTCTGATGATGATGACAGTACCTGCATGACCTTACTGGACTTCTCCTTCGAGATCCCAACACCATAAGGCCATTTAGGCGCGTAACGCCCCTGCTGTGACGCGCTGGCCAGCTCAGGACCGCTGTCACAACATCACCAAACACTGAAACAATAAATGAAAAATAATCAAAATAGTGGCTTGTTATATTACTCTATCCTTAACTAATCTGGTTCCCCTTAGCTAAGTGCTGGTTTGTGCCAATAAGCACTGGGTTTGCTTGAATTACTAGAAATATAATATAAAAATTGTAACACACAAGAATTATAAAGAATTTCCATTCTCATTATGGACTACCCTGAATTATTAAATCGTTTCGATTCCCATCGATAATAATTAACCCTTTCTGTTTTATAATTATTATAATTATAAAAGAAACACATATTGATATAAAAGAATTCAATTATAACTGAAAAAATGGAACTTCCCATAGAAATCTCCCAAATATTCAAACATAGAGAAAAACAAATTATAGAGAAACAAAATAATTAATAAATCTTATTGAATTGTTAAATTAAAATTATTACAGTATTATTAAAATTATCATTATTATTATTAACAGGTAATAATTGGCGCTGTTAATAATATTTACCCCTCTTTCTCCTCCACACACACTATTTCCATAAATTGTTAAAATTTCATAACATAATACATGATACATAATAATACACTTTATCATTATTTTAATACATTTTAAATTCACATTTAATCTTGATTAAGATTTGCATTAAAATTTGCATATTCTATTTAAAGTTGCATTCAAATTACAAAATTTACAATTTCAATTAATTAATTAATTAGATATCAATTATTTATTATAATTATTAATATTTATTTCACATTTATTATTAATATTCATATTATTATTATTACTTCATTCATTTTTCATTACCTCTCTATTCTGAATTTTCTACCTCACTAACTACCTAACCTTCACCTTCTAATCATTGTTTAGTCTGGGTGACTCCTATATTCACTCTACTTTTACTTATTATAATGTTACTCACCTTCTTCTAACTAACCACCAAATTTACCTATCATGACACCAATATCTCTATTATAAACACCTTTACTAATTTCATTTCGACGATAAATCCTATAGCACCGCGCGTCTTTGTACAGAGATGGGTGTTCCCTAACTGGCTATATACATTCATAATATTTTGCCCTTCCAAAAAATTCGGCAAACACTCCCTTAAACTACGCTAATACCTGCCACAACGCTATACGTTGGCTACTCCTTATTACCTCACCCCCACTACAAAATATCATCAACAACAAATATATGTTTATACCTTGACTTTACTCACCTCTACAAATAACCACTAACTACTGTGTCCCTAAAATATCTAATACTTCTCTTTGTATTATTTTCTTTAAACATTCTTAACTATCTAACTCCCTTTACTTCAATCAAATAACTCACCTGCTTCTATTTCAATACCCAGGCTCCATCCCTGTTTAAACACTTACTGTAATCATTGACAATTGTCTTATAAAATTCATCTCTCACCTACTCATAACAGTACCTCTCAAAATTCAAATATATATTCTTACTTAATCATTAGAAATTTTTTATTATTATTCATTAGAAATTACCTTCATTACAAATTAAATAATAATTTACTTCATTAGAAACCTTCTATTATAATTAATAATTTACTTCTGTTACAAATTAGTACAACTTTCTTTTGTACCCTTTTAATTCAGTAATTGACCTTTAAATATTATTCATTTGTTTAAACTTGTTTAATTAAACAAAACATGTTAATTATTAAAATACATAATAACTGGTGTACACAAAATATACCTGTAATACAACATCAAAAATACATAAATATACTGATATATAAATACATGTAATACAATGAAAATTATATAATCCAAACACATCATTTTGTTATTTATCAAACTCAGTCCATAGCAGTCCAATTCAATACCACTTTTCACGTATATTAAATGTTCATTACACAATTAAAACAGTCTATCCTCCATCGTTGAATAACATTCTTATCTTAGGTCTATTTAATTTATTGTCTAATGAATAAATTTTATGATTAGAAACATTATATTCATATTCATATATCAAACAATTATCAAACAAATATATCCAGTCACGATCGAGTAGGGTTCTGTCTATCTCAGTAATATCATATGTTATAATTTGGGTATTCATCTTGTAATTATCATCATAATTTTCTACCACAGGTAAGTACTTATTCTCATCATTTATTGTTATTTCAATATCATTGTTACTACAAGGTAAGTATTCATTATTTTCATCCACCATATCTATGCCTAACCTCTGTACAAGTTCTCTGTACTTTCTATTTACTTTAAAAAATTGTATTACTTTCTTTTTCTCACAATACCTCTCTACGCTTTCTCTCTTAATACATTTCTCTCCATAACACCAAATTACACTCTCTCTCTCTCTCCAAATATGCAGGGGTCCCTAACGTAAACTTACTGCACCACTTATTAGGTACACAAAAACACCAAGAAACTTTATTTGTAGACCTATCGTCTTCCAAATATAAATTGAAGGAACTCTTGTCCTTATAAAAAATACGTGAAGACTTTTCTTCACCCCCTAACACAACATCAAAAGAAAATTCTACCCCCTGCACCCCTTGTACAAAAATACTTTCTTTCAGTTCTCTTTCTGACTCAATACACTCAAACACTTCATTATCACTCATAATACTTTCATTATCATTTTCTAACACCATATTCTCACTACCTGTAAATTCTTTATTCGAGTTATCACTATTCCTTACGTTATTGGTCAGTACTTTGTTTTTCGTACTGTTTTCACTACTATTCGCCTTCTGTTTTTCTAGTTGAATTAAACTCTCGTCCAATTTTTTAATGACCTTCTCACACTGCTTAATGAGCTTATCGTTACCGATTTTAATTTCATTCTTTAATTCCTTAAATTGTTTATCAAATTTGTCATTCAAATTTGTAAATTTGATATAAGAATCGCTTTTTTGCTCATCTAATTTTTTGTCTAAATTATCAAACTTAACACTCTGTTCATCAAATTTATTTAATAAGAGCTGCATCATAGCAGCAGTACTATCTGATTTACTTTCTGGACTAACTGACATGGATGTAGAGACCTTCTCTGTTTCTACATATACAACAGATACAGGTGTATCTGCCTCGTCAGTCCGACTCGTTTGAGTTGGTTGAACATCCATCTCACCAGTCAAATTTACATCAGCTGTGCTGATTTCTATTGTAATATTATCATTAGTACTCATGTTTGCAATTTGATGTTGTTAAAACATATATGTTTATAACCTAAAAAAATTTAAAAATTTGGCACGTGTTACGTACTTTAGCACTATTACCTCAGGTAGTTATTTCACATTCAGGTAGGTATACTCCACATAAAATTATGTTTTATGTCGAGTCCATGTTCGGCACGCGCCATTTGTAACTAATGGTTTTATTGTTTAATTGTTACAATAATATTGTGTGTACTAAGAGATTACGTTCACTTTGGAAACCGGACGCCATGTTGTCAGATTGGGCAACTTCATACAAATTTACTCTTCGGGCCAAGATTCGGGTAACACGAACCCGATTTGTGAAATATACTACCTGAAATAACTGTACACGAGATAACATATATAAGTTAGTTTATTTTTAAACTTGAATATCAATACATATTGAAAAAATGACTCGACCCCACATATTACGCCACGGACGTTTGCAAAACAATTTTACCCTCCAAAATACACACATGATACATAACTTATGCAATTATGTTACATTATATAATAGATTATTTAATATATTTCAAATGATATATTTAATATATAAATGATTATTGAACATATTTAATACTTCGCACCACCCAGCACTTAGAGAAACTAAAACACTCTCTCTCTCTCTCACACACCCTGGTACAATTGCTTTCTTTAATGAGCTCATTTTTTGAAATTTTAAAGACTTAGTTTCATTTTTACAAGTGTGTGACTTTCGCCTTGGTCATTATTTTAAATTATGTGAAAAGTAGAAAAGATGTTGGAAAACGTTCTCACCAAATTGTTGGATAAGCCTCACCGCACTTCTAGGGTCGTATTCTTCGTGCACAATCTGTATTTTTTACTTCGTTCTAATAGCCCACACCGTCGTGTCTGCCAACGAAAACGCCTCGGACAGATTCTATACGCACTACGTGATTAACAATCCATCGGCCGGTGACGCCTATCCAAGTACTTTACCGCCCCAACATTTTAAATGTTTTATTCAGTTAATAAACCACTTTTAGTTGTGAAAAATTAAACTTCACACTGGGTGAACGGTTTTGCCGGCCGGCTGCGTCCACGCGTTTTGATGAAATGACACAGATCCTTTGTCCCATATTTCTTAGGTGGGGCGCAAACTACGTCATCAGGTTATTGTTTGTCTGTTTACAGTTTCAACAACACATTCCTCGTCGCTGGTGTCATCAGGGATTGGCACTTTATCTCAATATATGACATACGGTTTTTTGCTGGGCTTCACGTTTTTTGCTATGAAACAGTTAGAATCCTGGCAAATATTTGTATAGTTCACTCACTGTAGATTTACAAAGATTATTAAAGGTTTATTTAATTTTGACCAAATCGTAAAAAAAAAGGATACAATACTTATGGTTTTTTATACCATGTTTATGTTAATTAAAATTTGTACCAGGATTGTACCATCACAAAACCCCTCAATGAAAGATTTTGTGCCGAAGCATAAAAACTTTCATTGACCCTTTCATTCTTCCTAAAGGGTTCAGCCAGGATAGGTCGCCACAACCCCCTTACAATTTATATAAAAGAGAATCAACAACTCACCCGTGGTCTGATGATGATGACAGTACCTGCATGACCTTACTGGACTTCTCCTTCGAGATCCCAACACCATAAGGCCATTTAGGCGCGTAACGCCCCTGCTCTGACGCGCTGGCCAGCTCAGGACCGCTGTCACAACATCACCAAACACTGAAACAATAAATGAAAAATAATCAAAATAGTGGCTTGTTATATTACTCTATCCTTAACTAATCTGGTTCCCCTTAGCTAAGTGCTGGTTTGTGCCAATAAGCACTGGGTTTGCTTGAATTACTAGAAATATAATATAAAAATTGTAACACACAAGAATTATAAAGAATTTCCATTCTCATTATGGACTACCCTGAATTATTAAATCGTTTCGATTCCCATCGATAATAATTAACCCTTTCTGTTTTATAATTATTATAATTATAAAAGAAACTCATATTGATATAAAAGAATTCAATTATAACTGAAAAAATGGAACTTCCCATAGAAATCTCCCAAATATTCAAACATAGAGAAAAACAAATTATAGAGAAACAAAATAATTAATAAATCTTATTGAATTGTTAAATTAAAATTATTATTATTAAAATTATCATTATTATTATTAACAGGTAATAATTGGCGCTGTTAATAATATTTACCCCTCTTTCTCCTCCACACACACTATTTCCATAAATTGTTAAAATTTCATAACATAATACATGATACATAATAATACACTTTATCATTATTTTAATACATTTTAAATTCACATTTAATCTTGATTAAGATTTGCATTAAAATTTGCATATTCTATTTAAAGTTGCATTCAAATTACAAAATTTACAATTTCAATTAATTAATTAATTAGATATCAATTATTTATTATAATTATTAATATTTATTTCACATTTATTATTAATATTCATATTATTATTATTACTTCATTCATTTTTCATTACCTCTCTATTCTGAATTTTCTACCTCACTAACTACCTAACCTTCACCTTCTAATCATTGTTTAGTCTGGGTGACTCCTATATTCACTCTACTTTTACTTATTATAATCTTACTCACCTTCTTCTAACTAACCACCAAATTTACCTATCATGACACCAATATCTCTATTATAAACACCTTTACTAATTTCATTTCGACGATAAATCCTATAGCACCGCGCGTCTTTGTACAGAGATGGGTGTTCCCTAACTGGCTATATACATTCATAATATTTTGCCCTTCCAAAAAATTCGGCAAACACTCCCTTAAACTACGCTAATACCTGCCACAACGCTATACGTTGGCTACTCCTTATTACCTCACCCCCACTACAAAATATCATCAACAACAAATATATGTTTATACCTTGACTTTACTCACCTCTACAAATAACCACTAACTACTGTGTCCCTAAAATATCTAATACTTCTCTTTGTATTATTTTCTTTAAACATTCTTAACTATCTAACTCCCTTTACTTCAATCAAATAACTCACCTGCTTCTATTTCAATACCCAGGCTCCATCCCTGTTTAAACACTTACTGTAATCATTGACAATTGTCTTATAAAATTCATCTCTCACCTACTCATAACAGTACCTCTCAAAATTCAAATATATATTCTTACTTAATCATTAGAAATTTTTTATTATTATTCATTAGAAATTACCTTCATTACAAATTAAATAATAATTTACTTCATTAGAAACCTTCTATTATAATTAATAATTTACTTCTGTTACAAATTAGTACAACTTTCTTTTGTACCCTTTTAATTCAGTAATTGACCTTTAAATATTATTCATTTGTTTAAACTTGTTTAATTAAACAAAACATGTTAATTATTAAAATACATAATAACTGGTGTACACAAAATATACCTGTAATACAACATCAAAAATACATAAATATACTGATATATAAATACATGTAATACAATGAAAATTATATAATCCAAACACATCATTTTGTTATTTATCAAACTCAGTCCATAGCAGTCCAATTCAATACCACTTTTCACGTATATTAAATGTTCATTACACAATTAAAACAGTCTATCCTCCATCGTTGAATAACATTCTTATCTTAGGTCTATTTAATTTATTGTCTAATGAATAAATTTTATGATTAGAAACATTATATTCATATTCATATATCAAACAATTATCAAACAAATATATCCAGTCACGATCGAGTAGGGTTCTGTCTATCTCAGTAATATCATATGTTATAATTTGGGTATTCATCTTGTAATTATCATCATAATTTTCTACCACAGGTAAGTACTTATTCTCATCATTTATTGTTATTTCAATATCATTGTTACTACAAGGTAAGTATTCATTATTTTCATCCACCATATCTATGCCTAACCTCTGTACAAGTTCTCTGTACTTTCTATTTACTTTAAAAAATTGTATTACTTTCTTTTTCTCACAATACCTCTCTACGCTTTCTCTCTTAATACATTTCTCTCCATAACACCAAATTACACTCTCTCTCTCCAAATATGCAGGGGTCCCTAACGTAAACTTACTGCACCACTTATTAGGTACACAAAAACACCAAGAAACTTTAGTTGTAGACCTATCGTCTTCCAAATATAAATTGAAGGAACTCTTGTCCTTATAAAAAATACGTGAAGACTTTTCTTCACCCCCTAACACAACATCAAAAGAAAATTCTACCCCCTGCACCCCTTGTACAAAAATACTTTCTTTCAGTTCTCTTTCTGACTCAATACACTCAAACACTTCATTATCACTCATAATACTTTCATTATCATTTTCTAACACCATATTCTCACTACCTGTAAATTCTTTATTCGAGTTATCACTATTCCTTACGTTATTGGTCAGTACTTTGTTTTTCGTACTGTTTTCACTACTATTCGCCTTCTGTTTTTCTAGTTGAATTAAACTCTCGTCCAATTTTTTAATGACCTTCTCACACTGCTTAATGAGCTTATCGTTACCGATTTTAATTTCATTCTTTAATTCCTTAAATTGTTTATCAAATTTGTCATTCAAATTTGTAAATTTGATATAAGAATCGCTTTTTTGCTCATCTAATTTTTTGTCTAAATTATCAAACTTAACACTCTGTTCATCAAATTTATTTAATAAGAGCTGCATCATAGCAGCAGTACTATCTGATTTACTTTCTGGACTAACTGACATGGATGTAGAGACCTTCTCTGTTTCTACATATACAACAGATACAGGTGTATCTGCCTCGTCAGTCCGACTCGTTTGAGTTGGTTGAACATCCATCTCACCAGTCAAATTTACATCAGCTGTGCTGATTTCTATTGTAATATTATCATTAGTACTCATGTTTGCAATTTGATGTTGTTAAAACATATATGTTTATAACCTAAAAAAATTTAAAAATTTGGCACGTGTTACGTACTTTAGCACTATTACCTCAGGTAGTTATTTCACATTCAGGTAGGTATACTCCACATAAAATTATGTTTTATGTCGAGTCCATGTTCGGCACGCGCCATTTGTAACTAATGGTTTTATTGTTTAATTGTTACAATAATATTGTGTGTACTAAGAGATTACGTTCACTTTGGAAACCGGACGCCATGTTGTCAGATTGGGCAACTTCATACAAATTTACTCTTCGGGCCAAGATTCGGGTAACACGAACCCGATTTGTGAAATATACTACCTGAAATAACTGTACACGAGATAACATATATAAGTTAGTTTATTTTTAAACTTGAATATCAATACATATTGAAAAAATGACTCGACCCCACATATTACGCCACGGACGTTTGCAAAACAATTTTACCCTCCAAAATACACACATGATACATAACTTATGCAATTATGTTACATTATATAATAGATTATTTAATATATTTCAAATGATATATTTAATATATAAATGATTATTGAACATATTTAATACTTCGCACCACCCAGCACTTAGAGAAACTAAAACACTCTCTCTCTCTCACACACACCCTGGTACAATTGCTTTCTTTAATGAGCTCATTTTTTGAAATTTTAAAGACTTAGTTTCATTTTTACAAGTGTGTGACTTTCGCCTTGGTCATTATTTTAAATTATGTGAAAAGTAGAAAAGATGTTGGAACGTTCTCACCAAATTGTTGGATAAGCCTCACCGCACTTCTAGGGTCGTATTCTTCGTGCACAATCTGTATTTTTTACTTCGTTCTAATAGCCCACACCGTCGTGTCTGCCAACGAAAACGCCTCGGACAGATTCTATACGCACTACGTGATTAACGATCCATCGGCCGGTGACGCCTATCCAAGTACTTTACCGCCCCAACATTTTAAATGTTTTATTCAGTTAATAAACCACTTTTAGTTGTGAAAAATTAAACTTCACACTGGGTGAACGGTTTTGCCGGCCGGCTGCGTCCACGCGTTTTGATGAAATGACACAGATCCTTTGTCCCATATTTCTTAGGTGGGGCGCAA
Source organism: Magicicada septendecula (assembly GCA_034769895.1). Classification (NCBI taxonomy): domain Eukaryota; kingdom Metazoa; phylum Arthropoda; class Insecta; order Hemiptera; family Cicadidae; genus Magicicada; species Magicicada septendecula. The sequence continues at coordinate 397,242,098 of CM068367.1, read as the reverse complement.
ACTACGTCATCAGGTTATTGTTTGTCTGTTTACAGTTTCAACAACACATTCCTCGTCGCTGGTGTCATCAGGGATTGGCACTTTATCTCAATATATGACATACGGTTTTTTGCTGGGCTTCACGTTTTTTGCTATGAAACAGTTAGAATCCTGGCAAATATTTGTATAGTTCACTCACTGTAGATTTACAAAGATTATTAAAGGTTTATTTAATTTTGACCAAATCGTAAAAAAAAAGGATACAATACTTATGGTTTTTTATACCATGTTTATGTTAATTAAAATTTGTACCAGGATTGTACCATCACAAAACCCCTCAATGAAAGATTTTGTGCCGAAGCATAAAAACTTTCATTGACCCTTTCATTCTTCCTAAAGGGATCAGCCAGGATAGGTCGCCACAACCCCCTTACAATTTATATAAAAGAGAATCAACAACTCACCCGTGGTCTGATGATGATGACAGTACCTGCATGACCTTACTGGACTTCTCCTTCGAGATCCCAACACCATAAGGCCATTTAGGCGCGTAACGCCCCTGCTCTGACGCGCTGGCCAGCTCAGGACCGCTGTCACAACATCACCAAACACTGAAACAATAAATGAAAAATAATCAAAATAGTGGCTTGTTATATTACTCTATCCTTAACTAATCTGGTTCCCCTTAGCTAAGTGCTGGTTTGTGCCAATAAGCACTGGGTTTGCTTGAATTACTAGAAATATAATATAAAAATTGTAACACACAAGAATTATAAAGAATTTCCATTCTCATTATGGACTACCCTGAATTATTAAATCGTTTCGATTCCCATCGATAATAATTAACCCTTTCTGTTTTATAATTATTATAATTATAAAAGAAACACATATTGATATAAAAGAATTCAATTATAACTGAAAAAATGGAACTTCCCATAGAAATCTCCCAAATATTCAAACATAGAGAAAAACAAATTATAGAGAAACATAATAATTAATAAATCTTATTGAATTGTTAAATTAAAATTATTATTATTAAAATTATCATTATTATTATTAACAGGTAATAATTGGCGCTGTTAATAATATTTACCCCTCTTTCTCCTCCACACACACTATTTCCATAAATTGTTAAAATTTCATAACATAATACATGATACATAATAATACACTTTATCATTATTTTAATACATTTTAAATTCACATTTAATCTTGATTAAGATTTGCATTAAAATTTGCATATTCTATTTAAAGTTGCATTCAAATTACAAAATTTACAATTTCAATTAATTAATTAATTAGATATCAATTATTTATTATAATTATTAATATTTATTTCACATTTATTATTAATATTCATATTATTATTATTACTTCATTCATTTTTCATTACCTCTCTATTCTGAATTTTCTACCTCACTAACTACCTAACCTTCACCTTCTAATCATTGTTTAGTCTGGGTGACTCCTATATTCACTCTACTTTTACTTATTATAATCTTACTCACCTTCTTCTAACTAACCACCAAATTTACCTATCATGACACCAATATCTCTATTATAAACACCTTTACTAATTTCATTTCGACGATAAATCCTATAGCACCGCGCGTCTTTGTACAGAGATGGGTGTTCCCTAACTGGCTATATACATTCATAATATTTTGCCCTTCCAAAAAATTCGGCAAACACTCCCTTAAACTACGCTAATACCTGCCACAACGCTATACGTTGGCTACTCCTTATTACCTCACCCCCACTACAAAATATCATCAACAACAAATATATGTTTATACCTTGACTTTACTCACCTCTACAAATAACCACTAACTACTGTGTCCCTAAAATATCTAATACTTCTCTTTGTATTATTTTCTTTAAACATTCTTAACTATCTAACTCCCTTTACTTCAATCAAATAACTCACCTGCTTCTATTTCAATACCCAGGCTCCATCCCTGTTTAAACACTTACTGTAATCATTGACAATTGTCTTATAAAATTCATCTCTCACCTACTCATAACAGTACCTCTCAAAATTCAAATATATATTCTTACTTAATCATTAGAAATTTTTTATTATTATTCATTAGAAATTACCTTCATTACAAATTAAATAATAATTTACTTCATTAGAAACCTTCTATTATAATTAATAATTTACTTCTGTTACAAATTAGTACAACTTTCTTTTGTACCCTTTTAATTCAGTAATTGACCTTTAAATATTATTCATTTGTTTAAACTTGTTTAATTAAACAAAACATGTTAATTATTAAAATACATAATAACTGGTGTACACAAAATATACCTGTAATACAACATCAAAAATACATAAATATACTGATATATAAATACATGTAATACAATGAAAATTATATAATCCAAACACATCATTTTGTTATTTATCAAACTCAGTCCATAGCAGTCCAATTCAATACCACTTTTCACGTATATTAAATGTTCATTACACAATTAAAACAGTCTATCCTCCATCGTTGAATAACATTCTTATCTTAGGTCTATTTAATTTATTGTCTAATGAATAAATTTTATGATTAGAAACATTATATTCATATTCATATATCAAACAATTATCAAACAAATATATCCAGTCACGATCGAGTAGGGTTCTGTCTATCTCAGTAATATCATATGTTATAATTTGGGTATTCATCTTGTAATTATCATCATAATTTTCTACCACAGGTAAGTACTTATTCTCATCATTTATTGTTATTTCAATATCATTGTTACTACAAGGTAAGTATTCATTATTTTCATCCACCATATCTATGCCTAACCTCTCTACAAGTTCTCTGTACTTTCTATTTACTTTAAAAAATTGTATTACTTTCTTTTTCTCACAATACCTCTCTACGCTTTCTCTCTTAATACATTTCTCTCCATAACACCAAATTACACTCTCTCTCTCCAAATATGCAGGGGTCCCTAACGTAAACTTACTGCACCACTTATTAGGTACACAAAAACACCAAGAAACTTTATTTGTAGACCTATGGTCTTCCAAATATAAATTGAAGGAACTCTTGTCCTTATAAAAAATACGTGAAGACTTTTCTTCACCCCCTAACACAACATCAAAAGAAAATTCTACCCCCTGCACCCCTTGTACAAAAATACTTTCTTTCAGTTCTCTTTCTGACTCAATACACTCAAACACTTCATTATCACTCATAATACTTTCATTATCATTTTCTAACACCATATTCTCACTACCTGTAAATTCTTTATTCGAGTTATCACTATTCCTTACGTTATTGGTCAGTACTTTGTTTTTCGTACTGTTTTCACTACTATTCGCCTTCTGTTTTTCTAGTTGAATTAAACTCTCGTCCAATTTTTTAATGACCTTCTCACACTGCTTAATGAGCTTATCGTTACCGATTTTAATTTCATTCTTTAATTCCTTAAATTGTTTATGAAATTTGTCATTCAAATTTGTAAATTTGATATAAGAATCGCTTTTTTGCTCATCTAATTTTTTGTCTAAATTATCAAACTTAACACTCTGTTCATCAAATTTATTTAATAAGAGCTGCATCATAGCAGCAGTACTATCTGATTTACTTTCTGGACTAACTGACATGGATGTAGAGACCTTCTCTGTTTCTACATATACAACAGATACAGGTGTATCTGCCTCGTCAGTCCGACTCGTTTGAGTTGGTTGAACATCCATCTCACCAGTCAAATTTACATCAGCTGTGCTGATTTCTATTGTAATATTATCATTAGTACTCATGTTTGCAATTTGATGTTGTTAAAACATATATGTTTATAACCTAAAAAAATTTAAAAATTTGGCACGTGTTACGTACTTTAGCACTATTACCTCAGGTAGTTATTTCACATTCAGGTAGGTATACTCCACATAAAATTATGTTTTATGTCGAGTCCATGTTCGGCACGCGCCATTTGTAACTAATGGTTTTATTGTTTAATTGTTACAATAATATTGTGTGTACTAAGAGATTACGTTCACTTTGGAAACCGGACGCCATGTTGTCAGATTGGGCAACTTCATACAAATTTACTCTTCGGGCCAAGATTCGGGTAACACGAACCCGATTTGTGAAATATACTACCTGAAATAACTGTATACGAGATAACATATATAAGTTAGTTTATTTTTAAACTTGAATATCAATACATATTGAAAAAATGACTCGACCCCACATATTACGCCACGGACGTTTGCAAAACAATTTTACCCTCCAAAATACACACATGATACATAACTTATGCAATTATGTTACATTATATAATAGATTATTTAATATATTTCAAATGATATATTTAATATATAAATGATTATTGAACATATTTAATACTTCGCACCACCCAGCACTTAGAGAAACTAAAACACTCTCTCTCTCTCTCACACACCCTGGTACAATTGCTTTCTTTAATGAGCTCATTTTTTGAAATTTTAAAGACTTAGTTTCATTTTTACAAGTGTGTGACTTTCGCCTTGGTCATTATTTTAAATTATGTGAAAAGTAGAAAAGATGTTGGAACGTTCTCACCAAATTGTTGGATAAGCCTCACCGCACTTCTAGGGTCGTATTCTTCGTGCACAATCTGTATTTTTTACTTCGTTCTAATAGCCCACACCGTCGTGTCTGCCAACGAAAACGCCTCGGACAGATTCTATACGCACTACGTGATTAACGATCCATCGGTCGGTGACGCCTATCCAAGTACTTTACCGCCCCAACATTTTAAATGTTTTATTCAGTTAATAAACCACTTTTAGTTGTGAAAAATTAAACTTCACACTGCGTGAACGGTTTTGCCGGCCGGCTGCGTCCACGCGTTTTGATGAAATGACACAGATCCTTTGTCCCATATTTCTTAGGTGGGGCGCAAACTACGTCATCAGGTTATTGTTTGTCTGTTTACAGTTTCAACAACACATTCCTCGTCGCTGGTGTCATCAGGGATTGGCACTTTATCTCAATATATGACATACGGTTTTTTGCTGGGCTTCACGTTTTTTGCTATGAAACAGTTAGAATCCTGGCAAATATTTGTATAGTTCACTCACTGTAGATTTACAAAGATTATTAAAGGTTTATTTAATTTTGACCAAATCGTAAAAAAAAAGGATACAATACTTATGGTTTTTTATACCATGTTTATGTTAATTAAAATTTGTACCAGGATTGTACCATCACAAAACCCCTCAATGAAAGATTTTGTGCCGAAGCATAAAAACTTTCATTGACCCTTTCATTCTTCCTAAAGGGATCAGCCAGGATAGGTCGCCACAACCCCCTTACAATTTATATAAAAGAGAATCAACAACTCACCCGTGGTCTGATGATGATGACAGTACCTGCATGACCTTACTGGACTTCTCCTTCGAGATCCCAACACCATAAGGCCATTTAGGCGCGTAACGCCCCTGCTGTGACGCGCTGGCCAGCTCAGGACCGCTGTCACAACATCACCAAACACTGAAACAATAAATGAAAAATAATCAAAATAGTGGCTTGTTATATTACTCTATCCTTAACTAATCTGGTTCCCCTTAGCTAAGTGCTGGTTTGTGCCAATAAGCACTGGGTTTGCTTGAATTACTAGAAATATAATATAAAAATTGTAACACACAAGAATTATAAAGAATTTCCATTCTCATTATGGACTACCCTGAATTATTAAATCGTTTCGATTCCCATCGATAATAATTAACCCTTTCTGTTTTATAATTATTATAATTATAAAAGAAACACATATTGATATAAAAGAATTCAATTATAACTGAAAAAATGGAACTTCCCATAGAAATCTCCCAAATATTCAAACATAGAGAAAAACAAATTATAGAGAAACAAAATAATTAATAAATCTTATTGAATTGTTAAATTAACATTATTACAGTATTATTAAAATTATCATTATTATTATTAACAGGTAATAATTGGCGCTGTTAATAATATTTACCCCTCTTTCTCCTCCACACACACTATTTCCATAAATTGTTAAAATTTCATAACATAATACATGATACATAATAATACACTTTATCATTATTTTAATACATTTTAAATTCACATTTAATCTTGATTAAGATTTGCATTAAAATTTGCATATTCTATTTAAAGTTGCATTCAAATTACAAAATTTACAATTTCAATTAATTAATTAATTAGATATCAATTATTTATTATAATTATTAATATTTATTTCACATTTATTATTAATATTCATATTATTATTATTACTTCATTCATTTTTCATTACCTCACTAACTACCTAACCTTCACCTTCTAATCATTGTTTAGTCTGGGTGACTCCTATATTCACTCTACTTTTACTTATTATAATCTTACTCACCTTCTTCTAACTAACCACCAAATTTACCTATCATGACACCAATATCTCTATTATAAACACCTTTACTAATTTCATTTTGACGATAAATCCTATAGCACCGCGCGTCTTTGTACAGAGATGGGTGTTCCCTAACTGGCTATATACATTCATAATATTTTGCCCTTCCAAAAAATTCGGCAAACACTCCCTTAAACTACGCTAATACCTGCCACAACGCTATACGTTGGCTACTCCTTATTACCTCACCCCCACTACAAAATATCATCAACAACAAATATATGTTTATACCTTGACTTTACTCACCTCTACAAATAACCACTAACTACTGTGTCCCTAAAATATCTAATACTTCTCTTTGTATTATTTTCTTTAAACATTCTTAACTATCTAACTCCCTTTACTTCAATCAAATAACTCACCTGCTTCTATTTCAATACCCAGGCTCCATCCCTGTTTAAACACTTACTGTAATCATTGACAATTGTCTTATAAAATTCATCTCTCACCTACTCATAACAGTACCTCTCAAAATTCAAATATATATTCTTACTTAATCATTAGAAATTTTTTATTATTATTCATTAGAAATTACCTTCATTACAAATTAAATAATAATTTACTTCATTAGAAACCTTCTATTATAATTAATAATTTACTTCTGTTACAAATTAGTACAACTTTCTTTTGTACCCTTTTAATTCAGTAATTGACCTTTAAATATTATTCATTTGTTTAAACTTGTTTAATTAAACAAAACATGTTAATTATTAAAATACATAATAACTGGTGTACACAAAATATACCTGTAATACAACATCAAAAATACATAAATATACTGATATATAAATACATGTAATACAATGAAAATTATATAATCCAAACACATCATTTTGTTATTTATCAAACTCAGTCCATAGCAGTCCAATTCAATACCACTTTTCACGTATATTAAATGTTCATTACACAATTAAAACAGTCTATCCTCCATCGTTGAATAACATTCTTATCTTAGGTCTATTTAATTTATTGTCTAATGAATAAATTTTATGATTAGAAACATTATATTCATATTCATATATCAAACAATTATCAAACAAATATATCCAGTCACGATCGAGTAGGGTTCTGTCTATCTCAGTAATATCATATGTTATAATTTGGGTATTCATCTTGTAATTATCATCATAATTTTCTACCACAGGTAAGTACTTATTCTCATCATTTATTGTTATTTCAATATCATTGTTACTACAAGGTAAGTATTCATTATTTTCATCCACCATATCTATGCCTAACCTCTCTACAAGTTCTCTGTACTTTCTATTTACTTTAAAAAATTGTATTACTTTCTTTTTCTCACAATACCTCTCTACGCTTTCTCTCTTAATACATTTCTCTCCATAACACCAAATTACACTCTCTCTCTCCAAATATGCAGGGGTCCCTAACGTAAACTTACTGCACCACTTATTAGGTACACAAAAACACCAAGAAACTTTATTTGTAGACCTATGGTCTTCCAAATATAAATTGAAGGAACTCTTGTCCTTATAAAAAATACGTGAAGACTTTTCTTCACCCCCTAACACAACATCAAAAGAAAATTCTACCCCCTGCACCCCTTGTACAAAAATACTTTCTTTCAGTTCTCTTTCTGACTCAATACACTCAAACACTTCATTATCACTCATAATACTTTCATTATCATTTTCTAACACCATATTCTCACTACCTGTAAATTCTTTATTCGAGTTATCACTATTCCTTACGTTATTGGTCAGTACTTTGTTTTTCGTACTGTTTTCACTACTATTCGCCTTCTGTTTTTCTAGTTGAATTAAACTCTCGTCCAATTTTTTAATGACCTTCTCACACTGCTTAATGAGCTTATCGTTACCGATTTTAATTTCATTCTTTAATTCCTTAAATTGTTTATGAAATTTGTCATTCAAATTTGTAAATTTGATATAAGAATCGCTTTTTTGCTCATCTAATTTTTTGTCTAAATTATCAAACTTAACACTCTGTTCATCAAATTTATTTAATAAGAGCTGCATCATAGCAGCAGTACTATCTGATTTACTTTCTGGACTAACTGACATGGATGTAGAGACCTTCTCTGTTTCTACATATACAACAGATACAGGTGTATCTGCCTCGTCAGTCCGACTCGTTTGAGTTGGTTGAACATCCATCTCACCAGTCAAATTTACATCAGCTGTGCTGATTTCTATTGTAATATTATCATTAGTACTCATGTTTGCAATTTGATGTTGTTAAAACATATATGTTTATAACCTAAAAAAATTTAAAAATTTGGCACGTGTTACGTACTTTAGCACTATTACCTCAGGTAGTTATTTCACATTCAGGTAGGTATACTCCACATAAAATTATGTTTTATGTCGAGTCCATGTTCGGCACGCGCCATTTGTAACTAATGGTTTTATTGTTTAATTGTTACAATAATATTGTGTGTACTAAGAGATTACGTTCACTTTGGAAACCGGACGCCATGTTGTCAGATTGGGCAACTTCATACAAATTTACTCTTCGGGCCAAGATTCGGGTAACACGAACCCGATTTGTGAAATATACTACCTGAAATAACTGTACACGAGATAACATATATAAGTTAGTTTATTTTTAAACTTGAATATCAATACATATTGAAAAAATGACTCGACCCCACATATTACGCCACGGACGTTTGCAAAACAATTTTACCCTCCAAAATACACACATGATACATAACTTATGCAATTATGTTACATTATATAATAGATTATTTAATATATTTCAAATGATATATTTAATATATAAATGATTATTGAACATATTTAATACTTCGCACCACCCAGCACTTAGAGAAACTAAAACACTCTCTCTCTCTCTCACACACCCTGGTACAATTGCTTTCTTTAATGAGCTCATTTTTTGAAATTTTAAAGACTTAGTTTCATTTTTACAAGTGTGTGACTTTCGCCTTGGTCATTATTTTAAATTATGTGAAAAGTAGAAAAGATGTTGGAACGTTCTCACCAAATTGTTGGATAAGCCTCACCGCACTTCTAGGGTCGTATTCTTCGTGCACAATCTGTATTTTTTACTTCGTTCTAATAGCCCACACCGTCGTGTCTGCCAACGAAAACGCCTCGGACAGATTCTATACGCACTACGTGATTAACGATCCATCGGTCGGTGACGCCTATCCAAGTACTTTACCGCCCCAACATTTTAAATGTTTTATTCAGTTAATAAACCACTTTTAGTTGTGAAAAATTAAACTTCACACTGCGTGAACGGTTTTGCCGGCCGGCTGCGTCCACGCGTTTTGATGAAATGACACAGATCCTTTGTCCCATATTTCTTAGGTGGGGCGCAAACTACGTCATCAGGTTATTGTTTGTCTGTTTACAGTTTCAACAACACATTCCTCGTCGCTGGTGTCATCAGGGATTGGCACTTTATCTCAATATATGACATACGGTTTTTTGCTGGGCTTCACGTTTTTTGCTATGAAACAGTTAGAATCCTGGCAAATATTTGTATAGTTCACTCACTGTAGATTTACAAAGATTATTAAAGGTTTATTTAATTTTGACCAAATCGTAAAAAAAAAGGATACAATACTTATGGTTTTTTATACCATGTTTATGTTAATTAAAATTTGTACCAGGATTGTACCATCACAAAACCCCTCAATGAAAGATTTTGTGCCGAAGCATAAAAACTTTCATTGACCCTTTCATTCTTCCTAAAGGGATCAGCCAGGATAGGTCGCCACAACCCCCTTACAATTTATATAAAAGAGAATCAACAACTCACCCGTGGTCTGATGATGATGACAGTACCTGCATGACCTTACTGGACTTCTCCTTCGAGATCCCAACACCATAAGGCCATTTAGGCGCGTAACGCCCCTGCTGTGACGCGCTGGCCAGCTCAGGACCGCTGTCACAACATCACCAAACACTGAAACAATAAATGAAAAATAATCAAAATAGTGGCTTGTTATATTACTCTATCCTTAACTAATCTGGTTCCCCTTAGCTAAGTGCTGGTTTGTGCCAATAAGCACTGGGTTTGCTTGAATTACTAGAAATATAATATAAAAATTGTAACACACAAGAATTATAAAGAATTTCCATTCTCATTATGGACTACCCTGAATTATTAAATCGTTTCGATTCCCATCGATAATAATTAACCCTTTCTGTTTTATAATTATTATAATTATAAAAGAAACACATATTGATATAAAAGAATTCAATTATAACTGAAAAAATGGAACTTCCCATAGAAATCTCCCAAATATTCAAACATAGAGAAAAACAAATTATAGAGAAACAAAATAATTAATAAATCTTATTGAATTGTTAAATTAACATTATTACAGTATTATTAAAATTATCATTATTATTATTAACAGGTAATAATTGGCGCTGTTAATAATATTTACCCCTCTTTCTCCTCCACACACACTATTTCCATAAATTGTTAAAATTTCATAACATAATACATGATACATAATAATACACTTTATCATTATTTTAATACATTTTAAATTCACATTTAATCTTGATTAAGATTTGCATTAAAATTTGCATATTCTATTTAAAGTTGCATTCAAATTACAAAATTTACAATTTCAATTAATTAATTAATTAGATATCAATTATTTATTATAATTATTAATATTTATTTCACATTTATTATTAATATTCATATTATTATTATTACTTCATTCATTTTTCATTACCTCACTAACTACCTAACCTTCACCTTCTAATCATTGTTTAGTCTGGGTGACTCCTATATTCACTCTACTTTTACTTATTATAATCTTACTCACCTTCTTCTAACTAACCACCAAATTTACCTATCATGACACCAATATCTCTATTATAAACACCTTTACTAATTTCATTTCGACGATAAATCCTATAGCACCGCGCGTCTTTGTACAGAGATGGGTGTTCCCTAACTGGCTATATACATTCATAATATTTTGCCCTTCCAAAAAATTCGGCAAACACTCCCTTAAACTACGCTAATACCTGCCTCAACGCTATACGTTGGCTACTCCTTATTACCTCACCCCCACTACAAAATATCATCAACAACAAATATATGTTTATACCTTGACTTTACTCACCTCTACAAATAACCACTAACTACTGTGTCCCTAAAATATCTAATACTTCTCTTTGTATTATTTTCTTTAAACATTCTTAACTATCTAACTCCCTTTACTTCAATCAAATAACTCACCTGCTTCTATTTCAATACCCAGGCTCCATCCCTGTTTAAACACTTACTGTAATCATTGACAATTGTCTTATAAAATTCATCTCTCACCTACTCATAACAGTACCTCTCAAAATTCAAATATATATTCTTACTTAATCATTAGAAATTTTTTATTATTATTCATTAGAAATTACCTTCATTACAAATTAAATAATAATTTACTTCATTAGAAACCTTCTATTATAATTAATAATTTACTTCTGTTACAAATTAGTACAACTTTCTTTTGTACCCTTTTAATTCAGTAATTGACCTTTAAATATTATTCATTTGTTTAAACTTGTTTAATTAAACAAAACATGTTAATTATTAAAATACATAATAACTGGTGTACACAAAATATACCTGTAATACAACATCAAAAATACATAAATATACTGATATATAAATACATGTAATACAATGAAAATTATATAATCCAAACACATCATTTTGTTATTTATCAAACTCAGTCCATAGCAGTCCAATTCAATACCACTTTTCACGTATATTAAATGTTCATTACACAATTAAAACAGTCTATCCTCCATCGTTGAATAACATTCTTATCTTAGGTCTATTTAATTTATTGTCTAATGAATAAATTTTATGATTAGAAACATTATATTCATATTCATATATCAAACAATTATCAAACAAATATATCCAGTCACGATCGAGTAGGATTCTGTCTATCTCAGTAATATCATATGTTATAATTTGGGTATTCATCTTGTAATTATCATCATAATTTTCTACCACAGGTAAGTACTTATTCTCATCATTTATTGTTATTTCAATATCATTGTTACTACAAGGTAAGTATTCATTATTTTCATCCACCATATCTATGCCTAACCTCTGTACAAGTTCTCTGTACTTTCTATTTACTTTAAAAAATTGTATTACTTTCTTTTTCTCACAATACCTCTCTACGCTTTCTCTCTTAATACATTTCTCTCCATAACACCAAATTACACTCTCTCTCTCCAAATATGCAGGGGTCCCTAACGTAAACTTACTGCACCACTTATTAGGTACACAAAAACACCAAGAAACTTTATTTGTAGACCTATGGTCTTCCAAATATAAATTGAAGGAACTCTTGTCCTTATAAAAAATACGTGAAGACTTTTCTTCACCCCCTAACACAACATCAAAAGAAAATTCTACCCCCTGCACCCCTTGTACAAAAATACTTTCTTTCAGTTCTCTTTCTGACTCAATACACTCAAACACTTCATTATCACTCATAATACTTTCATTATCATTTTCTAACACCATATTCTCACTACCTGTAAATTCTTTATTCGAGTTATCACTATTCCTTACGTTATTGGTCAGTACTTTGTTTTTCGTACTGTTTTCACTACTATTCGCCTTCTGTTTTTCTAGTTGAATTAAACTCTCGTCCAATTTTTTAATGACCTTCTCACACTGCTTAATGAGCTTATCGTTACCGATTTTAATTTCATTCTTTAATTCCTTAAATTGTTTATGAAATTTGTCATTCAAATTTGTAAATTTGATATAAGAATCGCTTTTTTGCTCATCTAATTTTTTGTCTAAATTATCAAACTTAACACTCTGTTCATCAAATTTATTTAATAAGAGCTGCATCATAGCAGCAGTACTATCTGATTTACTTTCTGGACTAACTGACATGGATGTAGAGACCTTCTCTGTTTCTACATATACAACAGATACAGGTGTATCTGCCTCGTCAGTCCGACTCGTTTGAGTTGGTTGAACATCCATCTCACCAGTCAAATTTACATCAGCTGTGCTGATTTCTATTGTAATATTATCATTAGTACTCATGTTTGCAATTTGATGTTGTTAAAACATATATGTTTATAACCTAAAAAAATTTAAAAATTTGGCACGTGTTACGTACTTTAGCACTATTACCTCAGGTAGTTATTTCACATTCAGGTAGGTATACTCCACATAAAATTATGTTTTATGTCGAGTCCATGTTCGGCACGCGCCATTTGTAACTAATGGTTTTATTGTTTAATTGTTACAATAATATTGTGTGTACTAAGAGATTACGTTCACTTTGGAAACCGGACGCCATGTTGTCAGATTGGGCAACTTCATACAAATTTACTCTTCGGGCCAAGATTCGGGTAACACGAACCCGATTTGTGAAATATACTACCTGAAATAACTGTACACGAGATAACATATATAAGTTAGTTTATTTTTAAACTTGAATATCAATACATATTGAAAAAATGACTCGACCCCACATATTACGCCACGGACGTTTGCAAAACAATTTTACCCTCCAAAATACACACATGATACATAACTTATGCAATTATGTTACATTATATAATAGATTATTTAATATATTTCAAATGATATATTTAATATATAAATGATTATTGAACATATTTAATACTTCGCACCACCCAGCACTTAGAGAAACTAAAACACTCTCTCTCTCTCTCACACACCCTGGTACAATTGCTTTCTTTAATGAGCTCATTTTTTGAAATTTTAAAGACTTAGTTTCATTTTTACAAGTGTGTGACTTTCGCCTTGGTCATTATTTTAAATTATGTGAAAAGTAGAAAAGATGTTGGAACGTTCTCACCAAATTGTTGGATAAGCCTCACCGCACTTCTAGGGTCGTATTCTTCGTGCACAATCTGTATTTTTTACTTCGTTCTAATAGCCCACACCGTCGTGTCTGCCAACGAAAACGCCTCGGACAGATTCTATACGCACTACGTGATTAACGATCCATCGGTCGGTGACGCCTATCCAAGTACTTTACCGCCCCAACATTTTAAATGTTTTATTCAGTTAATAAACCACTTTTAGTTGTGAAAAATTAAACTTCACACTGCGTGAACGGTTTTGCCGGCCGGCTGCGTCCACGCGTTTTGATGAAATGACACAGATCCTTTCTCCCATATTTCTTAGGTGGGGCGCAAACTACGTCATCAGGTTATTGTTTGTCTGTTTACAGTTTCAACAACACATTCCTCGTCGCTGGTGTCATCAGGGATTGGCACTTTATCTCAATATATGACATACGGTTTTTTGCTGGGCTTCACGTTTTTTGCTATGAAACAGTTAGAATCCTGGCAAATATTTGTATAGTTCACTCACTGTAGATTTACAAAGATTATTAAAGGTTTATTTAATTTTGACCAAATCGTAAAAAAAAAGGATACAATACTTATGGTTTTTTATACCATGTTTATGTTAATTAAAATTTGTACCAGGATTGTACCATCACAAAACCCCTCAATGAAAGATTTTGTGCCGAAGCATAAAAACTTTCATTGACCCTTTCATTCTTCCTAAAGGGATCAGCCAGGATAGGTCGCCACAACCCCCTTACAATTTATATAAAAGAGAATCAACAACTCACCCGTGGTCTGATGATGATGACAGTACCTGCATGACCTTACTGGACTTCTCCTTCGAGATCCCAACACCATAAGGCCATTTAGGCGCGTAACGCCCCTGCTCTGACGCGCTGGCCAGCTCAGGACCGCTGTCACAACATCACCAAACACTGAAACAATAAATGAAAAATAATCAAAATAGTGGCTTGTTATATTACTCTATCCTTAACTAATCTGGTTCCCCTTAGCTAAGTGCTGGTTTGTGCCAATAAGCACTGGGTTTGCTTGAATTACTAGAAATATAATATAAAAATTGTAACACACAAGAATTATAAAGAATTTCCATTCTCATTATGGACTACCCTGAATTATTAAATCGTTTCGATTCCCATCGATAATAATTAACCCTTTCTGTTTTATAATTATTATAATTATAAAAGAAACACATATTGATATAAAAGAATTCAATTATAACTGAAAAAATGGAACTTCCCATAGAAATCTCCCAAATATTCAAACATAGAGAAAAACAAATTATAGAGAAACAAAATAATTAATAAATCTTATTGAATTGTTAAATTAACATTATTACAGTATTATTAAAATTATCATTATTATTATTAACAGGTAATAATTGGCGCTGTTAATAATATTTACCCCTCTTTCTCCTCCACACACACTATTTCCATAAATTGTTAAAATTTCATAACATAATACATGATACATAATAATACACTTTATCATTATTTTAATACATTTTAAATTCACATTTAATCTTGATTAAGATTTGCATTAAAATTTGCATATTCTATTTAAAGTTGCATTCAAATTACAAAATTTACAATTTCAATTAATTAATTAATTAGATATCAATTATTTATTATAATTATTAATATTTATTTCACATTTATTATTAATATTCATATTATTATTATTACTTCATTCATTTTTCATTACCTCACTAACTACCTAACCTTCACCTTCTAATCATTGTTTAGTCTGGGTGACTCCTATATTCACTCTACTTTTACTTATTATAATCTTACTCACCTTCTTCTAACTAACCACCAAATTTACCTATCATGACACCAATATCTCTATTATAAACACCTTTACTAATTTCATTTCGACGATAAATCCTATAGCACCGCGCGTCTTTGTACAGAGATGGGTGTTCCCTAACTGGCTATATACATTCATAATATTTTGCCCTTCCAAAAAATTCGGCAAACACTCCCTTAAACTACGCTAATACCTGCCACAACGCTATACGTTGGCTACTCCTTATTACCTCACCCCCACTACAAAATATCATCAACAACAAATATATGTTTATACCTTGACTTTACTCACCTCTACAAATAACCACTAACTACTGTGTCCCTAAAATATCTAATACTTCTCTTTGTATTATTTTCTTTAAACATTCTTAACTATCTAACTCCCTTTACTTCAATCAAATAACTCACCTGCTTCTATTTCAATACCCAGGCTCCATCCCTGTTTAAACACTTACTGTAATCATTGACAATTGTCTTATAAAATTCATCTCTCACCTACTCATAACAGTACCTCTCAAAATTCAAATATATATTCTTACTTAATCATTAGAAATTTTTTATTATTATTCATTAGAAATTACCTTCATTACAAATTAAATAATAATTTACTTCATTAGAAACCTTCTATTATAATTAATAATTTACTTCTGTTACAAATTAGTACAACTTTCTTTTGTACCCTTTTAATTCAGTAATTGACCTTTAAATATTATTCATTTGTTTAAACTTGTTTAATTAAACAAAACATGTTAATTATTAAAATACATAATAACTGGTGTACACAAAATATACCTGTAATACAACATCAAAAATACATAAATATACTGATATATAAATACATGTAATACAATGAAAATTATATAATCCAAACACATCATTTTGTTATTTATCAAACTCAGTCCATAGCAGTCCAATTCAATACCACTTTTCACGTATATTAAATGTTCATTACACAATTAAAACAGTCTATCCTCCATCGTTGAATAACATTCTTATCTTAGGTCTATTTAATTTATTGTCTAATGAATAAATTTTATGATTAGAAACATTATATTCATATTCATATATCAAACAATTATCAAACAAATATATCCAGTCACGATCGAGTAGGATTCTGTCTATCTCAGTAATATCATATGTTATAATTTGGGTATTCATCTTGTAATTATCATCATAATTTTCTACCACAGGTAAGTACTTATTCTCATCATTTATTGTTATTTCAATATCATTGTTACTACAAGGTAAGTATTCATTATTTTCATCCACCATATCTATGCCTAACCTCTGTACAAGTTCTCTGTACTTTCTATTTACTTTAAAAAATTGTATTACTTTCTTTTTCTCACAATACCTCTCTACGCTTTCTCTCTTAATACATTTCTCTCCATAACACCAAATTACACTCTCTCTCTCTCTCTCCAAATATGCAGGGGTCCCTAACGTAAACTTACTGCACCACTTATTAGGTACACAAAAACACCAAGAAACTTTATTTGTAGACCTATGGTCTTCCAAATATAAATTGAAGGAACTCTTGTCCTTATAAAAAATACGTGAAGACTTTTCTTCACCCCCTAACACAACATCAAAAGAAAATTCTACCCCCTGCACCCCTTGTACAAAAATACTTTCTTTCAGTTCTCTTTCTGACTCAATACACTCAAACACTTCATTATCACTCATAATACTTTCATTATCATTTTCTAACACCATATTCTCACTACCTGTAAATTCTTTATTCGAGTTATCACTATTCCTTACGTTATTGGTCAGTACTTTGTTTTTCGTACTGTTTTCACTACTATTCGCCTTCTGTTTTTCTAGTTGAATTAAACTCTCGTCCAATTTTTTAATGACCTTCTCACACTGCTTAATGAGCTTATCGTTACCGATTTTAATTTCATTCTTTAATTCCTTAAATTGTTTATGAAATTTGTCATTCAAATTTGTAAATTTGATATAAGAATCGCTTTTTTGCTCATCTAATTTTTTGTCTAAATTATCAAACTTAACACTCTGTTCATCAAATTTATTTAATAAGAGCTGCATCATAGCAGCAGTACTATCTGATTTACTTTCTGGACTAACTGACATGGATGTAGAGACCTTCTCTGTTTCTACATATACAACAGATACAGGTGTATCTGCCTCGTCAGTCCGACTCGTTTGAGTTGGTTGAACATCCATCTCACCAGTCAAATTTACATCAGCTGTGCTGATTTCTATTGTAATATTATCATTAGTACTCATGTTTGCAATTTGATGTTGTTAAAACATATATGTTTATAACCTAAAAAAATTTAAAAATTTGGCACGTGTTACGTACTTTAGCACTATTACCTCAGGTAGTTATTTCACATTCAGGTAGGTATACTCCACATAAAATTATGTTTTATGTCGAGTCCATATTCGGCACGCGCCATTTGTAACTAATGGTTTTATTGTTTAATTGTTACAATAATATTGTGTGTACTAAGAGATTACGTTCACTTTGGAAACCGGACGCCATGTTGTCAGATTGGGCAACTTCATACAAATTTACTCTTCGGGCCAAGATTCGGGTAACACGAACCCGATTTGTGAAATATACTACCTGAAATAACTGTACACGAGATAACATATATAAGTTAGTTTATTTTTAAACTTGAATATCAATACATATTGAAAAAATGACTCGACCCCACATATTACGCCACGGACGTTTGCAAAACAATTTTACCCTCCAAAATACACACATGATACATAACTTATGCAATTATGTTACATTATATAATAGATTATTTAATATATTTCAAATGATATATTTAATATATAAATGATTATTGAACATATTTAATACTTCGCACCACCCAGCACTTAGAGAAACTAAAACACTCTCTCTCTCTCTCTCTCACACACCCTGGTACAATTGCTTTCTTTAATGAGCTCATTTTTTGAAATTTTAAAGACTTAGTTTCATTTTTACAAGTGTGTGACTTTCGCCTTGGTCATTATTTTAAATTATGTGAAAAGTAGAAAAGATGTTGGAACGTTCTCACCAAATTGTTGGATAAGCCTCACCGCACTTCTAGGGTCGTATTCTTCGTGCACAATGTGTATTTTTTACTTCGTTCTAATAGCCCACACCGTCGTGTCTGCCAACGAAAACGCCTCGGACAGATTCTATACGCACTACGTGATTAACGATCCATCGGCCGGTGACGCCTATCCAAGTACTTTACTGCCCCAACATTTTAAATGTTTTATTCAGTTAATAAACCACTTTTAGTTGTGAAAAATTAAACTTCACACTGGGTGAACGGTTTTGCCGGCCGGCTGCGTCCACGCGTTTTGATGAAATGACACAGATCCTTTGTCCCATATTTCTTAGGTGGGGCGCAAACTACGTCATCAGGTTATTGTTTGTCTGTTTACAGTTTCAACAACACATTCCTCGTCGCTGGTGTCATCAGGGATTGGCACTTTATCTCAATATATGACATACGGTTTTTTGCTGGGCTTCACGTTTTTTGCTATGAAACAGTTAGAATCCTGGCAAATATTTGTATAGTTCACTCACTGTAGATTTACAAAGATTATTAAAGGTTTATTTAATTTTGACCAAATCGTAAAAAAAAAGGATACAATACTTATGGTTTTTTATACCATGTTTATGTTAATTAAAATTTGTACCAGGATTGTACCATCACAAAACCCCTCAATGAAAGATTTTGTGCCGAAGCATAAAAACTTTCATTGACCCTTTCATTCTTCCTAAAGGGATCAGCCAGGATAGGTCGCCACAACCCCCTTACAATTTATATAAAAGAGAATCAACAACTCACCCGTGGTCTGATGATGATGACAGTACCTGCATGACCTTACTGGACTTCTCCTTCGAGATCCCAACACCATAAGGCCATTTAGGCGCGTAACGCCCCTGCTCTGACGCGCTGGCCAGCTCAGGACCGCTGTCACAACATCACCAAACACTGAAACAATAAATGAAAAATAATCAAAATAGTGGCTTGTTATATTACTCTATCCTTAACTAATCTGGTTCCCCTTAGCTAAGTGCTGGTTTGTGCCAATAAGCACTGGGTTTGCTTGAATTACTAGAAATATAATATAAAAATTGTAACACACAAGAATTACAAAGAATTTCCATTCTCATTATGGACTACCCTGAATTATTAAATCGTTTCGATTCCCATCGATAATAATTAACCCTTTCTGTTTTATAATTATTATAATTATAAAAGAAACACATATTGATATAAAAGAATTCAATTATAACTGAAAAAATGGAAGTTACCATAGAAATCTCCCAAATATTCAAACATAGAGAAAAACAAATTATAGAGAAACAAAATAATTAATAAATCTTATTGAATTGTTAAATTAAAATTATTATTATTAAAATTATCATTATTATTATTAACAGGTAATAATTGGCGGTGTTAATAATATTTACCCCTCTTTCTCCTCCACACACACTATTTCCATAAATTGTTAAAATTTCATAACATAATACATGATACATAATAATACACTTTATCATTATTTTAATACATTTTAAATTCACATTTAATCTTGATTAAGATTTGCATTAAAATTTGCATATTCTATTTAAAGTTGCATTCAAATTACAAAATTTACAATTTCAATTAATTAATTAATTAATTAATTAATTAATTAGATATCAATTATTTATTATAATTATTAATATTTATTTCACATTTATTATTAATATTCATATTATTATTATTACTTCATTCATTTTTCATTACCTCTCTATTCTGAATTTTCTACCTCACTAACTACCTAACCTTCACCTTCTAATCATTGTTTAGTCTGGGTGACTCCTATATTCACTCTACTTTTACTTATTATAATCTTACTCACCTTCTTCTAACTAACCACCAAATTTACCTATCATGACACCAATATCTCTATTATAAACACCTTTACTAATTTCATTTCGACGATAAATCCTATAGCACCGCGCGTCTTTGTACAGAGATGGGTGTTCCCTAACTGGCTATATACATTCATAATATTTTGCCCTTCCAAAAAATTCGGCAAACACTCCCTTAAACTACGCTAATACCTGCCACAACGCTATACGTTGGCTACTCCTTATTACCTCACCCCCACTACAAAATATCATCAACAACAAATATATGTTTATACCTTGACTTTACTCACCTCTACAAATAACCACTAACTACTGTGTCCCTAAAATATCTAATACTTCTCTTTGTATTATTTTCTTTAAACATTCTTAACTATCTAACTCCCTTTACTTCAATCAAATAACTCACCTGCTTCTATTTCAATACCCAGGCTCCATCCCTGTTTAAACACTTACTGTAATCATTGACAATTGTCTTATAAAATTCATCTCTCACCTACTCATAACAGTACCTCTCAAAATTCAAATATATATTCTTACTTAATCATTAGAAATTTTTTATTATTATTCATTAGAAATTACCTTCATTACAAATTAAATAATAATTTACTTCATTAGAAACCTTCTATTATAATTAATAATTTACTTCTGTTACAAATTAGTACAACTTTCTTTTGTACCCTTTTAATTCAGTAATTGACCTTTAAATATTATTCATTTGTTTAAACTTGTTTAATTAAACAAAACATGTTAATTATTAAAATACATAATAACTGGTGTACACAAAATATACCTGTAATACAACATCAAAAATACATAAATATACTGATATATAAATACATGTAATACAATGAAAATTATATAATCCAAACACATCATTTTGTTATTTATCAAACTCAGTCCATAGCAGTCCAATTCAATACCACTTTTCACGTATATTAAATGTTCATTACACAATTAAAACAGTCTATCCTCCATCGTTGAATAACATTCTTATCTTAGGTCTATTTAATTTATTGTCTAATGAATAAATTTTATGATTAGAAACATTATATTCATATTCATATATCAAACAATTATCAAACAAATATATCCAGTCACGATCGAGTAGGGTTCTGTCTATCTCAGTAATATCATATGTTATAATTTGGGTATTCATCTTGTAATTATCATCATAATTTTCTACCACAGGTAAGTACTTATTCTCATCATTTATTGTTATTTCAATATCATTGTTACTACAAGGTAAGTATTCATTATTTTCATCCACCATATCTATGCCTAACCTCTGTACAAGTTCTCTGTACTTTCTATTTACTTTAAAAAATTGTATTACTTTCTTTTTCTCACAATACCTCTCTACGCTTTCTCTCTTAATACATTTCTCTCCATAACACCAAATTACACTCTCTCTCTCTCTCCAAATATGCAGGGGTCCCTAACGTAAACTTACTGCACCACTTATTAGGTACACAAAAACACCAAGAAACTTTAGTTGTAGACCTATCGTCTTCCAAATATAAATTGAAGGAACTCTTGTCCTTATAAAAAATACGTGAAGACTTTTCTTCACCCCCTAACACAACATCAAAAGAAAATTCTACCCCCTGCACCCCTTGTACAAAAATACTTTCTTTCAGTTCTCTTTCTGACTCAATACACTCAAACACTTCATTATCACTCATAATACTTTCATTATCATTTTCTAACACCATATTCTCACTACCTGTAAATTCTTTATTCGAGTTATCACTATTCCTTACGTTATTGGTCAGTACTTTGTTTTTCGTACTGTTTTCACTACTATTCGCCTTCTGTTTTTCTAGTTGAATTAAACTCTCGTCCAATTTTTTAATGACCTTCTCACACTGCTTAATGAGCTTATCGTTACCGATTTTAATTTCATTCTTTAATTCCTTAAATTGTTTATGAAATTTGTCATTCAAATTTGTAAATTTGATATAAGAATCGCTTTTTTGCTCATCTAATTTTTTGTCTAAATTATCAAACTTAACACTCTGTTCATCAAATTTATTTAATAAGAGCTGCATCATAGCAGCAGTACTATCTGATTTACTTTCTGGACTAACTGACATGGATGTAGAGACCTTCTCTGTTTCTACATATACAACAGATACAGGTGTATCTGCCTCGTCAGTCCGACTCGTTTGAGTTGGTTGAACATCCATCTCACCAGTCAAATTTACATCAGCTGTGCTGATTTCTATTGTAATATTATCATTAGTACTCATGTTTGCAATTTGATGTTGTTAAAACATATATGTTTATAACCTAAAAAAATTTAAAAATTTGGCACGTGTTACGTACTTTAGCACTATTACCTCAGGTAGTTATTTCACATTCAGGTAGGTATACTCCACATAAAATTATGTTTTATGTCGAGTCCATATTCGGCACGCGCCATTTGTAACTAATGGTTTTATTGTTTAATTGTTACAATAATATTGTGTGTACTAAGAGATTACGTTCACTTTGGAAACCGGACGCCATGTTGTCAGATTGGGCAACTTCATACAAATTTACTCTTCGGGCCAAGATTCGGGTAACACGAACCCGATTTGTGAAATATACTACCTGAAATAACTGTACACGAGATAACATATATAAGTTAGTTTATTTTTAAACTTGAATATCAATACATATTGAAAAAATGACTCGACCCCACATATTACGCCACGGACGTTTGCAAAACAATTTTACCCTCCAAAATACACACATGATACATAACTTATGCAATTATGTTACATTATATAATAGATTATTTAATATATTTCAAATGATATATTTAATATATAAATGATTATTGAACATATTTAATACTTCGCACCACCCAGCAATTAGAGAAACTAAAACACTCTCTCTCTCTCTCTCTCACACACCCTGGTACAATTGCTTTCTTTAATGAGCTCATTTTTTGAAATTTTAAAGACTTAGTTTCATTTTTACAAGTGTGTGACTTTCGCCTTGGTCATTATTTTAAATTATGTGAAAAGTAGAAAAGATGTTGGAACGTTCTCACCAAATTGTTGGATAAGCCTCACCGCACTTCTAGGGTCGTATTCTTCGTGCACAATCTGTATTTTTTACTTCGTTCTAATAGCCCACACCGTCGTGTCTGCCAACGAAAACGCCTCGGACAGATTCTATACGCACTACGTGATTAACGATCCATCAGCCGGTGACGCCTATCCAAGTACTTTACCGCCCCAACATTTTAAATGTTTTATTCAGTTAATAAACCACTTTTAGTTGTGAAAAATTAAACTTCACACTGGGTGAACGGTTTTGCCGGCCGGCTGCGTCCACGCGTTTTGATGAAATGACACAGATCCTTTGTCCCATATTTCTTAGGTGGGGCGCAAACTACGTCATCAGGTTATTGTTTGTCTGTTTACAGTTTCAACAACACATTCCTCGTCGCTGGTGTCATCAGGGATTGGCACTTTATCTCAATATATGACATACGGTTTTTTGCTGGGCTTCACGTTTTTTGCTATGAAACAGTTAGAATCCTGGCAAATATTTGTATAGTTCACTCACTGTAGATTTACAAAGATTATTAAAGGTTTATTTAATTTTGACCAAATCGTAAAAAAAAGGATACAATACTTATGGTTTTTTATACCATGTTTATGTTAATTAAAATTTGTACCAGGATTGTACCATCACAAAACCCCTCAATGAAAGATTTTGTGCCGAAGCATAAAAACTTTCATTGACCCTTTCATTCTTCCTAAAGGGATCAGCCAGGATAGGTCGCCACAACCCCCTTACAATTTATATAAAAGAGAATCAACAACTCACCCGTGGTCTGATGATGATGACAGTACCTGCATGACCTTACTGGACTTCTCCTTCGAGATCCCAACACCATAAGGCCATTTAGGCGCGTAACGCCCCTGCTCTGACGCGCTGGCCAGCTCAGGACCGCTGTCACAACATCACCAAACACTGAAACAATAAATGAAAAATAATCAAAATAGTGGCTTGTTATATTACTCTATCCTTAACTAATCTGGTTCCCCTTAGCTAAGTGCTGGTTTGTGCCAATAAGCACTGGGTTTGCTTGAATTACTAGAAATATAATATAAAAATTGTAAGACACAAGAATTATAAAGAATTTCCATTCTCATTATGGACTACCCTGAATTATTAAATCGTTTCGATTCCCATCGATAATAATTAACCCTTTCTGTTTTATAATTATTATAATTATAAAAGAAACACATATTGATATAAAAGAATTCAATTATAACTGAAAAAATGGAACTTCCCATAGAAATCTCCCAAATATTCAAACATAGAGAAAAACAAATTATAGAGAAACAAAATAATTAATAAATCTTATTGAATTGTTAAATTAAAATTATTATTATTAAAATTATCATTATTATTATTAACAGGTAATAATTGGCGGTGTTAATAATATTTACCCCTCTTTCTCCTCCACACACACTATTTCCATAAATTGTTAAAATTTCATAACATAATACATGATACATAATAATACACTTTATCATTATTTTAATACATTTTAAATTCACATTTAATCTTGATTAAGATTTGCATTAAAATTTGCATATTCTATTTAAAGTTGCATTCAAATTACAAAATTTACAATTTCAATTAATTAATTAATTAATTAATTAATTAATTAGATATCAATTATTTATTATAATTATTAATATTTATTTCACATTTATTATTAATATTCATATTATTATTATTACTTCATTCATTTTTCATTACCTCTCTATTCTGAATTTTCTACCTCACTAACTACCTAACCTTCACCTTCTAATCATTGTTTAGTCTGGGTGACTCCTATATTCACTCTACTTTTACTTATTATAATCTTACTCACCTTCTTCTAACTAACCACCAAATTTACCTATCATGACACCAATATCTCTATTATAAACACCTTTACTAATTTCATTTCGACGATAAATCCTATAGCACCGCGCGTCTTTGTACAGAGATGGGTGTTCCCTAACTGGCTATATACATTCATAATATTTTGCCCTTCCAAAAAATTCGGCAAACACTCCCTTAAACTACGCTAATACCTGCCACAACGCTATACGTTGGCTACTCCTTATTACCTCACCCCCACTACAAAATATCATCAACAACAAATATATGTTTATACCTTGACTTTACTCACCTCTACAAATAACCACTAACTACTGTGTCCCTAAAATATCTAATACTTCTCTTTGTATTATTTTCTTTAAACATTCTTAACTATCTAACTCCCTTTACTTCAATCAAATAACTCACCTGCTTCTATTTCAATACCCAGGCTCCATCCCTGTTTAAACACTTACTGTAATCATTGACAATTGTCTTATAAAATTCATCTCTCACCTACTCATAACAGTACCTCTCAAAATTCAAATATATATTCTTACTTAATCATTAGAAATTTTTTATTATTATTCATTAGAAATTACCTTCATTACAAATTAAATAATAATTTACTTCATTAGAAACCTTCTATTATAATTAATAATTTACTTCTGTTACAAATTAGTACAACTTTCTTTTGTACCCTTTTAATTCAGTAATTGACCTTTAAATATTATTCATTTGTTTAAACTTGTTTAATTAAACAAAACATGTTAATTATTAAAATACATAATAACTGGTGTACACAAAATATACCTGTAATACAACATCAAAAATACATAAATATACTGATATATAAATACATGTAATACAATGAAAATTATATAATCCAAACACATCATTTTGTTATTTATCAAACTCAGTCCATAGCAGTCCAATTCAATACCACTTTTCACGTATATTAAATGTTCATTACACAATTAAAACAGTCTATCCTCCATCGTTGAATAACATTCTTATCTTAGGTCTATTTAATTTATTGTCTAATGAATAAATTTTATGATTAGAAACATTATATTCATATTCATATATCAAACAATTATCAAACAAATATATCCAGTCACGATCGAGTAGGGTTCTGTCTATCTCAGTAATATCATATGTTATAATTTGGGTATTCATCTTGTAATTATCATCATAATTTTCTACCACAGGTAAGTACTTATTCTCATCATTTATTGTTATTTCAATATCATTGTTACTACAAGGTAAGTATTCATTATTTTCATCCACCATATCTATGCCTAACCTCTGTACAAGTTCTCTGTACTTTCTATTTACTTTAAAAAATTGTATTACTTTCTTTTTCTCACAATACCTCTCTACGCTTTCTCTCTTAATACATTTCTCTCCATAACACCAAATTACACTCTCTCTCTCTCTCCAAATATGCAGGGGTCCCTAACGTAAACTTACTGCACCACTTATTAGGTACACAAAAACACCAAGAAACTTTAGTTGTAGACCTATCGTCTTCCAAATATAAATTGAAGGAACTCTTGTCCTTATAAAAAATACGTGAAGACTTTTCTTCACCCCCTAACACAACATCAAAAGAAAATTCTACCCCCTGCACCCCTTGTACAAAAATACTTTCTTTCAGTTCTCTTTCTGACTCAATACACTCAAACACTTCATTATCACTCATAATACTTTCATTATCATTTTCTAACACCATATTCTCACTACCTGTAAATTCTTTATTCGAGTTATCACTATTCCTTACGTTATTGGTCAGTACTTTGTTTTTCGTACTGTTTTCACTACTATTCGCCTTCTGTTTTTCTAGTTGAATTAAACTCTCGTCCAATTTTTTAATGACCTTCTCACACTGCTTAATGAGCTTATCGTTACCGATTTTAATTTCATTCTTTAATTCCTTAAATTGTTTATGAAATTTGTCATTCAAATTTGTAAATTTGATATAAGAATCGCTTTTTTGCTCATCTAATTTTTTGTCTAAATTATCAAACTTAACACTCTGTTCATCAAATTTATTTAATAAGAGCTGCATCATAGCAGCAGTACTATCTGATTTACTTTCTGGACTAACTGACATGGATGTAGAGACCTTCTCTGTTTCTACATATACAACAGATACAGGTGTATCTGCCTCGTCAGTCCGACTCGTTTGAGTTGGTTGAACATCCATCTCACCAGTCAAATTTACATCAGCTGTGCTGATTTCTACTGTAATATTATCATTAGTACTCATGTTTGCAATTTGATGTTGTTAAAACATATATGTTTATAACCTAAAAAAATTTAAAAATTTGGCACGTGTTACGTACTTTAGCACTATTACCTCAGGTAGTTATTTCACATTCAGGTAGGTATACTCCACATAAAATTATGTTTTATGTCGAGTCCATATTCGGCACGCGCCATTTGTAACTAATGGTTTTATTGTTTAATTGTTACAATAATATTGTGTGTACTAAGAGATTACGTTCACTTTGGAAACCGGACGCCATGTTGTCAGATTGGGCAACTTCATACAAATTTACTCTTCGGGCCAAGATTCGGGTAACACGAACCCGATTTGTGAAATATACTACCTGAAATAACTGTACACGAGATAACATATATAAGTTAGTTTATTTTTAAACTTGAATATCAATACATATTGAAAAAATGACTCGACCCCACATATTACGCCACGGACGTTTGCAAAACAATTTTACCCTCCAAAATACACACATGATACATAACTTATGCAATTATGTTACATTATATAATAGATTATTTAATATATTTCAAATGATATATTTAATATATAAATGATTATTGAACATATTTAATACTTCGCACCACCCAGCAATTAGAGAAACTAAAACACTCTCTCTCTCTCTCTCTCACACACCCTGGTACAATTGCTTTCTTTAATGAGCTCATTTTTTGAAATTTTAAAGACTTAGTTTCATTTTTACAAGTGTGTGACTTTCGCCTTGGTCATTATTTTAAATTATGTGAAAAGTAGAAAAGATGTTGGAACGTTCTCACCAAATTGTTGGATAAGCCTCACCGCACTTCTAGGGTCGTATTCTTCGTGCACAATCTGTATTTTTTACTTCGTTCTAATAGCCCACACCGTCGTGTCTGCCAACGAAAACGCCTCGGACAGATTCTATACGCACTACGTGATTAACGATCCATCAGCCGGTGACGCCTATCCAAGTACTTTACCGCCCCAACATTTTAAATGTTTTATTCAGTTAATAAACCACTTTTAGTTGTGAAAAATTAAACTTCACACTGGGTGAACGGTTTTGCCGGCCGGCTGCGTCCACGCGTTTTGATGAAATGACACAGATCCTTTGTCCCATATTTCTTAGGTGGGGCGCAAACTACGTCATCAGGTTATTGTTTGTCTGTTTACAGTTTCAACAACACATTCCTCGTCGCTGGTGTCATCAGGGATTGGCACTTTATCTCAATATATGACATACGGTTTTTTGCTGGGCTTCACGTTTTTTGCTATGAAACAGTTAGAATCCTGGCAAATATTTGTATAGTTCACTCACTGTAGATTTACAAAGATTATTAAAGGTTTATTTAATTTTGACCAAATCGTAAAAAAAAGGATACAATACTTATGGTTTTTTATACCATGTTTATGTTAATTAAAATTTGTACCAGGATTGTACCATCACAAAACCCCTCAATGAAAGATTTTGTGCCGAAGCATAAAAACTTTCATTGACCCTTTCATTCTTCCTAAAGGGATCAGCCAGGATAGGTCGCCACAACCCCCTTACAATTTATATAAAAGAGAATCAACAACTCACCCGTGGTCTGATGATGATGACAGTACCTGCATGACCTTACTGGACTTCTCCTTCGAGATCCCAACACCATAAGGCCATTTAGGCGCGTAACGCCCCTGCTCTGACGCGCTGGCCAGCTCAGGACCGCTGTCACAACATCACCAAACACTGAAACAATAAATGAAAAATAATCAAAATAGTGGCTTGTTATATTACTCTATCCTTAACTAATCTGGTTCCCCTTAGCTAAGTGCTGGTTTGTGCCAATAAGCACTGGGTTTGCTTGAATTACTAGAAATATAATATAAAAATTGTAAGACACAAGAATTATAAAGAATTTCCATTCTCATTATGGACTACCCTGAATTATTAAATCGTTTCGATTCCCATCGATAATAATTAACCCTTTCTGTTTTATAATTATTATAATTATAAAAGAAACACATATTGATATAAAAGAATTCAATTATAACTGAAAAAATGGAACTTCCCATAGAAATCTCCCAAATATTCAAACATAGAGAAAAACAAATTATAGAGAAACAAAATAATTAATAAATCTTATTGAATTGTTAAATTAAAATTATTATTATTAAAATTATCATTATTATTATTAACAGGTAATAATTGGCGGTGTTAATAATATTTACCCCTCTTTCTCCTCCACACACACTATTTCCATAAATTGTTAAAATTTCATAACATAATACATGATACATAATAATACACTTTATCATTATTTTAATACATTTTAAATTCACATTTAATCTTGATTAAGATTTGCATTAAAATTTGCATATTCTATTTAAAGTTGCATTCAAATTACAAAATTTACAATTTCAATTAATTAATTAATTAATTAGATATCAATTATTTATTATAATTATTAATATTTATTTCACATTTATTATTAATATTCATATTATTATTATTACTTCATTCATTTTTCATTACCTCTCTATTCTGAATTTTCTACCTCACTAACTACCTAACCTTCACCTTCTAATCATTGTTTAGTCTGGGTGACTCCTATATTCACTCTACTTTTACTTATTATAATCTTACTCACCTTCTTCTAACTAACCACCAAATTTACCTATCATGACACCAATATCTCTATTATAAACACCTTTACTAATTTCATTTCGACGATAAATCCTATAGCACCGCGCGTCTTTGTACAGAGATGGGTGTTCCCTAACTGGCTATATACATTCATAATATTTTGCCCTTCCAAAAAATTCGGCAAACACTCCCTTAAACTACGCTAATACCTGCCACAACGCTATACGTTGGCTACTCCTTATTACCTCACCCCCACTACAAAATATCATCAACAACAAATATATGTTTATACCTTGACTTTACTCACCTCTACAAATAACCACTAACTACTGTGTCCCTAAAATATCTAATACTTCTCTTTGTATTATTTTCTTTAAACATTCTTAACTATCTAACTCCCTTTACTTCAATCAAATAACTCACCTGCTTCTATTTCAATACCCAGGCTCCATCCCTGTTTAAACACTTACTGTAATCATTGACAATTGTCTTATAAAATTCATCTCTCACCTACTCATAACAGTACCTCTCAAAATTCAAATATATATTCTTACTTAATCATTAGAAATTTTTTATTATTATTCATTAGAAATTACCTTCATTACAAATTAAATAATAATTTACTTCATTAGAAACCTTCTATTATAATTAATAATTTACTTCTGTTACAAATTAGTACAACTTTCTTTTGTACCCTTTTAATTCAGTAATTGACCTTTAAATATTATTCATTTGTTTAAACTTGTTTAATTAAACAAAACATGTTAATTATTAAAATACATAATAACTGGTGTACACAAAATATACCTGTAATACAACATCAAAAATACATAAATATACTGATATATAAATACATGTAATACAATGAAAATTATATAATCCAAACACATCATTTTGTTATTTATCAAACTCAGTCCATAGCAGTCCAATTCAATACCACTTTTCACGTATATTAAATGTTCATTACACAATTAAAACAGTCTATCCTCCATCGTTGAATAACATTCTTATCTTAGGTCTATTTAATTTATTGTCTAATGAATAAATTTTATGATTAGAAACATTATATTCATATTCATATATCAAACAATTATCAAACAAATATATCCAGTCACGATCGAGTAGGGTTCTGTCTATCTCAGTAATATCATATGTTATAATTTGGGTATTCATCTTGTAATTATCATCATAATTTTCTACCACAGGTAAGTACTTATTCTCATCATTTATTGTTATTTCAATATCATTGTTACTACAAGGTAAGTATTCATTATTTTCATCCACCATATCTATGCCTAACCTCTGTACAAGTTCTCTGTACTTTCTATTTACTTTAAAAAATTGTATTACTTTCTTTTTCTCACAATACCTCTCTACGCTTTCTCTCTTAATACATTTCTCTCCATAACACCAAATTACACTCTCTCTCTCTCTCCAAATATGCAGGGGTCCCTAACGTAAACTTACTGCACCACTTATTAGGTACACAAAAACACCAAGAAACTTTAGTTGTAGACCTATCGTCTTCCAAATATAAATTGAAGGAACTCTTGTCCTTATAAAAAATACGTGAAGACATTTCTTCACCCCCTAACACAACATCAAAAGAAAATTCTACCCCCTGCACCCCTTGTACAAAAATACTTTCTTTCAGTTCTCTTTCTGACTCAATACACTCAAACACTTCATTATCACTCATAATACTTTCATTATCATTTTCTAACACCATATTCTCACTACCTGTAAATTCTTTATTCGAGTTATCACTATTCCTTACGTTATTGGTCAGTACTTTGTTTTTCGTACTGTTTTCACTACTATTCGCCTTCTGTTTTTCTAGTTGAATTAAACTCTCGTCCAATTTTTTAATGACCTTCTCACACTGCTTAATGAGCTTATCGTTACCGATTTTAATTTCATTCTTTAATTCCTTAAATTGTTTATGAAATTTGTCATTCAAATTTGTAAATTTGATATAAGAATCGCTTTTTTGCTCATCTAATTTTTTGTCTAAATTATCAAACTTAACACTCTGTTCATCAAATTTATTTAATAAGAGCTGCATCATAGCAGCAGTACTATCTGATTTACTTTCTGGACTAACTGACATGGATGTAGAGACCTTCTCTGTTTCTACATATACAACAGATACAGGTGTATCTGCCTCGTCAGTCCGACTCGTTTGAGTTGGTTGAACATCCATCTCACCAGTCAAATTTACATCAGCTGTGCTGATTTCTATTGTAATATTATCATTAGTACTCATGTTTGCAATTTGATGTTGTTAAAACATATATGTTTATAACCTAAAAAAATTTAAAAATTTGGCACGTGTTACGTACTTTAGCACTATTACCTCAGGTAGTTATTTCACATTCAGGTAGGTATACTCCACATAAAATTATGTTTTATGTCGAGTCCATATTCGGCACGCGCCATTTGTAACTAATGGTTTTATTGTTTAATTGTTACAATAATATTGTGTGTACTAAGAGATTACGTTCACTTTGGAAACCGGACGCCATGTTGTCAGATTGGGCAACTTCATACAAAGTTACTCTTCGGGCCAAGATTCGGGTAACACGAACCCGATTTGTGAAATATACTACCTGAAATAACTGTACACGAGATAACATATATAAGTTAGTTTATTTTTAAACTTGAATATCAATACATATTGAAAAAATGACTCGACCCCACATATTACGCCACGGACGTTTGCAAAACAATTTTACCCTCCAAAATACACACATGATACATAACTTATGCAATTATGTTACATTATATAATAGATTATTTAATATATTTCAAATGATATATTTAATATATAAATGATTATTGAACATATTTAATACTTCGCACCACCCAGCACTTAGAGAAATTAAAACACTCTCTCTCTCTCTCACACACCCTGGTACAATTGCTTTCTTTAATGAGCTCATTTTTTGAAATTTTAAAGACTTAGTTTCATTTTTACAAGTGTGTGACTTTCGCCTTGGTCATTATTTTAAATTATGTGAAAAGTAGAAAAGATGTTGGAACGTTCTCACCAAATTGTTGGATAAGCCTCACCGCACTTCTAGGGTCGTATTCTTCGTGCACAATCTGTATTTTTTACTTCGTTCTAATAGCCCACACCGTCGTGTCTGCCAACGAAAACGCCTCGGACAGATTCTATACGCACTACGTGATTAACGATCCATCGGCCGGTGACGCCTATCCAAGTACTTTACCGCCCCAACATTTTAAATGTTTTATTCAGTTAATAAACCACTTTTAGTTGTGAAAAATTAAACTTCACACTGGGTGAACGGTTTTGCCGGCCGGCTGCGTCCACGCGTTTTGATGAAATGACACAGATCCTTTGTCCCATATTTCTTAGGTGGGGCGCAAACTACGTCATCAGGTTATTGTTTGTCTGTTTACAGTTTCAACAACACATTCCTCGTCGCTGGTGTCATCAGGGATTGGCACTTTATCTCAATATATGACATACGGTTTTTTGCTGGGCTTCACGTTTTTTGCTATGAAACAGTTAGAATCCTGGCAAATATTTGTATAGTTCACTCACTGTAGATTTACAAAGATTATTAAAGGTTTATTTAATTTTGACCAAATCGTAAAAAAAAAGGATACAATACTTATGGTTTTTTATACCATGTTTATGTTAATTAAAATTTGTACCAGGATTGTACCATCACAAAACCCCTCAATGAAAGATTTTGTGCCGAAGCATAAAAACTTTCATTGACCCTTTCATTCTTCCTAAAGGGATCAGCCAGGATAGGTCGCCACAACCCCCTTACAATTTATATAAAAGAGAATCAACAACTCACCCGTGGTCTGATGATGATGACAGTACCTGCATGACCTTACTGGACTTCTCCTTCGAGATCCCAACACCATAAGGCCATTTAGGCGCGTAACGCCCCTGCTCTGACGCGCTGGCCAGCTCAGGACCGCTGTCACAACATCACCAAACACTGAAACAATAAATGAAAAATAATCAAAATAGTGGCTTGTTATATTACTCTATCCTTAACTAATCTGGTTCCCCTTAGCTAAGTGCTGGTTTGTGCCAATAAGCACTGGGTTTGCTTGAATTACTAGAAATATAATATAAAAATTGTAAGACACAAGAATTATAAAGAGTTTCCATTCTCATTATGGACTACCCTGAATTATTAAATCGTTTCGATTCCCATCGATAATAATTAACCCTTTCTGTTTTATAATTATTATAATTATAAAAGAAACCCATATTGATATAAAAGAATTCAATTATAACTGAAAAAATGGAACTTCCCATAGAAATCTCCCAAATATTCAAACATAGAGAAAAACAAATTATAGAGAAACAAAATAATTAATAAATCTTATTGAATTGTTAAATTAAAATTATTATTATTAAAATTATCATTATTATTATTAACAGGTAATAATTGGCGCTGTTAATAATATTTACCCCTCTTTCTCCTCCACACACACTATTTCCATAAATTGTTAAAATTTCATAACATAATACATGATACATAATAATACACTTTATCATTATTTTAATACATTTTAAATTCACATTTAATCTTGATTAAGATTTGCATTAAAATTTGCATATTCTATTTAAAGTTGCATTCAAATTACAAAATTTACAATTTCAATTAATTAATTAATTAGATATCAATTATTTATTATAATTATTAATATTTATTTCACATTTATTATTAATATTCATATTATTATTATTACTTCATTCATTTTTCATTACCTCACTAACTACCTAACCTTCACCTTCTAATCATTGTTTAGTCTGGGTGACTCCTATATTCACTCTACTTTTACTTATTATAATCTTACTCACCTTCTTCTAACTAACCACCAAATTTACCTATCATGACACCAATATCTCTATTATAAACACCTTTACTAATTTCATTTCGACGATAAATCCTATAGCACCGCGCGTCTTTGTACAGAGATGGGTGTTCCCTAACTGGCTATATACATTCATAATATTTTGCCCTTCCAAAAAATTCGGCAAACACTCCCTTAAACTACGCTAATACCTGCCACAACGCTATACGTTGGCTACTCCTTATTACCTCACCCCCACTACAAAATATCATCAACAACAAATATATGTTTATACCTTGACTTTACTCACCTCTACAAATAACCACTAACTACTGTGTCCCTAAAATATCTAATACTTCTCTTTGTATTATTTTCTTTAAACATTCTTAACTATCTAACTCCCTTTACTTCAATCAAATAACTCACCTGCTTCTATTTCAATACCCAGGCTCCATCCCTGTTTAAACACTTACTGTAATCATTGACAATTGTCTTATAAAATTCATCTCTCACCTACTCATAACAGTACCTCTCAAAATTCAAATATATATTCTTACTTAATCATTAGAAATTTTTTATTATTATTCATTAGAAATTACCTTCATTACAAATTAAATAATAATTTACTTCATTAGAAACCTTCTATTATAATTAATAATTTACTTCTGTTACAAATTAGTACAACTTTCTTTTGTACCCTTTTAATTCAGTAATTGACCTTTAAATATTATTCATTTGTTTAAACTTGTTTAATTAAACAAAACATGTTAATTATTAAAATACATAATAACTGGTGTACACAAAATATACCTGTAATACAACATCAAAAATACATAAATATACTGATATATAAATACATGTAATACAATGAAAATTATATAATCCAAACACATCATTTTGTTATTTATCAAACTCAGTCCATAGCAGTCCAATTCAATACCACTTTTCACGTATATTAAATGTTCATTACACAATTAAAACAGTCTATCCTCCATCGTTGAATAACATTCTTATCTTAGGTCTATTTAATTTATTGTCTAATGAATAAATTTTATGATTAGAAACATTATATTCATATTCATATATCAAACAATTATCAAACAAATATATCCAGTCACGATCGAGTAGGGTTCTGTCTATCTCAGTAATATCATATGTTATAATTTGGGTATTCATCTTGTAATTATCATCATAATTTTCTACCACAGGTAAGTACTTATTCTCATCATTTATTGTTATTTCAATATCATTGTTACTACAAGGTAAGTATTCATTATTTTCATCCACCATATCTATGCCTAACCTCTGTACAAGTTCTCTGTACTTTCTATTTACTTTAAAAAATTGTATTACTTTCTTTTTCTCACAATACCTCTCTACGCTTTCTCTCTTAATACATTTCTCTCCATAACACCAAATTACACTCTCTCTCTCTCTCTCCAAATATGCAGGGGTCCCTAACGTAAACTTACTGCACCACTTATTAGGTACACAAAAACACCAAGAAACTTTAGTTGTAGACCTATCGTCTTCCAAATATAAATTGAAGGAACTCTTGTCCTTATAAAAAATACGTGAAGACATTTCTTCACCCCCTAACACAACATCAAAAGAAAATTCTACCCCCTGCACCCCTTGTACAAAAATACTTTCTTTCAGTTCTCTTTCTGACTCAATACACTCAAACACTTCATTATCACTCATAATACTTTCATTATCATTTTCTAACACCATATTCTCACTACCTGTAAATTCTTTATTCGAGTTATCACTATTCCTTACGTTATTGGTCAGTACTTTGTTTTTCGTACTGTTTTCACTACTATTCGCCTTCTGTTTTTCTAGTTGAATTAAACTCTCGTCCAATTTTTTAATGACCTTCTCACACTGCTTAATGAGCTTATCGTTACCGATTTTAATTTCATTCTTTAATTCCTTAAATTGTTTATGAAATTTGTCATTCAAATTTGTAAATTTGATATAAGAATCGCTTTTTTGCTTATCTAATTTTTTGTCTAAATTATCAAACTTAACACTCTGTTCATCAAATTTATTTAATAAGAGCTGCATCATAGCAGCAGTACTATCTGATTTACTTTCTGGACTAACTGACATGGATGTAGAGACCTTCTCTGTTTCTACATATACAACAGATACAGGTGTATCTGCCTCGTCAGTCCGACTCGTTTGAGTTGGTTGAACATCCATCTCACCAGTCAAATTTACATCAGCTGTGCTGATTTCTATTGTAATATTATCATTAGTACTCATGTTTGCAATTTGATGTTGTTAAAACATATATGTTTATAACCTAAAAAAATTTAAAAATTTGGCACGTGTTACGTACTTTAGCACTATTACCTCAGGTAGTTATTTCACATTCAGGTAGGTATACTCCACATAAAATTATGTTTTATGTCGAGTCCATGTTCGGCACGCGCCATTTGTAACTAATGGTTTTATTGTTTAATTGTTACAATAATATTGTGTGTACTAAGAGATTACGTTCACTTTGGAAACCGGACGCCATGTTGTCAGATTGGGCAACTTCATACAAATTTACACTTCGGGCCAAGATTCGGGTAACACGAACCCGATTTGTGAAATATACTACCTGAAATAACTGTACACGAGATAACATATATAAGTTAGTTTATTTTTAAACTTGAATATCAATACATATTGAAAAAATGACTCGACCCCACATATTACGCCACGGACGTTTGCAAAACAATTTTACCCTCCAAAATACACACATGATACATAACTTATGCAATTATGTTACATTATATAATAGATTATTTAATATATTTCAAATGATATATTTAATATATAAATGATTATTGAACATATTTAATACTTCGCACCACCCAGCACTTAGAGAAATTAAAACACTCTCTCTCTCTCTCACACACCCTGGTACAATTGCTTTCTTTAATGAGCTCATTTTTTGAAATTTTAAAGACTTAGTTTCATTTTTACAAGTGTGTGACTTTCGCCTTGGTCATTATTTTAAATTATGTGAAAAGTAGAAAAGATGTTGGAACGTTCTCACCAAATTGTTGGATAAGCCTCACCGCACTTCTAGGGTCGTATTCTTCGTGCACAATCTGTATTTTTTACTTCGTTCTAATAGCCCACACCGTCGTGTCTGCCAACGAAAACGCCTCGGACAGATTCTATACGCACTACGTGATTAACGATCCATCGGCCGGTGACGCCTATCCAAGTACTTTACCGCCCCAACATTTTAAATGTTTTATTCAGTTAATAAACCACTTTTAGTTGTGAAAAATTAAACTTCACACTGGGTGAACGGTTTTGCCGGCCGGCTGCGTCCACGCGTTTTGATGAAATGACACAGATCCTTTGTCCCATATTTCTTAGGTGGGGCGCAAACTACGTCATCAGGTTATTGTTTGTCTGTTTACAGTTTCAACAACACATTCCTCGTCGCTGGTGTCATCAGGGATTGGCACTTTATCTCAATATATGACATACGGTTTTTTGCTGGGCTTCACGTTTTTTGCTATGAAACAGTTAGAATCCTGGCAAATATTTGTATAGTTCACTCACTGTAGATTTACAAAGATTATTAAAGGTTTATTTAATTTTGACCAAATCGTAAAAAAAAAGGATACAATACTTATGGTTTTTTATACCATGTTTATGTTAATTAAAATTTGTACCAGGATTGTACCATCACAAAACCCCTCAATGAAAGATTTTGTGCCGAAGCATAAAAACTTTCATTGACCCTTTCATTCTTCCTAAAGGGATCAGCCAGGATAGGTCGCCACAACCCCCTTACAATTTATATAAAAGAGAATCAACAACTCACCCGTGGTCTGATGATGATGACAGTACCTGCATGACCTTACTGGACTTCTCCTTCGAGATCCCAACACCATAAGGCCATTTAGGCGCGTAACGCCCCTGCTCTGACGCGCTGGCCAGCTCAGGACCGCTGTCACAACATCACCAAACACTGAAACAATAAATGAAAAATAATCAAAATAGTGGCTTGTTATATTACTCTATCCTTAACTAATCTGGTTCCCCTTAGCTAAGTGCTGGTTTGTGCCAATAAGCACTGGGTTTGCTTGAATTACTAGAAATATAATATAAAAATTGTAAGACACAAGAATTATAAAGAATTTCCATTCTCATTATGGACTACCCTGAATTATTAAATCGTTTCGATTCCCATCGATAATAATTAACCCTTTCTGTTTTATAATTATTATAATTATAAAAGAAACCCATATTGATATAAAAGAATTCAATTATAACTGAAAAAATGGAACTTCCCATAGAAATCTCCCAAATATTCAAACATAGAGAAAAACAAATTATAGAGAAACAAAATAATTAATAAATCTTATTGAATTGTTAAATTAAAATTATTATTATTAAAATTATCATTATTATTATTAACAGGTAATAATTGGCGGTGTTAATAATATTTACCCCTCTTTCTCCTCCACACACACTATTTCCATAAATTGTTAAAATTTCATAACATAATACATGATACATAATAATACACTTTATCATTATTTTAATACATTTTAAATTCACATTTAATCTTGATTAAGATTTGCATTAAAATTTGCATATTCTATTTAAAGTTGCATTCAAATTACAAAATTTACAATTTCAATTAATTAATTAATTAATTAATTAATTAGATATCAATTATTTATTATAATTATTAATATTTATTTCACATTTATTATTAATATTCATATTATTATTATTACTTCATTCATTTTTCATTACCTCTCTATTCTGAATTTTCTACCTCACTAACTACCTAACCTTCACCTTCTAATCATTGTTTAGTCTGGGTGACTCCTATATTCACTCTACTTTTACTTATTATAATCTTACTCACCTTCTTCTAACTACCCACCAAATTTACCTATCATGACACCAATATCTCTATTATAAACACCTTTACTAATTTCATTTCGACGATAAATCCTATAGCACCGCGCGTCTTTGTACAGAGATGGGTGTTCCCTAACTGGCTATATACATTCATAATATTTTGCCCTTCCAAAAAATTCGGCAAACACTCCCTTAAACTACGCTAATACCTGCCACAACGCTATACGTTGGCTACTCCTTATTACCTCACCCCCACTACAAAATATCATCAACAACAAATATATGTTTATACCTTGACTTTACTCACCTCTACAAATAACCACTAACTACTGTGTCCCTAAAATATCTAATACTTCTCTTTGTATTATTTTCTTTAAACATTCTTAACTATCTAACTCCCTTTACTTCAATCAAATAACTCACCTGCTTCTATTTCAATACCCAGGCTCCATCCCTGTTTAAACACTTACTGTAATCATTGACAATTGTCTTATAAAATTCATCTCTCACCTACTCATAACAGTACCTCTCAAAATTCAAATATATATTCTTACTTAATCATTAGAAATTTTTTATTATTATTCATTAGAAATTACCTTCATTACAAATTAAATAATAATTTACTTCATTAGAAACCTTCTATTATAATTAATAATTTACTTCTGTTACAAATTAGTACAACTTTCTTTTGTACCCTTTTAATTCAGTAATTGACCTTTAAATATTATTCATTTGTTTAAACTTGTTTAATTAAACAAAACATGTTAATTATTAAAATACATAATAACTGGTGTACACAAAATATACCTGTAATACAACATCAAAAATACATAAATATACTGATATATAAATACATGTAATACAATGAAAATTATATAATCCAAACACATCATTTTGTTATTTATCAAACTCAGTCCATAGCAGTCCAATTCAATACCACTTTTCACGTATATTAAATGTTCATTACACAATTAAAACAGTCTATCCTCCATCGTTGAATAACATTCTTATCTTAGGTCTATTTAATTTATTGTCTAATGAATAAATTTTATGATTAGAAACATTATATTCATATTCATATATCAAACAATTATCAAACAAATATATCCAGTCACGATCGAGTAGGGTTCTGTCTATCTCAGTAATATCATATGTTATAATTTGGGTATTCATCTTGTAATTATCATCATAATTTTCTACCACAGGTAAGTACTTATTCTCATCATTTATTGTTATTTCAATATCATTGTTACTACAAGGTAAGTATTCATTATTTTCATCCACCATATCTATGCCTAACCTCTCTACAAGTTCTCTGTACTTTCTATTTACTTTAAAAAATTGTATTACTTTCTTTTTCTCACAATACCTCTCTACGCTTTCTCTCTTAATACATTTCTCTCCATAACACCAAATTACACTCTCTCTCTCTCTCCAAATATGCAGGGGTCCCTAACGTAAACTTACTGCACCACTTATTAGGTACACAAAAACACCAAGAAACTTTAGTTGTAGACCTATCGTCTTCCAAATATAAATTGAAGGAACTCTTGTCCTTATAAAAAATACGTGAAGACATTTCTTCACCCCCTAACACAACATCAAAAGAAAATTCTACC
Organism: Magicicada septendecula; assembly: GCA_034769895.1. NCBI lineage: Eukaryota > Metazoa > Arthropoda > Insecta > Hemiptera > Cicadidae > Magicicada > Magicicada septendecula. The sequence goes on along the minus strand of CM068367.1, from coordinate 397,200,011 downwards.
CCCTGCACCCCTTGTACAAAAATACTTTCTTTCAGTTCTCTTTCTGACTCAATACACTCAAACACTTCATTATCACTCATAATACTTTCATTATCATTTTCTAACACCATATTCTCACTACCTGTAAATTCTTTATTCGAGTTATCACTATTCCTTACGTTATTGGTCAGTACTTTGTTTTTCGTACTGTTTTCACTACTATTCGCCTTCTGTTTTTCTAGTTGAATTAAACTCTCGTCCAATTTTTTAATGACCTTCTCACACTGCTTAATGAGCTTATCGTTACCGATTTTAATTTCATTCTTTAATTCCTTAAATTGTTTATGAAATTTGTCATTCAAATTTGTAAATTTGATATAAGAATCGCTTTTTTGCTTATCTAATTTTTTGTCTAAATTATCAAACTTAACACTCTGTTCATCAAATTTATTTAATAAGAGCTGCATCATAGCAGCAGTACTATCTGATTTACTTTCTGGACTAACTGACATGGATGTAGAGACCTTCTCTGTTTCTACATATACAACAGATACAGGTGTATCTGCCTCATCAGTCCGACTCGTTTGAGTTGGTTGAACATCCATCTCACCAGTCAAATTTACATCAGCTGTGCTGATTTCTATTGTAATATTATCATTAGTACTCATGTTTGCAATTTGATGTTGTTAAAACATATATGTTTATAACCTAAAAAAATTTAAAAATTTGGCACGTGTTACGTACTTTAGCACTATTACCTCAGGTAGTTATTTCACATTCAGGTAGGTATACTCCACATAAAATTATGTTTTATGTCGAGTCCATGTTCGGCACGCGCCATTTGTAACTAATGGTTTTATTGTTTAATTGTTACAATAATATTGTGTGTACTAAGAGATTACGTTCACTTTGGAAACCGGACGCCATGTTGTCAGATTGGGCAACTTCATACAAATTTACACTTCGGGCCAAGATTCGGGTAACACGAACCCGATTTGTGAAATATACTACCTGAAATAACTGTACACGAGATAACATATATAAGTTAGTTTATTTTTAAACTTGAATATCAATACATATTGAAAAAATGACTCGACCCCACATATTACGCCACGGACGTTTGCAAAACAATTTTACCCTCCAAAATACACACATGATACATAACTTATGCAATTATGTTACATTATATAATAGATTATTTAATATATTTCAAATGATATATTTAATATATAAATGATTATTGAACATATTTAATACTTCGCACCACCCAGCACTTAGAGAAATTAAAACACTCTCTCTCTCTCTCACACACCCTGGTACAATTGCTTTCTTTAATGAGCTCATTTTTTGAAATTTTAAAGACTTAGTTTCATTTTTACAAGTGTGTGACTTTCGCCTTGGTCATTATTTTAAATTATGTGAAAAGTAGAAAAGATGTTGGAACGTTCTCACCAAATTGTTGGATAAGCCTCACCGCACTTCTAGGGTCGTATTCTTCGTGCACAATCTGTATTTTTTACTTCGTTCTAATAGCCCACACCGTCGTGTCTGCCAACGAAAACGCCTCGGACAGATTCTATACGCACTACGTGATTAACGATCCATCAGCCGGTGACGCCTATCCAAGTACTTTACCGCCCCAACATTTTAAATGTTTTATTCAGTTAATAAACCACTTTTAGTTGTGAAAAATTAAACTTCACACTGGGTGAACGGTTTTGCCGGCCGGCTGCGTCCACGCGTTTTGATGAAATGACACAGATCCTTTGTCCCATATTTCTTAGGTGGGGCGCAAACTACGTCATCAGGTTATTGTTTGTCTGTTTACAGTTTCAACAACACATTCCTCGTCGCTGGTGTCATCAGGGATTGGCACTTTATCTCAATATATGACATACAGTTTTTTGCTGGGCTTCACGTTTTTTGCTATGAAACAGTTAGAATCCTGGCAAATATTTGTATAGTTCACTCACTGTAGATTTACAAAGATTATTAAAGGTTTATTTAATTTTGACCAAATCGTAAAAAAAAAGGATACAATACTTATGGTTTTTTATACCATGTTTATGTTAATTAAAATTTGTACCAGGATTGTACCATCACAAAACCCCTCAATGAAAGATTTTGTGCCGAAGCATAAAAACTTTCATTGACCCTTTCATTCTTCCTAAAGGGATCAGCCAGGATAGGTCGCCACAACCCCCTTACAATTTATATAAAAGAGAATCAACAACTCACCCGTGGTCTGTTGATGATGACAGTACCTGCATGACCTTACTGGACTTCTCCTTCGAGATCCCAACACCATAAGGCCATTTAGGCGCGTAACGCCCCTGCTCTGACGCGCTGGCCAGCTCAGGACCGCTGTCACAACATCACCAAACACTGAAATAATAAATGAAAAATAATCAAAATAGTGGCTTGTTATATTACTCTATCCTTAACTAATCTGGTTCCCCTTAGCTAAGTGCTGGTTTGTGCCAATAAGCACTGGGTTTGCTTGAATTACTAGAAATATAATATAAAAATTGTAACACACAAGAATTATAAAGAATTTCCATTCTCATTATGGACTACCCTGAATTATTAAATCGTTTCGATTCCCATCGATAATAATTAACCCTTTCTGTTTTATAATTATTATAATTATAAAAGAAACACATATTGATATAAAAGAATTCAATTATAACTGAAAAAATGGAACTTCCCATAGAAATTTCCCAAATATTCAAACATAGAGAAAAACAAATTATAGAGAAACAAAATAATTAATAAATCTTATTGAATTCTTAAATTAAAATTATTATTATTAAAATTATCATTATTATTATTAACAGGTAATAATTGGCGCTGTTAATAATTTTTACCCCTCTTTCTCCTCCACACACACTATTTCCATAAATTGTTAAAATTTCATAACATAATACATGATACATAATAATACACTTTATCATTATTTTAATACATTTTAAATTCACATTTAATCTTGATTAAGATTTGCATTAAAATTTGCATATTCTATTTAAAGTTGCATTCAAATTACAAAATTTACAATTTCAATTAATTAATTAATTAGATATCAATTATTTATTATAATTATTAATATTTATTTCACATTTATTATTAATATTCATATTATTATTATTACTTCATTCATTTATCATTACCTCACTAACTACCTAACCTTCACCTTCTAATCATTGTTTAGTCTGGGTGACTCCTATATTCACTCTACTTTTACTTATTATAATCTTACTCACCTTCTTCTAACTAACCACCAAATTTACCTATCATGACACCAATATCTCTATTATAAACACCTTTACTAATTTCATTTCGACGATAAATCCTATAGCACCGCGCGTCTTTGTATAGAGATGGGTGTTCCCTAACTGGCTATATACATTCATAATATTTTGCCCTTCCAAAAAATTCGGCAAACACTCCCTTAAACTACGCTAATACCTGCCACAACGCTATACGTTGGCTACTCCTTATTACCTCACCCCCACTACAAAATATCATCAACAACAAATATATGTTTATACCTTGACTTTACTCACCTCTACAAATAACCACTAACTACTGTGTCCCTAAAATATCTAATACTTCTCTTTGTATTATTTTCTTTAAACATTCTTAACTATCTAACTCCCTTTACTTCAATCAAATAACTCACCTGCTTCTATTTCAATACCCAGGCTCCATCCCTGTTTAAACACTTACTGTAATCATTGACAATTGTCTTATAAAATTCATCTCTCACCTACTCATAACAGTACCTCTCAAAATTCAAATATATATTCTTACTTAATCATTAGAAATTTTTTATTATTATTCATTAGAAATTACCTTCATTACAAATTAAATAATAATTTACTTCATTAGAAACCTTCTATTATAATTAATAATTTACTTCTGTTACAAATTAGTACAACTTTCTTTTGTACCCTTTTAATTCAGTAATTGACCTTTAAATATTATTCATTTGTTTAAACTTGTTTAATTAAACAAAACATGTTAATTATTAAAATACATAATAACTGGTGTACACAAAATATACCTGTAATACAACATCAAAAATACATAAATATACTGATATATAAATACATGTAATACAATGAAAATTATATAATCCAAACACATCATTTTGTTATTTATCAAACTCAGTCCATAGCAGTCCAATTCAATACCACTTTTCACGTATATTAAATGTTCATTACACAATTAAAACAGTCTATCCTCCATCGTTGAATAACATTCTTATCTTAGGTCTATTTAATTTATTGTCTAATGAATAAATTTTATGATTAGAAACATTATATTCATATTCATATATCAAACAAATATATCCAGTCACGATCGAGTAGGGTTCTGTCTATCTCAGTAATATCATATGTTATAATTTGGGTATTCATCTTGTAATTATCATCATAATTTTCTACCACAGGTAAGTACTTATTCTCATCATTTATTGTTATTTCAATATCATTGTTACTACAAGGTAAGTATTCATTATTTTCATCCACCATATCTATGCCTAACCTCTCTACAAGTTCTCTGTACTTTCTATTTACTTTAAAAAATTGTATTACTTTCTTTTTCTCACAATACCTCTCTACGCTTTCTCTCTTAATACATTTCTCTCCATAACACCAAATTACACTCTCTCTCTCTCTCCAAATATGCAGGGGTCCCTAACGTAAACTTACTGCACCACTTATTAGGTACACAAAAACACCAAGAAACTTTAGTTGTAGACCTATCGTCTTCCAAATATAAATTGAAGGAACTCTTGTCCTTATAAAAAATACGTGAAGACATTTCTTCACCCCCTAACACAACATCAAAAGAAAATTCTACCCCCTGCACCCCTTGTACAAAAATACTTTCTTTCAGTTCTCTTTCTGACTCAATACACTCAAACACTTCATTATCACTCATAATACTTTCATTATCATTTTCTAACACCATATTCTCACTACCTGTAAATTCTTTATTCGAGTTATCACTATTCCTTACGTTATTGGTCAGTACTTTGTTTTTCGTACTGTTTTCACTACTATTCGCCTTCTGTTTTTCTAGTTGAATTAAACTCTCGTCCAATTTTTTAATGACCTTCTCACACTGCTTAATGAGCTTATCGTTACCGATTTTAATTTCATTCTTTAATTCCTTAAATTGTTTATCAAATTTGTCATTCAAATTTGTAAATTTGATATAAGAATCGCTTTTTTGCTTATCTAATTTTTTGTCTAAATTATCAAACTTAACACTCTGTTCATCAAATTTATTTAATAAGAGCTGCATCATAGCAGCAGTACTATCTGATTTACTTTCTGGACTAACTGACATGGATGTAGAGACCTTCTCTGTTTCTACATATACAACAGATACAGGTGTATCTGCCTCGTCAGTCCGACTCGTTTGAGTTGGTTGAACATCCATCTCACCAGTCAAATTTACATCAGCTGTGCTGATTTCTATTGTAATATTATCATTAGTACTCATGTTTGCAATTTGATGTTGTTAAAACATATATGTTTATAACCTAAAAAAATTTAAAAATTTGGCACGTGTTACGTACTTTAGCACTATTACCTCAGGTAGTTATTTCACATTCAGGTAGGTATACTCCACATAAAATTATGTTTTATGTCGAGTCCATGTTCGGCACGCGCCATTTGTAACTAATGGTTTTATTGTTTAATTGTTACAATAATATTGTGTGTACTAAGAGATTACGTTCACTTTGGAAACCGGACGCCATGTTGTCAGATTGGGCAACTTCATACAAATTTACACTTCGGGCCAAGATTCGGGTAACACGAACCCGATTTGTGAAATATACTACCTGAAATAACTGTACACGAGATAACATATATAAGTTAGTTTATTTTTAAACTTGAATATCAATACATATTGAAAAAATGACTCGACCCCACATATTACGCCACGGACGTTTGCAAAACAATTTTACCCTCCAAAATACACACATGATACATAACTTATGCAATTATGTTACATTATATAATAGATTATTTAATATATTTCAAATGATATATTTAATATATAAATGATTATTGAACATATTTAATACTTCGCACCACCCAGCACTTAGAGAAATTAAAACACTCTCTCTCTCTCTCACACACCCTGGTACAATTGCTTTCTTTAATGAGCTCATTTTTTGAAATTTTAAAGACTTAGTTTCATTTTTACAAGTGTGTGACTTTCGCCTTGGTCATTATTTTAAATTATGTGAAAAGTAGAAAAGATGTTGGAACGTTCTCACCAAATTGTTGGATAAGCCTCACCGCACTTCTAGGGTCGTATTCTTCGTGCACAATCTGTATTTTTTACTTCGTTCTAATAGCCCACACCGTCGTGTCTGCCAACGAAAACGCCTCGGACAGATTCTATACGCACTACGTGATTAACGATCCATCAGCCGGTGACGCCTATCCAAGTACTTTACCGCCCCAACATTTTAAATGTTTTATTCAGTTAATAAACCACTTTTAGTTGTGAAAAATTAAACTTCACACTGGGTGAACGGTTTTGCCGGCCGGCTGCGTCCACGCGTTTTGATGAAATGACACAGATCCTTTGTCCCATATTTCTTAGGTGGGGCGCAAACTACGTCATCAGGTTATTGTTTGTCTGTTTACAGTTTCAACAACACATTCCTCGTCGCTGGTGTCATCAGGGATTGGCACTTTATCTCAATATATGACATACGGTTTTTTGCTGGGCTTCACGTTTTTTGCTATGAAACAGTTAGAATCCTGGCAAATATTTGTATAGTTCACTCACTGTAGATTTACAAAGATTATTAAAGGTTTATTTAATTTTGACCAAATCGTAAAAAAAAAGGATACAATACTTATGGTTTTTTATACCATGTTTATGTTAATTAAAATTTGTACCAGGATTGTACCATCACAAAACCCCTCAATGAAAGATTTTGTGCCGAAGCATAAAAACTTTCATTGACCCTTTCATTCTTCCTAAAGGGATCAGCCAGGATAGGTCGCCACAACCCCCTTACAATTTATATAAAAGAGAATCAACAACTCACCCGTGGTCTGTTGATGATGACAGTACCTGCATGACCTTACTGGACTTCTCCTTCGAGATCCCAACACCATAAGGCCATTTAGGCGCGTAACGCCCCTGCTCTGACGCGCTGGCCAGCTCAGGACCGCTGTCACAACATCACCAAACACTGAAATAATAAATGAAAAATAATCAAAATAGTGGCTTGTTATATTACTCTATCCTTAACTAATCTGGTTCCCCTTAGCTAAGTGCTGGTTTGTGCCAATAAGCACTGGGTTTGCTTGAATTACTAGAAATATAATATAAAAATTGTAACACACAAGAATTATAAAGAATTTCCATTCTCATTATGGACTACCCTGAATTATTAAATCGTTTCGATTCCCATCGATAATAATTAACCCTTTCTGTTTTATAATTATTATAATTATAAAAGAAACACATATTGATATAAAAGAATTCAATTATAACTGAAAAAATGGAACTTCCCATAGAAATTTCCCAAATATTCAAACATAGAGAAAAACAAATTATAGAGAAACAAAATAATTAATAAATCTTATTGAATTCTTAAATTAAAATTATTATTATTAAAATTATCATTATTATTATTAACAGGTAATAATTGGCGCTGTTAATAATTTTTACCCCTCTTTCTCCTCCACACACACTATTTCCATAAATTGTTAAAATTTCATAACATAATACATGATACATAATAATACACTTTATCATTATTTTAATACATTTTAAATTCACATTTAATCTTGATTAAGATTTGCATTAAAATTTGCATATTCTATTTAAAGTTGCATTCAAATTACAAAATTTACAATTTCAATTAATTAATTAATTAGATATCAATTATTTATTATAATTATTAATATTTATTTCACATTTATTATTAATATTCATATTATTATTACTTCATTCATTTATCATTACCTCACTAACTACCTAACCTTCACCTTCTAATCATTGTTTAGTCTGGGTGACTCCTATATTCACTCTACTTTTACTTATTATAATCTTACTCACCTTCTTCTAACTAACCACCAAATTTACCTATCATGACACCAATATCTCTATTATAAACACCTTTACTAATTTCATTTCGACGATAAATCCTATAGCACCGCGCGTCTTTGTATAGAGATGGGTGTTCCCTAACTGGCTATATACATTCATAATATTTTGCCCTTCCAAAAAATTCGGCAAACACTCCCTTAAACTACGCTAATACCTGCCACAACGCTATACGTTGGCTACTCCTTATTACCTCACCCCCACTACAAAATATCATCAACAACAAATATATGTTTATACCTTGACTTTACTCACCTCTACAAATAACCACTAACTACTGTGTCCCTAAAATATCTAATACTTCTCTTTGTATTATTTTCTTTAAACATTCTTAACTATCTAACTCCCTTTACTTCAATCAAATAACTCACCTGCTTCTATTTCAATACCCAGGCTCCATCCCTGTTTAAACACTTACTGTAATCATTGACAATTGTCTTATAAAATTCATCTCTCACCTACTCATAACAGTACCTCTCAAAATTCAAATATATATTCTTACTTAATCATTAGAAATTTTTTATTATTATTCATTAGAAATTACCTTCATTACAAATTAAATAATAATTTACTTCATTAGAAACCTTCTATTATAATTAATAATTTACTTCTGTTACAAATTAGTACAACTTTCTTTTGTACCCTTTTAATTCAGTAATTGACCTTTAAATATTATTCATTTGTTTAAACTTGTTTAATTAAACAAAACATGTTAATTATTAAAATACATAATAACTGGTGTACACAAAATATACCTGTAATACAACATCAAAAATACATAAATATACTGATATATAAATACATGTAATACAATGAAAATTATATAATCCAAACACATCATTTTGTTATTTATCAAACTCAGTCCATAGCAGTCCAATTCAATACCACTTTTCACGTATATTAAATGTTCATTACACAATTAAAACAGTCTATCCTCCATCGTTGAATAACATTCTTATCTTAGGTCTATTTAATTTATTGTCTAATGAATAAATTTTATGATTAGAAACATTATATTCATATTCATATATCAAACAAATATATCCAGTCACGATCGAGTAGGGTTCTGTCTATCTCAGTAATATCATATGTTATAATTTGGGTATTCATCTTGTAATTATCATCATAATTTTCTACCACAGGTAAGTACTTATTCTCATCATTTATTGTTATTTCAATATCATTGTTACTACAAGGTAAGTATTCATTATTTTCATCCACCATATCTATGCCTAACCTCTCTACAAGTTCTCTGTACTTTCTATTTACTTTAAAAAATTGTATTACTTTCTTTTTCTCACAATACCTCTCTACGCTTTCTCTCTTAATACATTTCTCTCCATAACACCAAATTACACTCTCTCTCTCTCTCCAAATATGCAGGGGTCCCTAACGTAAACTTACTGCACCACTTATTAGGTACACAAAAACACCAAGAAACTTTAGTTGTAGACCTATCGTCTTCCAAATATAAATTGAAGGAACTCTTGTCCTTATAAAAAATACGTGAAGACATTTCTTCACCCCCTAACACAACATCAAAAGAAAATTCTACCCCCTGCACCCCTTGTACAAAAATACTTTCTTTCAGTTCTCTTTCTGACTCAATACACTCAAACACTTCATTATCACTCATAATACTTTCATTATCATTTTCTAACACCATATTCTCACTACCTGTAAATTCTTTATTCGAGTTATCACTATTCCTTACGTTATTGGTCAGTACTTTGTTTTTCGTACTGTTTTCACTACTATTCGCCTTCTGTTTTTCTAGTTGAATTAAACTCTCGTCCAATTTTTTAATGACCTTCTCACACTGCTTAATGAGCTTATCGTTACCGATTTTAATTTCATTCTTTAATTCCTTAAATTGTTTATCAAATTTGTCATTCAAATTTGTAAATTTGATATAAGAATCGCTTTTTTGCTTATCTAATTTTTTGTCTAAATTATCAAACTTAACACTCTGTTCATCAAATTTATTTAATAAGAGCTGCATCATAGCAGCAGTACTATCTGATTTACTTTCTGGACTAACTGACATGGATGTAGAGACCTTCTCTGTTTCTACATATACAACAGATACAGGTGTATCTGCCTCGTCAGTCCGACTCGTTTGAGTTGGTTGAACATCCATCTCACCAGTCAAATTTACATCAGCTGTGCTGATTTCTATTGTAATATTATCATTAGTACTCATGTTTGCAATTTGATGTTGTTAAAACATATATGTTTATAACCTAAAAAAATTTAAAAATTTGGCACGTGTTACGTACTTTAGCACTATTACCTCAGGTAGTTATTTCACATTCAGGTAGGTATACTCCACATAAAATTATGTTTTATGTCGAGTCCATGTTCGGCACGCGCCATTTGTAACTAATGGTTTTATTGTTTAATTGTTACAATAATATTGTGTGTACTAAGAGATTACGTTCACTTTGGAAACCGGACGCCATGTTGTCAGATTGGGCAACTTCATACAAATTTACACTTCGGGCCAAGATTCGGGTAACACGAACCCGATTTGTGAAATATACTACCTGAAATAACTGTACACGAGATAACATATATAAGTTAGTTTATTTTTAAACTTGAATATCAATACATATTGAAAAAATGACTCGACCCCACATATTACGCCACGGACGTTTGCAAAACAATTTTACCCTCCAAAATACACACATGATACATAACTTATGCAATTATGTTACATTATATAATAGATTATTTAATATATTTCAAATGATATATTTAATATATAAATGATTATTGAACATATTTAATACTTCGCACCACCCAGCACTTAGAGAAATTAAAACACTCTCTCTCTCTCTCACACACCCTGGTACAATTGCTTTCTTTAATGAGCTCATTTTTTGAAATTTTAAAGACTTAGTTTCATTTTTACAAGTGTGTGACTTTCGCCTTGGTCATTATTTTAAATTATGTGAAAAGTAGAAAAGATGTTGGAACGTTCTCACCAAATTGTTGGATAAGCCTCACCGCACTTCTAGGGTCGTATTCTTCGTGCACAATCTGTATTTTTTACTTCGTTCTAATAGCCCACACCGTCGTGTCTGCCAACGAAAACGCCTCGGACAGATTCTATACGCACTACGTGATTAACGATCCATCAGCCGGTGACGCCTATCCAAGTACTTTACCGCCCCAACATTTTAAATGTTTTATTCAGTTAATAAACCACTTTTAGTTGTGAAAAATTAAACTTCACACTGGGTGAACGGTTTTGCCGGCCGGCTGCGTCCACGCGTTTTGATGAAATGACACAGATCCTTTGTCCCATATTTCTTAGGTGGGGCGCAAACTACGTCATCAGGTTATTGTTTGTCTGTTTACAGTTTCAACAACACATTCCTCGTCGCTGGTGTCATCAGGGATTGGCACTTTATCTCAATATATGACATACGGTTTTTTGCTGGGCTTCACGTTTTTTGCTATGAAACAGTTAGAATCCTGGCAAATATTTGTATAGTTCACTCACTGTAGATTTACAAAGATTATTAAAGGTTTATTTAATTTTGACCAAATCGTAAAAAAAAAGGATACAATACTTATGGTTTTTTATACCATGTTTATGTTAATTAAAATTTGTACCAGGATTGTACCATCACAAAACCCCTCAATGAAAGATTTTGTGCCGAAGCATAAAAACTTTCATTGACCCTTTCATTCTTCCTAAAGGGATCAGCCAGGATAGGTCGCCACAACCCCCTTACAATTTATATAAAAGAGAATCAACAACTCACCCGTGGTCTGTTGATGATGACAGTACCTGCATGACCTTACTGGACTTCTCCTTCGAGATCCCAACACCATAAGGCCATTTAGGCGCGTAACGCCCCTGCTCTGACGCGCTGGCCAGCTCAGGACCGCTGTCACAACATCACCAAACACTGAAATAATAAATGAAAAATAATCAAAATAGTGGCTTGTTATATTACTCTATCCTTAACTAATCTGGTTCCCCTTAGCTAAGTGCTGGTTTGTGCCAATAAGCACTGGGTTTGCTTGAATTACTAGAAATATAATATAAAAATTGTAACACACAAGAATTATAAAGAATTTCCATTCTCATTATGGACTACCCTGAATTATTAAATCGTTTCGATTCCCATCGATAATAATTAACCCTTTCTGTTTTATAATTATTATAATTATAAAAGAAACACATATTGATATAAAAGAATTCAATTATAACTGAAAAAATGGAACTTCCCATAGAAATTTCCCAAATATTCAAACATAGAGAAAAACAAATTATAGAGAAACAAAATAATTAATAAATCTTATTGAATTCTTAAATTAAAATTATTATTATTAAAATTATCATTATTATTATTAACAGGTAATAATTGGCGCTGTTAATAATTTTTACCCCTCTTTCTCCTCCACACACACTATTTCCATAAATTGTTAAAATTTCATAACATAATACATGATACATAATAATACACTTTATCATTATTTTAATACATTTTAAATTCACATTTAATCTTGATTAAGATTTGCATTAAAATTTGCATATTCTATTTAAAGTTGCATTCAAATTACAAAATTTACAATTTCAATTAATTAATTAATTAGATATCAATTATTTATTATAATTATTAATATTTATTTCACATTTATTATTAATATTCATATTATTATTATTACTTCATTCATTTATCATTACCTCACTAACTACCTAACCTTCACCTTCTAATCATTGTTTAGTCTGGGTGACTCCTATATTCACTCTACTTTTACTTATTATAATCTTACTCACCTTCTTCTAACTAACCACCAAATTTACCTATCATGACACCAATATCTCTATTATAAACACCTTTACTAATTTCATTTCGACGATAAATCCTATAGCACCGCGCGTCTTTGTATAGAGATGGGTGTTCCCTAACTGGCTATATACATTCATAATATTTTGCCCTTCCAAAAAATTCGGCAAACACTCCCTTAAACTACGCTAATACCTGCCACAACGCTATACGTTGGCTACTCCTTATTACCTCACCCCCACTACAAAATATCATCAACAACAAATATATGTTTATACCTTGACTTTACTCACCTCTACAAATAACCACTAACTACTGTGTCCCTAAAATATCTAATACTTCTCTTTGTATTATTTTCTTTAAACATTCTTAACTATCTAACTCCCTTTACTTCAATCAAATAACTCACCTGCTTCTATTTCAATACCCAGGCTCCATCCCTGTTTAAACACTTACTGTAATCATTGACAATTGTCTTATAAAATTCATCTCTCACCTACTCATAACAGTACCTCTCAAAATTCAAATATATATTCTTACTTAATCATTAGAAATTTTTTATTATTATTCATTAGAAATTACCTTCATTACAAATTAAATAATAATTTACTTCATTAGAAACCTTCTATTATAATTAATAATTTACTTCTGTTACAAATTAGTACAACTTTCTTTTGTACCCTTTTAATTCAGTAATTGACCTTTAAATATTATTCATTTGTTTAAACTTGTTTAATTAAACAAAACATGTTAATTATTAAAATACATAATAACTGGTGTACACAAAATATACCTGTAATACAACATCAAAAATACATAAATATACTGATATATAAATACATGTAATACAATGAAAATTATATAATCCAAACACATCATTTTGTTATTTATCAAACTCAGTCCATAGCAGTCCAATTCAATACCACTTTTCACGTATATTAAATGTTCATTACACAATTAAAACAGTCTATCCTCCATCGTTGAATAACATTCTTATCTTAGGTCTATTTAATTTATTGTCTAATGAATAAATTTTATGATTAGAAACATTATATTCATATTCATATATCAAACAAATATATCCAGTCACGATCGAGTAGGGTTCTGTCTATCTCAGTAATATCATATGTTATAATTTGGGTATTCATCTTGTAATTATCATCATAATTTTCTACCACAGGTAAGTACTTATTCTCATCATTTATTGTTATTTCAATATCATTGTTACTACAAGGTAAGTATTCATTATTTTCATCCACCATATCTATGCCTAACCTCTCTACAAGTTCTCTGTACTTTCTATTTACTTTAAAAAATTGTATTACTTTCTTTTTCTCACAATACCTCTCTACGCTTTCTCTCTTAATACATTTCTCTCCATAACACCAAATTACACTCTCTCTCTCTCTCCAAATATGCAGGGGTCCCTAACGTAAACTTACTGCACCACTTATTAGGTACACAAAAACACCAAGAAACTTTAGTTGTAGACCTATCGTCTTCCAAATATAAATTGAAGGAACTCTTGTCCTTATAAAAAATACGTGAAGACATTTCTTCACCCCCTAACACAACATCAAAAGAAAATTCTACCCCCTGCACCCCTTGTACAAAAATACTTTCTTTCAGTTCTCTTTCTGACTCAATACACTCAAACACTTCATTATCACTCATAATACTTTCATTATCATTTTCTAACACCATATTCTCACTACCTGTAAATTCTTTATTCGAGTTATCACTATTCCTTACGTTATTGGTCAGTACTTTGTTTTTCGTACTGTTTTCACTACTATTCGCCTTCTGTTTTTCTAGTTGAATTAAACTCTCGTCCAATTTTTTAATGACCTTCTCACACTGCTTAATGAGCTTATCGTTACCGATTTTAATTTCATTCTTTAATTCCTTAAATTGTTTATCAAATTTGTCATTCAAATTTGTAAATTTGATATAAGAATCGCTTTTTTGCTTATCTAATTTTTTGTCTAAATTATCAAACTTAACACTCTGTTCATCAAATTTATTTAATAAGAGCTGCATCATAGCAGCAGTACTATCTGATTTACTTTCTGGACTAACTGACATGGATGTAGAGACCTTCTCTGTTTCTACATATACAACAGATACAGGTGTATCTGCCTCGTCAGTCCGACTCGTTTGAGTTGGTTGAACATCCATCTCACCAGTCAAATTTACATCAGCTGTGCTGATTTCTATTGTAATATTATCATTAGTACTCATGTTTGCAATTTGATGTTGTTAAAACATATATGTTTATAACCTAAAAAAATTTAAAAATTTGGCACGTGTTACGTACTTTAGCACTATTACCTCAGGTAGTTATTTCACATTCAGGTAGGTATACTCCACATAAAATTATGTTTTATGTCGAGTCCATGTTCGGCACGCGCCATTTGTAACTAATGGTTTTATTGTTTAATTGTTACAATAATATTGTGTGTACTAAGAGATTACGTTCACTTTGGAAACCGGACGCCATGTTGTCAGATTGGGCAACTTCATACAAATTTACACTTCGGGCCAAGATTCGGGTAACACGAACCCGATTTGTGAAATATACTACCTGAAATAACTGTACACGAGATAACATATATAAGTTAGTTTATTTTTAAACTTGAATATCAATACATATTGAAAAAATGACTCGACCCCACATATTACGCCACGGACGTTTGCAAAACAATTTTACCCTCCAAAATACACACATGATACATAACTTATGCAATTATGTTACATTATATAATAGATTATTTAATATATTTCAAATGATATATTTAATATATAAATGATTATTGAACATATTTAATACTTCGCACCACCCAGCACTTAGAGAAATTAAAACACTCTCTCTCTCTCTCACACACCCTGGTACAATTGCTTTCTTTAATGAGCTCATTTTTTGAAATTTTAAAGACTTAGTTTCATTTTTACAAGTGTGTGACTTTCGCCTTGGTCATTATTTTAAATTATGTGAAAAGTAGAAAAGATGTTGGAACGTTCTCACCAAATTGTTGGATAAGCCTCACCGCACTTCTAGGGTCGTATTCTTCGTGCACAATCTGTATTTTTTACTTCGTTCTAATAGCCCACACCGTCGTGTCTGCCAACGAAAACGCCTCGGACAGATTCTATACGCACTACGTGATTAACGATCCATCAGCCGGTGACGCCTATCCAAGTACTTTACCGCCCCAACATTTTAAATGTTTTATTCAGTTAATAAACCACTTTTAGTTGTGAAAAATTAAACTTCACACTGGGTGAACGGTTTTGCCGGCCGGCTGCGTCCACGCGTTTTGATGAAATGACACAGATCCTTTGTCCCATATTTCTTAGGTGGGGCGCAAACTACGTCATCAGGTTATTGTTTGTCTGTTTACAGTTTCAACAACACATTCCTCGTCGCTGGTGTCATCAGGGATTGGCACTTTATCTCAATATATGACATACGGTTTTTTGCTGGGCTTCACGTTTTTTGCTATGAAACAGTTAGAATCCTGGCAAATATTTGTATAGTTCACTCACTGTAGATTTACAAAGATTATTAAAGGTTTATTTAATTTTGACCAAATCGTAAAAAAAAAGGATACAATACTTATGGTTTTTTATACCATGTTTATGTTAATTAAAATTTGTACCAGGATTGTACCATCACAAAACCCCTCAATGAAAGATTTTGTGCCGAAGCATAAAAACTTTCATTGACCCTTTCATTCTTCCTAAAGGGATCAGCCAGGATAGGTCGCCACAACCCCCTTACAATTTATATAAAAGAGAATCAACAACTCACCCGTGGTCTGTTGATGATGACAGTACCTGCATGACCTTACTGGACTTCTCCTTCGAGATCCCAACACCATAAGGCCATTTAGGCGCGTAACGCCCCTGCTCTGACGCGCTGGCCAGCTCAGGACCGCTGTCACAACATCACCAAACACTGAAATAATAAATGAAAAATAATCAAAATAGTGGCTTGTTATATTACTCTATCCTTAACTAATCTGGTTCCCCTTAGCTAAGTGCTGGTTTGTGCCAATAAGCACTGGGTTTGCTTGAATTACTAGAAATATAATATAAAAATTGTAACACACAAGAATTATAAAGAATTTCCATTCTCATTATGGACTACCCTGAATTATTAAATCGTTTCGATTCCCATCGATAATAATTAACCCTTTCTGTTTTATAATTATTATAATTATAAAAGAAACACATATTGATATAAAAGAATTCAATTATAACTGAAAAAATGGAACTTCCCATAGAAATTTCCCAAATATTCAAACATAGAGAAAAACAAATTATAGAGAAACAAAATAATTAATAAATCTTATTGAATTCTTAAATTAAAATTATTATTATTAAAATTATCATTATTATTATTAACAGGTAATAATTGGCGCTGTTAATAATTTTTACCCCTCTTTCTCCTCCACACACACTATTTCCATAAATTGTTAAAATTTCATAACATAATACATGATACATAATAATACACTTTATCATTATTTTAATACATTTTAAATTCACATTTAATCTTGATTAAGATTTGCATTAAAATTTGCATATTCTATTTAAAGTTGCATTCAAATTACAAAATTTACAATTTCAATTAATTAATTAATTAGATATCAATTATTTATTATAATTATTAATATTTATTTCACATTTATTATTAATATTCATATTATTATTATTACTTCATTCATTTATCATTACCTCACTAACTACCTAACCTTCACCTTCTAATCATTGTTTAGTCTGGGTGACTCCTATATTCACTCTACTTTTACTTATTATAATCTTACTCACCTTCTTCTAACTAACCACCAAATTTACCTATCATGACACCAATATCTCTATTATAAACACCTTTACTAATTTCATTTCGACGATAAATCCTATAGCACCGCGCGTCTTTGTATAGAGATGGGTGTTCCCTAACTGGCTATATACATTCATAATATTTTGCCCTTCCAAAAAATTCGGCAAACACTCCCTTAAACTACGCTAATACCTGCCACAACGCTATACGTTGGCTACTCCTTATTACCTCACCCCCACTACAAAATATCATCAACAACAAATATATGTTTATACCTTGACTTTACTCACCTCTACAAATAACCACTAACTACTGTGTCCCTAAAATATCTAATACTTCTCTTTGTATTATTTTCTTTAAACATTCTTAACTATCTAACTCCCTTTACTTCAATCAAATAACTCACCTGCTTCTATTTCAATACCCAGGCTCCATCCCTGTTTAAACACTTACTGTAATCATTGACAATTGTCTTATAAAATTCATCTCTCACCTACTCATAACAGTACCTCTCAAAATTCAAATATATATTCTTACTTAATCATTAGAAATTTTTTATTATTATTCATTAGAAATTACCTTCATTACAAATTAAATAATAATTTACTTCATTAGAAACCTTCTATTATAATTAATAATTTACTTCTGTTACAAATTAGTACAACTTTCTTTTGTACCCTTTTAATTCAGTAATTGACCTTTAAATATTATTCATTTGTTTAAACTTGTTTAATTAAACAAAACATGTTAATTATTAAAATACATAATAACTGGTGTACACAAAATATACCTGTAATACAACATCAAAAATACATAAATATACTGATATATAAATACATGTAATACAATGAAAATTATATAATCCAAACACATCATTTTGTTATTTATCAAACTCAGTCCATAGCAGTCCAATTCAATACTACTTTTCACGTATATTAAATGTTCATTACACAATTAAAACAGTCTATCCTCCATCGTTGAATAACATTCTTATCTTAGGTCTATTTAATTTATTGTCTAATGAATAAATTTTATGATTAGAAACATTATATTCATATTCATATATCAAACAAATATATCCAGTCACGATCGAGTAGGGTTCTGTCTATCTCAGTAATATCATATGTTATAATTTGGGTATTCATCTTGTAATTATCATCATAATTTTCTACCACAGGTAAGTACTTATTCTCATCATTTATTGTTATTTCAATATCATTGTTACTACAAGGTAAGTATTCATTATTTTCATCCACCATATCTATGCCTAACCTCTCTACAAGTTCTCTGTACTTTCTATTTACTTTAAAAAATTGTATTACTTTCTTTTTCTCACAATACCTCTCTACGCTTTCTCTCTTAATACATTTCTCTCCATAACACCAAATTACACTCTCTCTCTCTCTCTCCAAATATGCAGGGGTCCCTAACGTAAACTTACTGCACCACTTATTAGGTACACAAAAACACCAAGAAACTTTAGTTGTAGACCTATCGTCTTCCAAATATAAATTGAAGGAACTCTTGTCCTTATAAAAAATACGTGAAGACATTTCTTCACCCCCTAACACAACATCAAAAGAAAATTCTACCCCCTGCACCCCTTGTACAAAAATACTTTCTTTCAGTTCTCTTTCTGACTCAATACACTCAAACACTTCATTATCACTCATAATACTTTCATTATCATTTTCTAACACCATATTCTCACTACCTGTAAATTCTTTATTCGAGTTATCACTATTCCTTACGTTATTGGTCAGTACTTTGTTTTTCGTACTGTTTTCACTACTATTCGCCTTCTGTTTTTCTAGTTGAATTAAACTCTCGTCCAATTTTTTAATGACCTTCTCACACTGCTTAATGAGCTTATCGTTACCGATTTTAATTTCATTCTTTAATTCCTTAAATTGTTTATCAAATTTGTCATTCAAATTTGTAAATTTGATATAAGAATCGCTTTTTTGCTTATCTAATTTTTTGTCTAAATTATCAAACTTAACACTCTGTTCATCAAATTTATTTAATAAGAGCTGCATCATAGCAGCAGTACTATCTGATTTACTTTCTGGACTAACTGACATGGATGTAGAGACCTTCTCTGTTTCTACATATACAACAGATACAGGTGTATCTGCCTCGTCAGTCCGACTCGTTTGAGTTGGTTGAACATCCATCTCACCAGTCAAATTTACATCAGCTGTGCTGATTTCTATTGTAATATTATCATTAGTACTCATGTTTGCAATTTGATGTTGTTAAAACATATATGTTTATAACCTCAAAAAATTTAAAAATTTGGCACGTGTTACGTACTTTAGCACTATTACCTCAGGTAGTTATTTCACATTCAGGTAGGTATACTCCACATAAAATTATGTTTTATGTCGAGTCCATGTTCGGCACGCGCCATTTGTAACTAATGGTTTTATTGTTTAATTGTTACAATAATATTGTGTGTACTAAGAGATTACGTTCACTTTGGAAACCGGACGCCATGTTGTCAGATTGGGCAACTTCATACAAATTTACACTTCGGGCCAAGATTCGGGTAACACGAACCCGATTTGTGAAATATACTACCTGAAATAACTGTACACGAGATAACATATATAAGTTAGTTTATTTTTAAACTTGAATATCAATACATATTGAAAAAATGACTCGACCCCACATATTACGCCACGGACGTTTGCAAAACAATTTTACCCTCCAAAATACACACATGATACATAACTTATGCAATTATGTTACATTATATAATAGATTATTTAATATATTTCAAATGATATATTTAATATATAAATGATTATTGAACATATTTAATACTTCGCACCACCCAGCACTTAGAGAAATTAAAACACTCTCTCTCTCTCTCACACACCCTGGTACAATTGCTTTCTTTAATGAGCTCATTTTTTGAAATTTTAAAGACTTAGTTTCATTTTTACAAGTGTGTGACTTTCGCCTTGGTCATTATTTTAAATTATGTGAAAAGTAGAAAAGATGTTGGAACGTTCTCACCAAATTGTTGGATAAGCCTCACCGCACTTCTAGGGTCGTATTCTTCGTGCACAATCTGTATTTTTTACTTCGTTCTAATAGCCCACACCGTCGTGTCTGCCAACGAAAACGCCTCGGACAGATTCTATACGCACTACGTGATTAACGATCCATCAGCCGGTGACGCCTATCCAAGTACTTTACCGCCCCAACATTTTAAATGTTTTATTCAGTTAATAAACCACTTTTAGTTGTGAAAAATTAAACTTCACACTGGGTGAACGGTTTTGCCGGCCGGCTGCGTCCACGCGTTTTGATGAAATGACACAGATCCTTTGTCCCAT
Organism: Magicicada septendecula; assembly: GCA_034769895.1. Lineage (NCBI taxonomy): Eukaryota > Metazoa > Arthropoda > Insecta > Hemiptera > Cicadidae > Magicicada > Magicicada septendecula. The sequence continues at coordinate 397,178,886 of CM068367.1, read as the reverse complement.
ATTTCTTAGGTGGGGCGCAAACTACGTCATCAGGTTATTGTTTGTCTGTTTACAGTTTCAACAACACATTCCTCGTCGCTGGTGTCATCAGGGATTGGCACTTTATCTCAATATATGACATACGGTTTTTTGCTGGGCTTCACGTTTTTTGCTATGAAACAGTTAGAATCCTGGCAAATATTTGTATAGTTCACTCACTGTAGATTTACAAAGATTATTAAAGGTTTATTTAATTTTGACCAAATCGTAAAAAAAAAGGATACAATACTTATGGTTTTTTATACCATGTTTATGTTAATTAAAATTTGTACCAGGATTGTACCATCACAAAACCCCTCAATGAAAGATTTTGTGCCGAAGCATAAAAACTTTCATTGACCCTTTCATTCTTCCTAAAGGGATCAGCCAGGATAGGTCGCCACAACCCCCTTACAATTTATATAAAAGAGAATCAACAACTCACCCGTGGTCTGTTGATGATGACAGTACCTGCATGACCTTACTGGACTTCTCCTTCGAGATCCCAACACCATAAGGCCATTTAGGCGCGTAACGCCCCTGCTCTGACGCGCTGGCCAGCTCAGGACCGCTGTCACAACATCACCAAACACTGAAATAATAAATGAAAAATAATCAAAATAGTGGCTTGTTATATTACTCTATCCTTAACTAATCTGGTTCCCCTTAGCTAAGTGCTGGTTTGTGCCAATAAGCACTGGGTTTGCTTGAATTACTAGAAATATAATATAAAAATTGTAACACACAAGAATTATAAAGAATTTCCATTCTCATTATGGACTACCCTGAATTATTAAATCGTTTCGATTCCCATCGATAATAATTAACCCTTTCTGTTTTATAATTATTATAATTATAAAAGAAACACATATTGATATAAAAGAATTCAATTATAACTGAAAAAATGGAACTTCCCATAGAAATTTCCCAAATATTCAAACATAGAGAAAAACAAATTATAGAGAAACAAAATAATTAATAAATCTTATTGAATTCTTAAATTAAAATTATTATTATTAAAATTATCATTATTATTATTAACAGGTAATAATTGGCGCTGTTAATAATTTTTACCCCTCTTTCTCCTCCACACACACTATTTCCATAAATTGTTAAAATTTCATAACATAATACATGATACATAATAATACACTTTATCATTATTTTAATACATTTTAAATTCACATTTAATCTTGATTAAGATTTGCATTAAAATTTGCATATTCTATTTAAAGTTGCATTCAAATTACAAAATTTACAATTTCAATTAATTAATTAATTAGATATCAATTATTTATTATAATTATTAATATTTATTTCACATTTATTATTAATATTCATATTATTATTATTACTTCATTCATTTATCATTACCTCACTAACTACCTAACCTTCACCTTCTAATCATTGTTTAGTCTGGGTGACTCCTATATTCACTCTACTTTTACTTATTATAATCTTACTCACCTTCTTCTAACTAACCACCAAATTTACCTATCATGACACCAATATCTCTATTATAAACACCTTTACTAATTTCATTTCGACGATAAATCCTATAGCACCGCGCGTCTTTGTATAGAGATGGGTGTTCCCTAACTGGCTATATACATTCATAATATTTTGCCCTTCCAAAAAATTCGGCAAACACTCCCTTAAACTACGCTAATACCTGCCACAACGCTATACGTTGGCTACTCCTTATTACCTCACCCCCACTACAAAATATCATCAACAACAAATATATGTTTATACCTTGACTTTACTCACCTCTACAAATAACCACTAACTACTGTGTCCCTAAAATATCTAATACTTCTCTTTGTATTATTTTCTTTAAACATTCTTAACTATCTAACTCCCTTTACTTCAATCAAATAACTCACCTGCTTCTATTTCAATACCCAGGCTCCATCCCTGTTTAAACACTTACTGTAATCATTGACAATTGTCTTATAAAATTCATCTCTCACCTACTCATAACAGTACCTCTCAAAATTCAAATATATATTCTTACTTAATCATTAGAAATTTTTTATTATTATTCATTAGAAATTACCTTCATTACAAATTAAATAATAATTTACTTCATTAGAAACCTTCTATTATAATTAATAATTTACTTCTGTTACAAATTAGTACAACTTTCTTTTGTACCCTTTTAATTCAGTAATTGACCTTTAAATATTATTCATTTGTTTAAACTTGTTTAATTAAACAAAACATGTTAATTATTAAAATACATAATAACTGGTGTACACAAAATATACCTGTAATACAACATCAAAAATACATAAATATACTGATATATAAATACATGTAATACAATGAAAATTATATAATCCAAACACATCATTTTGTTATTTATCAAACTCAGTCCATAGCAGTCCAATTCAATACCACTTTTCACGTATATTAAATGTTCATTACACAATTAAAACAGTCTATCCTCCATCGTTGAATAACATTCTTATCTTAGGTCTATTTAATTTATTGTCTAATGAATAAATTTTATGATTAGAAACATTATATTCATATTCATATATCAAACAAATATATCCAGTCACGATCGAGTAGGGTTCTGTCTATCTCAGTAATATCATATGTTATAATTTGGGTATTCATCTTGTAATTATCATCATAATTTTCTACCACAGGTAAGTACTTATTCTCATCATTTATTGTTATTTCAATATCATTGTTACTACAAGGTAAGTATTCATTATTTTCATCCACCATATCTATGCCTAACCTCTCTACAAGTTCTCTGTACTTTCTATTTACTTTAAAAAATTGTATTACTTTCTTTTTCTCACAATACCTCTCTACGCTTTCTCTCTTAATACATTTCTCTCCATAACACCAAATTACACTCTCTCTCTCTCTCCAAATATGCAGGGGTCCCTAACGTAAACTTACTGCACCACTTATTAGGTACACAAAAACACCAAGAAACTTTAGTTGTAGACCTATCGTCTTCCAAATATAAATTGAAGGAACTCTTGTCCTTATAAAAAATACGTGAAGACATTTCTTCACCCCCTAACACAACATCAAAAGAAAATTCTACCCCCTGCACCCCTTGTACAAAAATACTTTCTTTCAGTTCTCTTTCTGACTCAATACACTCAAACACTTCATTATCACTCATAATACTTTCATTATCATTTTCTAACACCATATTCTCACTACCTGTAAATTCTTTATTCGAGTTATCACTATTCCTTACGTTATTGGTCAGTACTTTGTTTTTCGTACTGTTTTCACTACTATTCGCCTTCTGTTTTTCTAGTTGAATTAAACTCTCGTCCAATTTTTTAATGACCTTCTCACACTGCTTAATGAGCTTATCGTTACCGATTTTAATTTCATTCTTTAATTCCTTAAATTGTTTATCAAATTTGTCATTCAAATTTGTAAATTTGATATAAGAATCGCTTTTTTGCTTATCTAATTTTTTGTCTAAATTATCAAACTTAACACTCTGTTCATCAAATTTATTTAATAAGAGCTGCATCATAGCAGCAGTACTATCTGATTTACTTTCTGGACTAACTGACATGGATGTAGAGACCTTCTCTGTTTCTACATATACAACAGATACAGGTGTATCTGCCTCGTCAGTCCGACTCGTTTGAGTTGGTTGAACATCCATCTCACCAGTCAAATTTACATCAGCTGTGCTGATTTCTATTGTAATATTATCATTAGTACTCATGTTTGCAATTTGATGTTGTTAAAACATATATGTTTATAACCTAAAAAAATTTAAAAATTTGGCACGTGTTACGTACTTTAGCACTATTACCTCAGGTAGTTATTTCACATTCAGGTAGGTATACTCCACATAAAATTATGTTTTATGTCGAGTCCATGTTCGGCACGCGCCATTTGTAACTAATGGTTTTATTGTTTAATTGTTACAATAATATTGTGTGTACTAAGAGATTACGTTCACTTTGGAAACCGGACGCCATGTTGTCAGATTGGGCAACTTCATACAAATTTACACTTCGGGCCAAGATTCGGGTAACACGAACCCGATTTGTGAAATATACTACCTGAAATAACTGTACACGAGATAACATATATAAGTTAGTTTATTTTTAAACTTGAATATCAATACATATTGAAAAAATGACTCGACCCCACATATTACGCCACGGACGTTTGCAAAACAATTTTACCCTCCAAAATACACACATGATACATAACTTATGCAATTATGTTACATTATATAATAGATTATTTAATATATTTCAAATGATATATTTAATATATAAATGATTATTGAACATATTTAATACTTCGCACCACCCAGCACTTAGAGAAATTAAAACACTCTCTCTCTCTCTCACACACCCTGGTACAATTGCTTTCTTTAATGAGCTCATTTTTTGAAATTTTAAAGACTTAGTTTCATTTTTACAAGTGTGTGACTTTCGCCTTGGTCATTATTTTAAATTATGTGAAAAGTAGAAAAGATGTTGGAACGTTCTCACCAAATTGTTGGATAAGCCTCACCGCACTTCTAGGGTCGTATTCTTCGTGCACAATCTGTATTTTTTACTTCGTTCTAATAGCCCACACCGTCGTGTCTGCCAACGAAAACGCCTCGGACAGATTCTATACGCACTACGTGATTAACGATCCATCAGCCGGTGACGCCTATCCAAGTACTTTACCGCCCCAACATTTTAAATGTTTTATTCAGTTAATAAACCACTTTTAGTTGTGAAAAATTAAACTTCACACTGGGTGAACGGTTTTGCCGGCCGGCTGCGTCCACGCGTTTTGATGAAATGACACAGATCCTTTGTCCCATATTTCTTAGGTGGGGCGCAAACTACGTCATCAGGTTATTGTTTGTCTGTTTACAGTTTCAACAACACATTCCTCGTCGCTGGTGTCATCAGGGATTGGCACTTTATCTCAATATATGACATACGGTTTTTTGCTGGGCTTCACGTTTTTTGCTATGAAACAGTTAGAATCCTGGCAAATATTTGTATAGTTCACTCACTGTAGATTTACAAAGATTATTAAAGGTTTATTTAATTTTGACCAAATCGTAAAAAAAAAGGATACAATACTTATGGTTTTTTATACCATGTTTATGTTAATTAAAATTTGTACCAGGATTGTACCATCACAAAACCCCTCAATGAAAGATTTTGTGCCGAAGCATAAAAACTTTCATTGACCCTTTCATTCTTCCTAAAGGGATCAGCCAGGATAGGTCGCCACAACCCCCTTACAATTTATATAAAAGAGAATCAACAACTCACCCGTGGTCTGTTGATGATGACAGTACCTGCATGACCTTACTGGACTTCTCCTTCGAGATCCCAACACCATAAGGCCATTTAGGCGCGTAACGCCCCTGCTCTGACGCGCTGGCCAGCTCAGGACCGCTGTCACAACATCACCAAACACTGAAATAATAAATGAAAAATAATCAAAATAGTGGCTTGTTATATTACTCTATCCTTAACTAATCTGGTTCCCCTTAGCTAAGTGCTGGTTTGTGCCAATAAGCACTGGGTTTGCTTGAATTACTAGAAATATAATATAAAAATTGTAACACACAAGAATTATAAAGAATTTCCATTCTCATTATGGACTACCCTGAATTATTAAATCGTTTCGATTCCCATCGATAATAATTAACCCTTTCTGTTTTATAATTATTATAATTATAAAAGAAACACATATTGATATAAAAGAATTCAATTATAACTGAAAAAATGGAACTTCCCATAGAAATTTCCCAAATATTCAAACATAGAGAAAAACAAATTATAGAGAAACAAAATAATTAATAAATCTTATTGAATTCTTAAATTAAAATTATTATTATTAAAATTATCATTATTATTATTAACAGGTAATAATTGGCGCTGTTAATAATTTTTACCCCTCTTTCTCCTCCACACACACTATTTCCATAAATTGTTAAAATTTCATAACATAATACATGATACATAATAATACACTTTATCATTATTTTAATACATTTTAAATTCACATTTAATCTTGATTAAGATTTGCATTAAAATTTGCATATTCTATTTAAAGTTGCATTCAAATTACAAAATTTACAATTTCAATTAATTAATTAATTAGATATCAATTATTTATTATAATTATTAATATTTATTTCACATTTATTATTAATATTCATATTATTATTATTACTTCATTCATTTATCATTACCTCACTAACTACCTAACCTTCACCTTCTAATCATTGTTTAGTCTGGGTGACTCCTATATTCACTCTACTTTTACTTATTATAATCTTACTCACCTTCTTCTAACTAACCACCAAATTTACCTATCATGACACCAATATCTCTATTATAAACACCTTTACTAATTTCATTTCGACGATAAATCCTATAGCACCGCGCGTCTTTGTATAGAGATGGGTGTTCCCTAACTGGCTATATACATTCATAATATTTTGCCCTTCCAAAAAATTCGGCAAACACTCCCTTAAACTACGCTAATACCTGCCACAACGCTATACGTTGGCTACTCCTTATTACCTCACCCCCACTACAAAATATCATCAACAACAAATATATGTTTATACCTTGACTTTACTCACCTCTACAAATAACCACTAACTACTGTGTCCCTAAAATATCTAATACTTCTCTTTGTATTATTTTCTTTAAACATTCTTAACTATCTAACTCCCTTTACTTCAATCAAATAACTCACCTGCTTCTATTTCAATACCCAGGCTCCATCCCTGTTTAAACACTTACTGTAATCATTGACAATTGTCTTATAAAATTCATCTCTCACCTACTCATAACAGTACCTCTCAAAATTCAAATATATATTCTTACTTAATCATTAGAAATTTTTTATTATTATTCATTAGAAATTACCTTCATTACAAATTAAATAATAATTTACTTCATTAGAAACCTTCTATTATAATTAATAATTTACTTCTGTTACAAATTAGTACAACTTTCTTTTGTACCCTTTTAATTCAGTAATTGACCTTTAAATATTATTCATTTGTTTAAACTTGTTTAATTAAACAAAACATGTTAATTATTAAAATACATAATAACTGGTGTACACAAAATATACCTGTAATACAACATCAAAAATACATAAATATACTGATATATAAATACATGTAATACAATGAAAATTATATAATCCAAACACATCATTTTGTTATTTATCAAACTCAGTCCATAGCAGTCCAATTCAATACTACTTTTCACGTATATTAAATGTTCATTACACAATTAAAACAGTCTATCCTCCATCGTTGAATAACATTCTTATCTTAGGTCTATTTAATTTATTGTCTAATGAATAAATTTTATGATTAGAAACATTATATTCATATTCATATATCAAACAAATATATCCAGTCACGATCGAGTAGGGTTCTGTCTATCTCAGTAATATCATATGTTATAATTTGGGTATTCATCTTGTAATTATCATCATAATTTTCTACCACAGGTAAGTACTTATTCTCATCATTTATTGTTATTTCAATATCATTGTTACTACAAGGTAAGTATTCATTATTTTCATCCACCATATCTATGCCTAACCTCTCTACAAGTTCTCTGTACTTTCTATTTACTTTAAAAAATTGTATTACTTTCTTTTTCTCACAATACCTCTCTACGCTTTCTCTCTTAATACATTTCTCTCCATAACACCAAATTACACTCTCTCTCTCTCTCTCCAAATATGCAGGGGTCCCTAACGTAAACTTACTGCACCACTTATTAGGTACACAAAAACACCAAGAAACTTTAGTTGTAGACCTATCGTCTTCCAAATATAAATTGAAGGAACTCTTGTCCTTATAAAAAATACGTGAAGACATTTCTTCACCCCCTAACACAACATCAAAAGAAAATTCTACCCCCTGCACCCCTTGTACAAAAATACTTTCTTTCAGTTCTCTTTCTGACTCAATACACTCAAACACTTCATTATCACTCATAATACTTTCATTATCATTTTCTAACACCATATTCTCACTACCTGTAAATTCTTTATTCGAGTTATCACTATTCCTTACGTTATTGGTCAGTACTTTGTTTTTCGTACTGTTTTCACTACTATTCGCCTTCTGTTTTTCTAGTTGAATTAAACTCTCGTCCAATTTTTTAATGACCTTCTCACACTGCTTAATGAGCTTATCGTTACCGATTTTAATTTCATTCTTTAATTCCTTAAATTGTTTATCAAATTTGTCATTCAAATTTGTAAATTTGATATAAGAATCGCTTTTTTGCTTATCTAATTTTTTGTCTAAATTATCAAACTTAACACTCTGTTCATCAAATTTATTTAATAAGAGCTGCATCATAGCAGCAGTACTATCTGATTTACTTTCTGGACTAACTGACATGGATGTAGAGACCTTCTCTGTTTCTACATATACAACAGATACAGGTGTATCTGCCTCGTCAGTCCGACTCGTTTGAGTTGGTTGAACATCCATCTCACCAGTCAAATTTACATCAGCTGTGCTGATTTCTATTGTAATATTATCATTAGTACTCATGTTTGCAATTTGATGTTGTTAAAACATATATGTTTATAACCTCAAAAAATTTAAAAATTTGGCACGTGTTACGTACTTTAGCACTATTACCTCAGGTAGTTATTTCACATTCAGGTAGGTATACTCCACATAAAATTATGTTTTATGTCGAGTCCATGTTCGGCACGCGCCATTTGTAACTAATGGTTTTATTGTTTAATTGTTACAATAATATTGTGTGTACTAAGAGATTACGTTCACTTTGGAAACCGGACGCCATGTTGTCAGATTGGGCAACTTCATACAAATTTACACTTCGGGCCAAGATTCGGGTAACACGAACCCGATTTGTGAAATATACTACCTGAAATAACTGTACACGAGATAACATATATAAGTTAGTTTATTTTTAAACTTGAATATCAATACATATTGAAAAAATGACTCGACCCCACATATTACGCCACGGACGTTTGCAAAACAATTTTACCCTCCAAAATACACACATGATACATAACTTATGCAATTATGTTACATTATATAATAGATTATTTAATATATTTCAAATGATATATTTAATATATAAATGATTATTGAACATATTTAATACTTCGCACCACCCAGCACTTAGAGAAATTAAAACACTCTCTCTCTCTCTCACACACCCTGGTACAATTGCTTTCTTTAATGAGCTCATTTTTTGAAATTTTAAAGACTTAGTTTCATTTTTACAAGTGTGTGACTTTCGCCTTGGTCATTATTTTAAATTATGTGAAAAGTAGAAAAGATGTTGGAACGTTCTCACCAAATTGTTGGATAAGCCTCACCGCACTTCTAGGGTCGTATTCTTCGTGCACAATCTGTATTTTTTACTTATTTCTAATAGCCCACACCGTCGTGTCTGCCAACGAAAACGCCTCGGACAGATTCTATACGCACTACGTGATTAACGATCCATCAGCCGGTGACGCCTATCCAAGTACTTTACCGCCCCAACATTTTAAATGTTTTATTCAGTTAATAAACCACTTTTAGTTGTGAAAAATTAAACTTCACACTGGGTGAACGGTTTTGCCGGCCGGCTGCGTCCACGCGTTTTGATGAAATGACACAGATCCTTTGTCCCATATTTCTTAGGTGGGGCGCAAACTACGTCATCAGGTTATTGTTTGTCTGTTTACAGTTTCAACAACACATTCCTCGTCGCTGGTGTCATCAGGGATTGGCACTTTATCTCAATATATGACATACAGTTTTTTGCTGGGCTTCACGTTTTTTGCTATGAAACAGTTAGAATCCTGGCAAATATTTGTATAGTTCACTCACTGTAGATTTACAAAGATTATTAAAGGTTTATTTAATTTTGACCAAATCGTAAAAAAAAAGGATACAATACTTATGGTTTTTTATACCATGTTTATGTTAATTAAAATTTGTACCAGGATTGTACCATCACAAAACCCCTCAATGAAAGATTTTGTGCCGAAGCATAAAAACTTTCATTGACCCTTTCATTCTTCCTAAAGGGATCAGCCAGGATAGGTCGCCACAACCCCCTTACAATTTATATAAAAGAGAATCAACAACTCACCCGTGGTCTGTTGATGATGACAGTACCTGCATGACCTTACTGGACTTCTCCTTCGAGATCCCAACACCATAAGGCCATTTAGGCGCGTAACGCCCCTGCTCTGACGCGCTGGCCAGCTCAGGACCGCTGTCACAACATCACCAAACACTGAAATAATAAATGAAAAATAATCAAAATAGTGGCTTGTTATATTACTCTATCCTTAACTAATCTGGTTCCCCTTAGCTAAGTGCTGGTTTGTGCCAATAAGCACTGGGTTTGCTTGAATTACTAGAAATATAATATAAAAATTGTAACACACAAGAATTATAAAGAATTTCCATTCTCATTATGGACTACCCTGAATTATTAAATCGTTTCGATTCCCATCGATAATAATTAACCCTTTCTGTTTTATAATTATTATAATTATAAAAGAAACACATATTGATATAAAAGAATTCAATTATAACTGAAAAAATGGAACTTCCCATAGAAATTTCCCAAATATTCAAACATAGAGAAAAACAAATTATAGAGAAACAAAATAATTAATAAATCTTATTGAATTCTTAAATTAAAATTATTATTATTAAAATTATCATTATTATTATTAACAGGTAATAATTGGCGCTGTTAATAATATTTACCCCTCTTTCTCCTCCACACACACTATTTCCATAAATTGTTAAAATTTCATAACATAATACATGATACATAATAATACACTTTATCATTATTTTAATACATTTTAAATTCACATTTAATCTTGATTAAGATTTGCATTAAAATTTGCATATTCTATTTAAAGTTGCATTCAAATTACAAAATTTACAATTTCAATTAATTAATTAATTAGATATCAATTATTTATTATAATTATTAATATTTATTTCACATTTATTATTAATATTCATATTATTATTATTACTTCATTCATTTATCATTACCTCACTAACTACCTAACCTTCACCTTCTAATCATTGTTTAGTCTGGGTGACTCCTATATTCACTCTACTTTTACTTATTATAATCTTACTCACCTTCTTCTAACTAACCACCAAATTTACCTATCATGACACCAATATCTCTATTATAAACACCTTTACTAATTTCATTTCGACGATAAATCCTATAGCACCGCGCGTCTTTGTACAGAGATGGGTGTTCCCTAACTGGCTATATACATTCATAATATTTTGCCCTTCCAAAAAATTCGGCAAACACTCCCTTAAACTACGCTAATACCTGCCACAACGCTATACGTTGGCTACTCCTTATTACCTCACCCCCACTACAAAATATCATCAACAACAAATATATGTTTATACCTTGACTTTACTCACCTCTACAAATAACCACTAACTACTGTGTCCCTAAAATATCTAATACTTCTCTTTGTATTATTTTCTTTAAACATTCTTAACTATCTAACTCCCTTTACTTCAATCAAATAACTCACCTGCTTCTATTTCAATACCCAGGCTCCATCCCTGTTTAAACACTTACTGTAATCATTGACAATTGTCTTATAAAATTCATCTCTCACCTACTCATAACAGTACCTCTCAAAATTCAAATATATATTCTTACTTAATCATTAGAAATTTTTTATTATTATTCATTAGAAATTACCTTCATTACAAATTAAATAATAATTTACTTCATTAGAAACCTTCTATTATAATTAATAATTTACTTCTGTTACAAATTAGTACAACTTTCTTTTGTACCCTTTTAATTCAGTAATTGACCTTTAAATATTATTCATTTGTTTAAACTTGTTTAATTAAACAAAACATGTTAATTATTAAAATACATAATAACTGGTGTACACAAAATATACCTGTAATACAACATCAAAAATACATAAATATACTGATATATAAATACATGTAATACAATGAAAATTATATAATCCAAACACATCATTTTGTTATTTATCAAACTCAGTCCATAGCAGTCCAATTCAATACCACTTTTCACGTATATTAAATGTTCATTACACAATTAAAACAGTCTATCCTCCATCGTTGAATAACATTCTTATCTTAGGTCTATTTAATTTATTGTCTAATGAATAAATTTTATGATTAGAAACATTATATTCATATTCATATATCAAACAATTATCAAACAAATATATCCAGTCACGATCGAGTAGGGTTCTGTCTATCTCAGTAATATCATATGTTATAATTTGGGTATTCATCTTGTAATTATCATCATAATTTTCTACCACAGGTAAGTACTTATTCTCATCATTTATTGTTATTTCAATATCATTGTTACTACAAGGTAAGTATTCATTATTTTCATCCACCATATCTATGCCTAACCTCTCTACAAGTTCTCTGTACTTTCTATTTACTTTAAAAAATTGTATTACTTTCTTTTTCTCACAATACCTCTCTACGCTTTCTCTCTTAATACATTTCTCTCCATAACACCAAATTACACTCTCTCTCTCTCTCTCCAAATATGCAGGGGTCCCTAACGTAAACTTACTGCACCACTTATTAGGTACACAAAAACACCAAGAAACTTTAGTTGTAGACCTATCGTCTTCCAAATATAAATTGAAGGAACTCTTGTCCTTATAAAAAATACGTGAAGACATTTCTTCACCCCCTAACACAACATCAAAAGAAAATTCTACCCCCTGCACCCCTTGTACAAAAATACTTTCTTTCAGTTCTCTTTCTGACTCAATACACTCAAACACTTCATTATCACTCATAATACTTTCATTATCATTTTCTAACACCATATTCTCACTACCTGTAAATTCTTTATTCGAGTTATCACTATTCCTTACGTTATTGGTCAGTACTTTGTTTTTCGTACTGTTTTCACTACTATTCGCCTTCTGTTTTTCTAGTTGAATTAAACTCTCGTCCAATTTTTTAATGACCTTCTCACACTGCTTAATGAGCTTATCGTTACCGATTTTAATTTCATTCTTTAATTCCTTAAATTGTTTATCAAATTTGTCATTCAAATTTGTAAATTTGATATAAGAATCGCTTTTTTGCTTATCTAATTTTTTGTCTAAATTATCAAACTTAACACTCTGTTCATCAAATTTATTTAATAAGAGCTGCATCATAGCAGCAGTACTATCTGATTTACTTTCTGGACTAACTGACATGGATGTAGAGACCTTCTCTGTTTCTACATATACAACAGATACAGGTGTATCTGCCTCGTCAGTCCGACTCGTTTGAGTTGGTTGAACATCCATCTCACCAGTCAAATTTACATCAGCTGTGCTGATTTCTATTGTAATATTATCATTAGTACTCATGTTTGCAATTTGATGTTGTTAAAACATATATGTTTATAACCTAAAAAAATTTAAAAATTTGGCACGTGTTACGTACTTTAGCACTATTACCTCAGGTAGTTATTTCACATTCAGGTAGGTATACTCCACATAAAATTATGTTTTATGTCGAGTCCATGTTCGGCACGCGCCATTTGTAACTAATGGTTTTATTGTTTAATTGTTACAATAATATTGTGTGTACTAAGAGATTACGTTCACTTTGGAAACCGGACGCCATGTTGTCAGATTGGGCAACTTCATACAAATTTACACTTCGGGCCAAGATTCGGGTAACACGAACCCGATTTGTGAAATATACTACCTGAAATAACTGTACACGAGATAACATATATAAGTTAGTTTATTTTTAAACTTGAATATCAATACATATTGAAAAAATGACTCGACCCCACATATTACGCCACGGACGTTTGCAAAACAATTTTACCCTCCAAAATACACACATGATACATAACTTATGCAATTATGTTACATTATATAATAGATTATTTAATATATTTCAAATGATATATTTAATATATAAATGATTATTGAACATATTTAATACTTCGCACCACCCAGCACTTAGAGAAATTAAAACACTCTCTCTCTCTCTCACACACCCTGGTACAATTGCTTTCTTTAATGAGCTCATTTTTTGAAATTTTAAAGACTTAGTTTCATTTTTACAAGTGTGTGACTTTCGCCTTGGTCATTATTTTAAATTATGTGAAAAGTAGAAAAGATGTTGGAACGTTCTCACCAAATTGTTGGATAAGCCTCACCGCACTTCTAGGGTCGTATTCTTCGTGCACAATCTGTATTTTTTACTTCGTTCTAATAGCCCACACCGTCGTGTCTGCCAACGAAAACGCCTCGGACAGATTCTATACGCACTACGTGATTAACGATCCATCAGCCGGTGACGCCTATCCAAGTACTTTACCGCCCCAACATTTTAAATGTTTTATTCAGTTAATAAACCACTTTTAGTTGTGAAAAATTAAACTTCACACTGGGTGAACGGTTTTGCCGGCCGGCTGCGTCCACGCGTTTTGATGAAATGACACAGATCCTTTGTCCCATATTTCTTAGGTGGGGCGCAAACTACGTCATCAGGTTATTGTTTGTCTGTTTACAGTTTCAACAACACATTCCTCGTCGCTGGTGTCATCAGGGATTGGCACTTTATCTCAATATATGACATACGGTTTTTTGCTGGGCTTCACGTTTTTTGCTATGAAACAGTTAGAATCCTGGCAAATATTTGTATAGTTCACTCACTGTAGATTTACAAAGATTATTAAAGGTTTATTTAATTTTGACCAAATCGTAAAAAAAAAGGATACAATACTTATGGTTTTTTATACCATGTTTATGTTAATTAAAATTTGTACCAGGATTGTACCATCACAAAACCCCTCAATGAAAGATTTTGTGCCGAAGCATAAAAACTTTCATTGACCCTTTCATTCTTCCTAAAGGGATCAGCCAGGATAGGTCGCCACAACCCCCTTACAATTTATATAAAAGAGAATCAACAACTCACCCGTGGTCTGTTGATGATGACAGTACCTGCATGACCTTACTGGACTTCTCCTTCGAGATCCCAACACCATAAGGCCATTTAGGCGCGTAACGCCCCTGCTCTGACGCGCTGGCCAGCTCAGGACCGCTGTCACAACATCACCAAACACTGAAATAATAAATGAAAAATAATCAAAATAGTGGCTTGTTATATTACTCTATCCTTAACTAATCTGGTTCCCCTTAGCTAAGTGCTGGTTTGTGCCAATAAGCACTGGGTTTGCTTGAATTACTAGAAATATAATATAAAAATTGTAACACACAAGAATTATAAAGAATTTCCATTCTCATTATGGACTACCCTGAATTATTAAATCGTTTCGATTCCCATCGATAATAATTAACCCTTTCTGTTTTATAATTATTATAATTATAAAAGAAACACATATTGATATAAAAGAATTCAATTATAACTGAAAAAATGGAACTTCCCATAGAAATTTCCCAAATATTCAAACATAGAGAAAAACAAATTATAGAGAAACAAAATAATTAATAAATCTTATTGAATTCTTAAATTAAAATTATTATTATTAAAATTATCATTATTATTATTAACAGGTAATAATTGGCGCTGTTAATAATATTTACCCCTCTTTCTCCTCCACACACACTATTTCCATAAATTGTTAAAATTTCATAACATAATACATGATACATAATAATACACTTTATCATTATTTTAATACATTTTAAATTCACATTTAATCTTGATTAAGATTTGCATTAAAATTTGCATATTCTATTTAAAGTTGCATTCAAATTACAAAATTTACAATTTCAATTAATTAATTAATTAGATATCAATTATTTATTATAATTATTAATATTTATTTCACATTTATTATTAATATTCATATTATTATTATTACTTCATTCATTTATCATTACCTCACTAACTACCTAACCTTCACCTTCTAATCATTGTTTAGTCTGGGTGACTCCTATATTCACTCTACTTTTACTTATTATAATCTTACTCACCTTCTTCTAACTAACCACCAAATTTACCTATCATGACACCAATATCTCTATTATAAACACCTTTACTAATTTCATTTCGACGATAAATCCTATAGCACCGCGCGTCTTTGTATAGAGATGGGTGTTCCCTAACTGGCTATATACATTCATAATATTTTGCCCTTCCAAAAAATTCGGCAAACACTCCCTTAAACTACGCTAATACCTGCCACAACGCTATACGTTGGCTACTCCTTATTACCTCACCCCCACTACAAAATATCATCAACAACAAATATATGTTTATACCTTGACTTTACTCACCTCTACAAATAACCACTAACTACTGTGTCCCTAAAATATCTAATACTTCTCTTTGTATTATTTTCTTTAAACATTCTTAACTATCTAACTCCCTTTACTTCAATCAAATAACTCACCTGCTTCTATTTCAATACCCAGGCTCCATCCCTGTTTAAACACTTACTGTAATCATTGACAATTGTCTTATAAAATTCATCTCTCACCTACTCATAACAGTACCTCTCAAAATTCAAATATATATTCTTACTTAATCATTAGAAATTTTTTATTATTATTCATTAGAAATTACCTTCATTACAAATTAAATAATAATTTACTTCATTAGAAACCTTCTATTATAATTAATAATTTACTTCTGTTACAAATTAGTACAACTTTCTTTTGTACCCTTTTAATTCAGTAATTGACCTTTAAATATTATTCATTTGTTTAAACTTGTTTAATTAAACAAAACATGTTAATTATTAAAATACATAATAACTGGTGTACACAAAATATACCTGTAATACAACATCAAAAATACATAAATATACTGATATATAAATACATGTAATACAATGAAAATTATATAATCCAAACACATCATTTTGTTATTTATCAAACTCAGTCCATAGCAGTCCAATTCAATACCACTTTTCACGTATATTAAATGTTCATTACACAATTAAAACAGTCTATCCTCCATCGTTGAATAACATTCTTATCTTAGGTCTATTTAATTTATTGTCTAATGAATAAATTTTATGATTAGAAACATTATATTCATATTCATATATCAAACAATTATCAAACAAATATATCCAGTCACGATCGAGTAGGGTTCTGTCTATCTCAGTAATATCATATGTTATAATTTGGGTATTCATCTTGTAATTATCATCATAATTTTCTACCACAGGTAAGTACTTATTCTCATCATTTATTGTTATTTCAATATCATTGTTACTACAAGGTAAGTATTCATTATTTTCATCCACCATATCTATGCCTAACCTCTCTACAAGTTCTCTGTACTTTCTATTTACTTTAAAAAATTGTATTACTTTCTTTTTCTCACAATACCTCTCTACGCTTTCTCTCTTAATACATTTCTCTCCATAACACCAAATTACACACTCTCTCTCTCTCCAAATATGCAGGGGTCCCTAACGTAAACTTACTGCACCACTTATTAGGTACACAAAAACACCAAGAAACTTTAGTTGTAGACCTATCGTCTTCCAAATATAAATTGAAGGAACTCTTGTCCTTATAAAAAATACGTGAAGACATTTCTTCACCCCCTAACACAACATCAAAAGAAAATTCTACCCCCTGCACCCCTTGTACAAAAATACTTTCTTTCAGTTCTCTTTCTGACTCAATACACTCAAACACTTCATTATCACTCATAATACTTTCATTATCATTTTCTAACACCATATTCTCACTACCTGTAAATTCTTTATTCGAGTTATCACTATTCCTTACGTTATTGGTCAGTACTTTGTTTTTCGTACTGTTTTCACTACTATTCGCCTTCTGTTTTTCTAGTTGAATTAAACTCTCGTCCAATTTTTTAATGACCTTCTCACTCTGCTTAATGAGCTTATCGTTACCGATTTTAATTTCATTCTTTAATTCCTTAAATTGTTTATCAAATTTGTCATTCAAATTTGTAAATTTGATATAAGAATCGCTTTTTTGCTTATCTAATTTTTTGTCTAAATTATCAAACTTAACACTCTGTTCATCAAATTTATTTAATAAGAGCTGCATCATAGCAGCAGTACTATCTGATTTACTTTCTGGACTAACTGACATGGATGTAGAGACCTTCTCTGTTTCTACATATACAACAGATACAGGTGTATCTGCCTCGTCAGTCCGACTCGTTTGAGTTGGTTGAACATCCATCTCACCAGTCAAATTTACATCAGCTGTGCTGATTTCTATTGTAATATTATCATTAGTACTCATGTTTGCAATTTGATGTTGTTAAAACATATATGTTTATAACCTCAAAAAATTTAAAAATTTGGCACGTGTTACGTACTTTAGCACTATTACCTCAGGTAGTTATTTCACATTCAGGTAGGTATACTCCACATAAAATTATGTTTTATGTCGAGTCCATGTTCGGCACGCGCCATTTGTAACTAATGGTTTTATTGTTTAATTGTTACAATAATATTGTGTGTACTAAGAGATTACGTTCACTTTGGAAACCGGACGCCATGTTGTCAGATTGGGCAACTTCATACAAATTTACACTTCGGGCCAAGATTCGGGTAACACGAACCCGATTTGTGAAATATACTACCTGAAATAACTGTACACGAGATAACATATATAAGTTAGTTTATTTTTAAACTTGAATATCAATACATATTGAAAAAATGACTCGACCCCACATATTACGCCACGGACGTTTGCAAAACAATTTTACCCTCCAAAATACACACATGATACATAACTTATGCAATTATGTTACATTATATAATAGATTATTTAATATATTTCAAATGATATATTTAATATATAAATGATTATTGAACATATTTAATACTTCGCACCACCCAGCACTTAGAGAAATTAAAACACTCTCTCTCTCTCTCACACACCCTGGTACAATTGCTTTCTTTAATGAGCTCATTTTTTGAAATTTTAAAGACTTAGTTTCATTTTTACAAGTGTGTGACTTTCGCCTTGGTCATTATTTTAAATTATGTGAAAAGTAGAAAAGATGTTGGAACGTTCTCACCAAATTGTTGGATAAGCCTCACCGCACTTCTAGGGTCGTATTCTTCGTGCACAATCTGTATTTTTTACTTCGTTCTAATAGCCCACACCGTCGTGTCTGCCAACGAAAACGCCTCGGACAGATTCTATACGCACTACGTGATTAACGATCCATCAGCCGGTGACGCCTATCCAAGTACTTTACCGCCCCAACATTTTAAATGTTTTATTCAGTTAATAAACCACTTTTAGTTGTGAAAAATTAAACTTCACACTGGGTGAACGGTTTTGCCGGCCGGCTGCGTCCACGCGTTTTGATGAAATGACACAGATCCTTTGTCCCATATTTCTTAGGTGGGGCGCAAACTACGTCATCAGGTTATTGTTTGTCTGTTTACAGTTTCAACAACACATTCCTCGTCGCTGGTGTCATCAGGGATTGGCACTTTATCTCAATATATGACATACGGTTTTTTGCTGGGCTTCACGTTTTTTGCTATGAAACAGTTAGAATCCTGGCAAATATTTGTATAGTTCACTCACTGTAGATTTACAAAGATTATTAAAGGTTTATTTAATTTTGACCAAATCGTAAAAAAAAAGGATACAATACTTATGGTTTTTTATACCATGTTTATGTTAATTAAAATTTGTACCAGGATTGTACCATCACAAAACCCCTCAATGAAAGATTTTGTGCCGAAGCATAAAAACTTTCATTGACCCTTTCATTCTTCCTAAAGGGATCAGCCAGGATAGGTCGCCACAACCCCCTTACAATTTATATAAAAGAGAATCAACAACTCACCCGTGGTCTGTTGATGATGACAGTACCTGCATGACCTTACTGGACTTCTCCTTCGAGATCCCAACACCATAAGGCCATTTAGGCGCGTAACGCCCCTGCTCTGACGCGCTGGCCAGCTCAGGACCGCTGTCACAACATCACCAAACACTGAAATAATAAATGAAAAATAATCAAAATAGTGGCTTGTTATATTACTCTATCCTTAACTAATCTGGTTCCCCTTAGCTAAGTGCTGGTTTGTGCCAATAAGCACTGGGTTTGCTTGAATTACTAGAAATATAATATAAAAATTGTAACACACAAGAATTATAAAGAATTTCCATTCTCATTATGGACTACCCTGAATTATTAAATCGTTTCGATTCCCATCGATAATAATTAACCCTTTCTGTTTTATAATTATTATAATTATAAAAGAAACACATATTGATATAAAAGAATTCAATTATAACTGAAAAAATGGAACTTCCCATAGAAATTTCCCAAATATTCAAACATAGAGAAAAACAAATTATAGAGAAACAAAATAATTAATAAATCTTATTGAATTCTTAAATTAAAATTATTATTATTAAAATTATCATTATTATTATTAACAGGTAATAATTGGCGCTGTTAATAATATTTACCCCTCTTTCTCCTCCACACACACTATTTCCATAAATTGTTAAAATTTCATAACATAATACATGATACATAATAATACACTTTATCATTATTTTAATACATTTTAAATTCACATTTAATCTTGATTAAGATTTGCATTAAAATTTGCATATTCTATTTAAAGTTGCATTCAAATTACAAAATTTACAATTTCAATTAATTAATTAATTAGATATCAATTATTTATTATAATTATTAATATTTATTTCACATTTATTATTAATATTCATATTATTATTATTACTTCATTCATTTATCATTACCTCACTAACTACCTAACCTTCACCTTCTAATCATTGTTTAGTCTGGGTGACTCCTATATTCACTCTACTTTTACTTATTATAATCTTACTCACCTTCTTCTAACTAACCACCAAATTTACCTATCATGACACCAATATCTCTATTATAAACACCTTTACTAATTTCATTTCGACGATAAATCCTATAGCACCGCGCGTCTTTGTACAGAGATGGGTGTTCCCTAACTGGCTATATACATTCATAATATTTTGCCCTTCCAAAAAATTCGGCAAACACTCCCTTAAACTACGCTAATACCTGCCACAACGCTATACGTTGGCTACTCCTTATTACCTCACCCCCACTACAAAATATCATCAACAACAAATATATGTTTATACCTTGACTTTACTCACCTCTACAAATAACCACTAACTACTGTGTCCCTAAAATATCTAATACTTCTCTTTGTATTATTTTCTTTAAACATTCTTAACTATCTAACTCCCTTTACTTCAATCAAATAACTCACCTGCTTCTATTTCAATACCCAGGCTCCATCCCTGTTTAAACACTTACTGTAATCATTGACAATTGTCTTATAAAATTCATCTCTCACCTACTCATAACAGTACCTCTCAAAATTCAAATATATATTCTTACTTAATCATTAGAAATTTTTTATTATTATTCATTAGAAATTACCTTCATTACAAATTAAATAATAATTTACTTCATTAGAAACCTTCTATTATAATTAATAATTTACTTCTGTTACAAATTAGTACAACTTTCTTTTGTACCCTTTTAATTCAGTAATTGACCTTTAAATATTATTCATTTGTTTAAACTTGTTTAATTAAACAAAACATGTTAATTATTAAAATACATAATAACTGGTGTACACAAAATATACCTGTAATACAACATCAAAAATACATAAATATACTGATATATAAATACATGTAATACAATGAAAATTATATAATCCAAACACATCATTTTGTTATTTATCAAACTCAGTCCATAGCAGTCCAATTCAATACCACTTTTCACGTATATTAAATGTTCATTACACAATTAAAACAGTCTATCCTCCATCGTTGAATAACATTCTTATCTTAGGTCTATTTAATTTATTTTCTAATGAATAAATTTTATGATTAGAAACATTATATTCATATTCATATATCAAACAATTATCAAACAAATATATCCAGTCACGATCGAGTAGGGTTCTGTCTATCTCAGTAATATCATATGTTATAATTTGGGTATTCATCTTGTAATTATCATCATAATTTTCTACCACAGGTAAGTACTTATTCTCATCATTTATTGTTATTTCAATATCATTGTTACTACAAGGTAAGTATTCATTATTTTCATCCACCATATCTATGCCTAACCTCTCTACAAGTTCTCTGTACTTTCTATTTACTTTAAAAAATTGTATTACTTTCTTTTTCTCACAATACCTCTCTACGCTTTCTCTCTTAATACATTTCTCTCCATAACACCAAATTACACTCTCTCTCTCCAAATATGCAAGGGTCCCTAACGTAAACTTACTCCACCACTTATTAGGTACACAAAAACACCAAGAAACTTTATTTGTAGACCTATGGTCTTCCAAATATAAATTGAAGGAACTCTTGTCCTTATAAAA